>CM031703.1:8072500-8580000 GCA_018466805.1 Hippocampus abdominalis
GTTGTAAAATGTAGCGGGACCTAATTGGTGCTATTGTCATGTTGGACAACCAAAATATTGGTTTTCTGTTTCTTGAGGTAAGTGCACCGATGACACCAACAGGCCAAAAATAATCAACACTGTGAGTGAAAATTTGCGATCTTCAACGGAGTTACTGTGTTTTGGTGGACTGGAAGTTCCCGCAATCGAGCTACCACACTGAAAAATGCCAGTGAAAATCCACAAAATAACAGAAAGCAGTTTGTCAGAAATGCTTGTTAGATATTAAGAAGCTCAGTAATCTGTGAGACCTCAAATCCAGCAATGATACTAAAAATATGCACAAACAAACATATCACCTCTGATCCTTCAAAACAGCTCAGAAAGTCCAATTAATCATATCTTTGGTTCCAATTCCACCATAGCGACAGTAATTTATTCCAGTCGCTAATTGTCGTAATTGAGAGTGGCCTGTTGCATTTCTTTGTTCAAGTGAGGTGAAGAGTCCGTCAGCCGAGTGTTTGTCTGCTCGTGGAAATGACAGTGAAGGGTATTTCTGTTCTCGCCGGGCCATAACGAACCCTCTCACGTTCACTCAAACCTCGACATAGAAGCTTCTGAAGGACATACTTTGAAGAAACACCGAGCTTTCGTCAGAGTTTGGAAAATCCTGCCCATAACTTTGCTTCTCCTCCAGCTTGTTAACAATCTCCTCCATCAGCTCCATCCTTCACATTGTCACCGTGTGTGCCCCATTAAAGCATCTGACTTGCGTAAATAGATCTCTAACCTCCCACACGTCCTCATGAGGACTTAGTGACAAGTAAACAGAGGAGTCAATCACTCGGAAGGGTGCTTTCATTCGTGGAAAAACAACACGGATCCGCATAAATATTCCAACTGATGCCTGATTCAACTGTGAACACAGACCAGGTAAAACTGATGCTAGATGGCACACTGTAATCTCACCGTCGTGTCCTTTTGTTCGGGGACCATTTCAAATGCTGCTGTTTTCATTTGACAGGCTGCTAGAAGTTGTCACACCATCCACTTCTTGAATTTGATAATAGCCCGACGTGAATTAGAATTAGAATTATACGGTTGGTTCAATTTATGTCATTTAAGTGTAACTCAATTATATTGTCAGTCTATATCCAGTCTCTCGTTTGGACAGGTGATATATTCAAATATGCGGCCTAGCTATTCATCCGCCTGAAATAATCAGATATAATTATGAAAACGTGTTTTGAAATGATTTTTTTTTTTTTGTGCGTGGATCGATTGTGGCATTTCAGATTTGTGACAGCAGAAAATTAAGATGGATATATGAGCAAACACAAGCGGCACAAACAGTCATTGCCAAACGTTCACTGTCACGTTGTTTTTATTATTACTGATATTGCGTTTCTGTTTTAATTTGATCAAAAGTAATGAATCTGACAAATGGTGATGAACAGCACGCTATGAGGGGAATATTAATACCCATCAGGTCGTCACTCAGTAGGATGATTATTGACAGCAGCTTGTCAGTTAATATACATGTCACGGAATCAAATGAGATAGCAAACAATTCAAATGTCGCAAATCATCTTATTCCTAGAAACTCAAATAATTTGCCAATGTTTTTTTTTTTTCATCAAGATTTAAATATGTCATTTCCTCGAAGGGCAAATTATATGCCGGTACTTTGTCTAATAGTTTGCTTGTCAGTTCTCGCAAATGTGCTATAAAATATACAGTAAATAGCAAAGCCTGTAATTCCCAGTATAGGAACTTATTAATACCTGCATGAGTGAATCTTCCTCCTTTGACAGAAACACGCACGCAGCTACTTTTGTCCTCCGCATGTAGACAAAGAGCTGAGCTGAGGCTGATCCGTACAAAGGCCACGATGTTTATTTGGGGTCATACTGTGCGATGTCTGTTGTGTTCAATTTAATCACTCTAATGTGGGATTTCAAAACTTTTTGTTAAACTAACACGACCTTAGAAACACAACAGTGGGTATCGGAGTACATTGCCATCGCATATCGTTGAGCCATGCAAAAAATATATCCCAAACTCGATTGCACACACAGGCTCCCAACATCGATACTCCCAAAAGTACAGAGGAGGAATTAATGCTTTTTGTTTCGGGAGAAGAGCCTCTCCTCTGATACTACCAGTTTTCAAAGGAGAACTGATTTCTATTCATGCTGAATTGCCAGTGGGTGTTTAGATATGCTCCATTTTCTCCCCTGCTCTTTGTCTCTCACTGTATTACCTTCCATTTCAAAGCGGTTGTTGTTTCCCCTTGTTTTGCCAGCCTCCACAAACACAGTCACCGCTGTCTCCAGCTGCTCTGTGCTATTCCTCTTTTTTTCTTCCTCCCACATTTGTTCTTTTTCCGCTCATCAACCAAGTCAACCAGTGTCACTTTTCATACCACGTACACGTTTGTGCACAAGCGCTCAGAGGGTTTGCATTCTCGGGTACTTGGGAAAATCCTGACAAATAAAGTCCCAGTGTTTTTATACAGTTATCCACTTACATATTCAACACGAGGATTATTTGAATCTTGTCACTTTATCTTATTATTTTAGTTGTTCTTTTTAGGGGTCTGGCCATGCACCGCTGACGACTATTTTCTGTTCATTTTCAATAAAGGTTATTACAATCGATTTGATTTGTTTTGCACTTTCTATCATGACAAATGACAGCCTCTCCTACAGTTAGACTCATTCATCTTCGCTGCCGCTGTGAAGATTTCTGTGGATTAACCTGATCGTGTCTGAAATAATTAGTAGTATTCCACACCCCCCCTTGTCAACAAGCAGCAAGCTGCTTTTTGTCTAGTTCCCGTGCGCTCTCCTCATCTCAGATTCAACAGCAGGGGAACCTCAGCTGGCCTGGACAAGATCCTGTCAGCCTCCATGGGAGCAAAGAGCTAATTAGTGTGTAGCACACTGGCTACTTTGATGTTCTCTCTCTTCACCCATATTTTCCAGATGACGTATGCTTGGAATACAAAAACATTAACATCACGCTTGGTTCATAATGGGACGGCAATGAATACAATTTGATGATATGTAAATAAATGAATCCATTTTTCTGAACGTAGCGGTGGAAGCCACCTCATTGCTTTTGCATTGTATCAACGGGCAAATTTGACGATGTTTCGAGCAACAGTTTTCTTTATTTCTGGGCTCCTTCTCCCAAGTACAAGTGTGAAATAATTATGCTCATGTTGTCCGTTTCTGAGTGGGAGTTTTCGCTCCCATGTTGCGCACTAAATAACACTTTCCTGCCAGGTGTCTATTTTCCATGCTGAAATAATTGCTGTATGGCCATACAAATAGCTAAAAATGAGATGTGCCTTTCTAAACAACATGCAGAGGATTAAAATATAGGTGGAATGGCTTACTGAAAATGGAAACACCCTTTTTTTTTGTTTTTGTAACGGTCTTATTTAGTTATAGAAAGACAAACACGTTAAGGTGAAAACAACATCAGCATGCTGTCGCAGCTGTTGCAGAATAACAAGTAACCATTGGCAAGGTTCCCATGTGCTTGCCTCTCTGTGCTTCTTCAGGTGTTTTCCCTGATACAGATGAACAAAGAGATGAGCCACTTGTTGAAAGCTTGCCCCAAATGGCCCATTACTGATGGCCAACAGCTCCACAAGATACTTTACCCCGCTGCGGTGACACTTGCAATGACATATCCGTACTTCTTGCCAGCTAGAATTTATTACATATTGCAGGGCCAATGCAAAAGGAGGATTTCAATGGTTCCCTAAAATCCTGCTCTGAGAAAATAAAACAAGCTGTGTTGTTAGGACTATATTTAAACGATGTTACCCGTTTGGCCAAAATTTGGTGGGCTTTTTTTTTTTTTAAATCTTCGAATTTAAAGTCTTGCCTAGTTTTCTCAAATCTGTTGCGGTATCAACGACGGGCCGTTTGTCTACAGGGCTGCTGAATTCTCCATTTTCAAAGGTCCACTATGGTTGAGGATGTAGTTTTCCCACAGATGCCAGCAGGTTGTCATGATTCGGTTTGGGACCAACAGGTGGCACTGTGGGGCTCCCCCTGCAGCTGCACACCTGTTGGTCGTTAGGTTAGTTCTATAAAAGGACTCCCGCGCGAACAGTCATTGTCGAGTCATTGTTGCTCTTTGCTGCTGTCATGTTTGTTTGTTTGTTTGTCATGTTTAGGTCATGTTTTTGGTCATGTTTCTGTTATTGATAGTTTTGAACTTCAGTCATGGTTTTTGTTTGATACTTTGGACTTTGTTTGTTTAGGATTTAGCTTTCTGTGTTTTATCAATACACTTCTTCAAATACACCCTGCTCCTCCCTCTCGTACACGTGACACATGTCTTTTTATGTTTATAACAGAATGGTTTCTACGGATGAAGAATGGATGCTGGGTGGTTTCGAAGCATGTTTGTAGCTCCAGCGGAGTTGAATTAAACTCCCTTGTCGGCCTTGGTGCAGGGTGCATACTGATGCCCAATAAATGTCGATAATATCATGTCTCTCCAACAACTTATTCATAAATCCATCTACTGTGCAAAACATACAAAACAGCCCATTATCGCAGCAATTGCTGACAGTCACGTTTGCCCATCCCCCCCCACCCCCTCCCCCCACCCACCACCACCACCACAGTGGTCTGAAAAGGGGCTGCTGTGGCCGCCGTGAATATAATCTAAATGTAACCTTACCTTGGATAACATATAGTAAAAATAGGCTCCAGCACCCCCCCCGCGACCCTCGTGAGGATAAAGCGGTTCAGAAGATGAATGAATGAATGAATGAATGAAAAATGATGTTAGAAAAGGTTTTTTTTCTAATATTGCAAAGCCCTGAATGTACACCATGTGTACAAGATATGATTTCAGTCCGGCTGTGCATTTCAAACTATCAAATAGCAAAAGTAAGAACGATAACAGACACAGCTAGACTAACTACAGATCAATTTTTCAATTGCCTCAATTTTCCTAAATTGTTGAGAACCTTTCAATTCAAAATTCGAAAAGTTTCTGTATAAGCATCAGATAATAAGTGTAGGTCATTTTAGTTTTATAACTCTAACAACTACCTCACTGAAGCAAAAGAAGATATTTTAAGTCATTAAAACATATTTTGGGAATATTTTTGTAGATCTTAAAAAGTATTTTATAATAATAATAATACATTTTATTTGTAAGTGCCTTTCACGGCACTCAAGGACACTTTACATTTTGACACAATCATTCAATCTTCCCTAACAAGCTTGCAAAATATGGAATGTGGAGAGTTTCTGGGCAGTGGGCAGTTTAATGGACTCGTCGTGAACTACTTCAATATTTGGACTTCCTGTGAGAAAAAAACACACACACACACACACACACACAGTGTGAGCACACTGCCTAGAAGCGCGCACGCACACACTCTCACGGTATGTAGTCTTTGCCGAAAAAGCACAGAACAGTATTTACTAAGAGATATTGCGACATAATGATCGCGCACACGCAGGCACACACAGCAGTTGTTTAATTTAACTGGAGGGAGGAGGGTGGCAGAAGACGAGAACAAAAAAGGAGGATCTACTGCCATCTAGCGCATATTATGTTTCACTGCATGCGCATGGTGGTTATTTATTCCTGGATGCCAAGCATCAATTTGTGTCGTCCAAAATAACGGGTTGGGCTAATTCGAAAGCTGCTGCCTCTCATTGGATGGACTGCATTTGACGTGAAAGGTCATGAGTGCGTAGTTTAGCCCATAAAGAGCATAAGAAACTCATTCGGGAAAGAAAATCAGCATGTGAGTTCACTGGCGGTTCTAGACAGTTTGACGTGGGGTGGCGAGGGGATGGCAGGAGGAAAACTTGGAACCCCTCTGCCACCTGCTGGACACTAACAGAACGTGATCATGACAATGCACAGAGATTTTTCGAATACAGGTTTCATTTTCTGCCTTCCCTGGCGTGTTGTATGCATGTCATGTCATGTCAACATTGCTTGTGACACAACTACCATGTAACTACCGGTGTAAATACCCGAAGATCTGTGATCCATATTCCACATTTCTTTTTTTTTTAGATTCTAGAAATATTAAATGCAAATATGCAAAGGGTTTTTCATGAACCATTCGCACAACATAAATCACAGTAATTTTAGATTCTCTTGCCTTTCAACAATAAGGGGCTTCCAGCTATACTGAAAAAATAGCTTGTTGAATTTGCTCAGTTTAATTTTGTGGCTGCACAAAATAAAAACGTTTTTAAGTTGGTGCCTACTCTGCTAGTATGTGCATGTGTGCACGTGCATGTGTATTGTAGGTGCTGGCAGGTATTTTTGGTCCATGAATTATTTAAAAAAAAAAAAAAAAAAAAAACGGTGTCCCCCAGGGTACTGACACTCAATCAGGGGTGACTTGGTGCCAGTTTCTACCGTCCGCTGCATTGCACTCATAACACACAGCGGTCCCCTTTGAAGTCACTGTTGCGCATGGACACACAGATGTGCACGTGCGCACACTTATTGTGGAGCAGATCATTTCTCTTTCTTTTTCTCTGATGTTTCTATAGCAACGGGACAAAGGCTCAGAAGTGAGGGAATTGAAGCAGGCGCATTAAGAGCACGCTATCCAAGTCACTATCTCATAGCGCGTGATGGGACATTTACACAATATCTACTGCCGAAATAGGCATGAATGATTATTCTAATAGCTGTATGTGGTGTAATGATGAGCAGATAATAACGTTAATAATGGAATGAGTATAGAAAGGGGGGGCGGCCCGGTAGTCCAGTGGTTAGCACGTCGGCTTCACAGTGCAGAGGTACCGGGTTCGATCCCAGCTCCGGCCTCCCTGTGTGGAGTTTGCATGTTCTCCCCGGGCTTGCGTGGGTTTTCTCCGGGTGCTCCGGTTTCCTCCCACATTCCAAAAACATGCATGGCAGGCTCGTTGGGCACTCTAAATTGTCCCTAGGTGTGAGTGTGAGTGTGAGCGTGGATGGTTGTTCGTCTCTGTGTGCCCTGCGATTGGCTGGCAACCAATTCAGGGTGTCCCCCGCCTACTGCCCGAAGACTGCTGGGATAGGCTCCAGCACCCCCCGCGACCCTAATGAGGATGAAGCGGTTCGGAAAATGGATGGATGGATGGATATAGAAAGGGGGAGAGCAGCTCAGATCATGATCAGCCTTACTGTTGAACGGGGAATGGGCTGTCACTTACAGAGCACATTTTTCCCTTTGGCACTCAAAGCGCTTTACACTGTTTCCTCATTTCTCTTCTGATGACACAGCATCAGGAGCAACTGGGGGTTCACTATATTGCTTAAGGTCAAGGTTGCACTGGCCAGGGATTGAACTCACAACATCTGGGTTGGGAGACGACCACTCTACCGCTGACTAAGATTGGAGATGCTAAATCAGGTCTTCTGCACTTTTAATAGTTGCTTCGGTCAAGTGCACCTTCGAACACAACAATATTATGTGTATTGATCATATCAGAGACCAGTTTCAGGAACACATCATGAACTTCAAAATACTATAACCTTCAATAGCTCTTAAAAATATGAGTAACTGGCTCCATGAACACCATCTTGTTTTGGTGTGAGCGGGTGGTCAGCACATGCACAGCTAAAGACAGATTATCGGTCCCGTTAAGAGTGAGTTGGTTGTAAAATGATCTGTCGTGGTCACAACAAGCGAGCATTTAAACAGGTTTTGTGCAGATTTTATAACCACTGCAGGTTGAACAGGGTTTATAGTAAATTGTGATTTTCATCAGTATTTTCATTTTAGGACCGGCAATAAAGCACTGCACTTTTCTTGGACTTATTCCACTTACGTTTAAGTGGGCTCTTTTATTTGTTAAAGGTTATTCGTTTAGTGAGTGAGTCAATACAATTTTTAAATGTCATCTGTTTTTTGAGTTTCAGAGTAAGCAATATTTCTTGTTACCTCTTAAAAAAAGGTCGCAGCTGACAAATAGACAATATTTAAAAAAACTAAACTAAACCAATATGAACTAAATTGTAACTACCGGTAAGCATTTTTCCTAATCTCCATAAGATTTAGCTTGATTCAACGGTGCAATTGGGGCAGCTGCGTAGGCTAGTTGTAGAGTAGCTAATCGCCAGCAGATGTCTCTCCCTTACTGGGGAACAAACACTCGGCTTCCATGTCTAATTTCATCCTTTCCGCCAGAGAGGGTGAACGCCTTTGAAAGAGGGGTGTAAATACACGGAAATACCCTTTGATTGACTGGCGACCAGTCGAAGGTACAAGATCCCTTTTGGCTTCTCAACACGATAAATGGTAGAAAAGATGGATGGCTAAACAGTTCGGCTAGCTTCTTTCAGGGAAAATGTTATGTTTGTCATGTGGCAAAAATGACCGGTATGCTTCCTGGAAACGTGTTGCTCTTTTGCTAAGTGTTTGTTTGTTTGTTTGTTTGTTTGTTTTTTTGGTGACAGAAGTGTCTCAATGAAATGACTGGACAAATGTTTCCTCAATTTATTGTATAAGAACTAATATGGCAGGTTGAGGAATGGTTTGCTCAGTCAACTCACAGCTCGGGTGGGGGGGACAGAGACTTCAAAAATCGAAGTGCAAGAACCCAGTATTTGTACTTCAATATTTTCCACGACAGGGCAACAACAACAACCACCTCAGACAAACAGCAAATCGGGGAACTCAACACACAAACTTTAGAACTAAAGAAACCTTTTCAATTGCAGGTGAAACAGCCTCACCAGAGTGCAGTGCTTGGATTCAATTTATTGTATTTCTCGAGTGACAAAGTAGAGTTGTAGGGGATCCCCCGGTAATAGCCAGCAGATGTCTCCCCCTTTCTGGTGAACAAACACTGAATTCCATGCTCATTCTCATCTTCTTTTCTCTTTCGCATTAACTGCGTATCTGTAAAAAGAGGAGTTGATGATCAGAAAATACCCTATATATAAAAAAAATAATAATAAATAAAATGAAATATTGAAAAAAAAATCGTTCAGCTGTTTTGCGCGCACCTTGAATGCTAATCTTTATTCAAGAGAGCCTTTTGCGCTGGAAAAATAAATCACACTATGGGGTTGTATTGCTTTTTGTTTTAAAACCAATGTTGTTGGGTTACGATAGTGGATCTCATATAGATGTCCTAAGAAACGTATTATGAAACATTAAATATATTTAGAGTGTGTATTTTGTCAATATTTAAAATGCCATTTGTGGCATACATTTGGTTAGGAGGTGCGTGACCCCCCACAACCACCACCCCGTCGATTAACGTCCATATGTGTGATTCTATGCGCAAGAGTCGTGATATTAGGATATTTACTCGATCAGACCGCAGCCAGAGTCCACTCTTACCTTCTCTACTTTGTTTTATAAGTTGAAGTCAACAGAAATGAATAGACAATAAACAATGACTGGAAATGTAGCGAAACGCACAGCTCATGGGCAGCCAACATCATCTTTCAAAGACGAAGCTGTTTGGACGAGAAGTTCCTCATCGTCGCTTGTGTGCATTGGGCAAGGCATTTTCTCAAAAACAGGCATGCAACAATCCTGTCGAATCATTTGAACAAGTACCACCCAGTGATGTGGAAAGCATAAAAATTCGAGCCTAGTTTGTCCTCGAGACTGCGAGTTGCATACTTTACATTCAGGCAAGTAATGCACGGAAAACGGCACCAATGTATAGCTCGAATCTCCACAAATGCACTGCCGCCCTAAACTCATCCATCAACCTGTTTTTTTTTTTGTTCCTCTCTTTCATTTATTTTCACTTTAAAGCAAAGGTGAAAAACACTTTTTATGTGTCACTTTGGTCTGGCAACTGAAATAAGTTTGTGTTTGGACTGTGTCCTTCGGTGATGATGTGATGAAAAGCTCAATTTGACCCGAGACAAATAGGCCTTGTCTGCCTGTGGCTCTGTGTGAATTGAAGGGGGGGGGGGGGGGGGGGGGGGGTGTTGCCCGTGGTTTGGTGTGAGATTGTGGCCACATAAAGTCAACATGATTCCTTTTTTTTTTTTTTGAAAGAAAGAAACAAATAAGATCAAGCACAGTGATGGACAGTATGATAAAGGAGAGAGCATATGGATTTTTGTCTTGTTGAAGAATATATACTATATTTCATTTTACAAAGAAATGAAAAATAACCTGACAAACTGTCAAATAAACCTAGGTTGGTTGTATTGTCACGGATGTGCATATGTGTAAGCATAAACCAATCTTGACTCTTGCGGCGTACAAATTCAGTCAAACCTCCTCACTTGGAACGTACTTGCAAATACGTTTGGACCTACTTGGAGGCCAAATGCTACAAACCTAGCATTTTCCCATAAGTATTGACTTGCTGTTGTGTTATGGGGGGAAAAAATCATGCACTGCAGACATAGAAAAGTCATAAAATTTCAAATAAATAATGTTCACTTCCTTAATTTTCAAACATATTGATATTGGTGTACACACAAAGATTTCAGTTCATCAAACCAATTTTTTAAATATGAGGCAGAGACAACCCACGCAAATACAAAATGCAGTTTCTAAATGCCAAGTTAATTTCGGGGGGTGAATACTATTTCATAGCACTGTACATGAGTGAAAAGGCTCTACTGTCACAAATAATGTAGTGGTACCGTTGACTTTATGTGAACGGTTGTCTCTCTCGATGAGGCTGGTCCTTAGCCAGAAGGTTACAGACAGTCAGTACAGTACCATTGATTTTAATGATCTACCAAGTTTCTTGCAGATCAATGTTCCATTATTTTTTCAACAGTATTAAACAAGGTTGCTAATTATCATAAAAAAAAAAAAAAGCTATCAATCGCCTGAGTCTTTTTTACAAGACTCAATATTTTATGAACAGCGCTGGAGTACCTCATCTGAATACTGATTAAGCTATGATCCGAGGCCAAAATACATTTATGCATTATATACGTTCCAACAAAGAGCTATTAATAAGACCGGCGTCCAACGGTATGTAATGATGACCAAATGAGCCCGCGAGTCTGTTTTCTGCAATGCCGTGCCACAGTAATTTGGTGTTTATCTCCTTGACCTGGCTCCTTTACGGCCCAGCACCTTTTATATGCTAGAAGGGAGCTGGAGCCCAGTTTACGTACCCTTGTAAGATGGCCGCCCGTAATGATTCTCCTGCGAAGCTGTAAATGTTCCAGACAATGACTATTAACCGTATATATAATTTACATTCCTTACTTAGAGTGAGCACCCTACACAGGCCTCAGTGCCACAGTTCTACTGAGGTCTTTCTAGCTCAAACTGGATATCTCAAGTCATGAAAACACCCTACTGCAGTGGTGCAGGGTTTTTTTGTGTGTTTTTTTTTAACACCAAGTAGCCCCTCAAAAACAACAGTAAAGTACAGGAGCATACTAGAGTGTTGATCAAAAAGTTTTTATTTGTTGTCATTAGTTGACGACCAAATGATATTTTTCATGCCAATAAGCCGTCTCATCTTGGGTTGCATAGCCTGCCATAAATTGGAACATTGTAGCCATGCTCCAAAAAAATTATGCATTTCTAAATACTTTTACTTATTTTCAGAACTGAAGAATGGGTCCAGGTTCCTGTCAAATACCTCATTTGGATCTTGACAAAGGATTCATACAATAAAGACAAAAAAAACAATAGCTTCAATCAGTGTTGAAAACAAGGAATGACACAAGGTAAACTATTATGGTTTTTCGAGGAAGATATTTTACATAACACCCAGTGGTTAGGATGGAAAGCTTTCCCTTGAGGAATATTTTTATCACTCTTTGCCTCAAAGATCTCATCTAAATCATTCAGTGGCAACGATGTGGAAATGTCAGGCAGGATATGCAAAACAGACCAAACACATGGGAAAGAAAATGAGATGTATGGATGCATGTTTTAGTCGCGCTTCAGTGTAAAGCGGCTGGATTTCAGGTTTTTGTCTCCTCCTTTCTTTTCCCTCTCATTCCACCTCTTATTTAGTGTCCGTGGCCAGGGAGAGCTCCGAGGAATTGTTCCTTTCTGTTCCCTTGCTTTTCTTATCCTTACTTTTGTTTTATCTTCTTCTGCACACCCATATTCTCGCTGTTGCCACGTTTGAGTGGAAAAAAACAATGAAAACCACCTGTCCATAGAGCTAAGAATCTGTCTGCCTGCACCTCGATCAATTCCACCAACATTTTGTTCCACCACCTGAGCCACAACTTAGACCTGCTTTTAACTGGTCTAAAGATTATTCTACTTTGAGCCACCATAGTTACTGCAAATAATCGATGGTCCCCACCTGTTGCTCTTTGTAAGATGGGATATGCTGATTTCCTCAGTCAGCACAAACGTTGGCTTTATAATATTACTGTAGGTATCTGTGTGCTTAGGGGAAAAAGACACAGAGTCCGTGTTATTTTCTCACCCGCATCTTTCTCTTTCTCCGTAAAGCTTGTAGTGCTCCAAACACATCTACACTGAGTGTTCTACAGTAATACAGTACAATCAGCAAGACCAGCGCTGAACATCTGTGAAACAAGGGAGAGCCAAATCTTGTCCTCTGGGAGGTAGTGACCATGAACACACAGCCATATGGGCAGGCCAAAGTTGTCTAATGAGGCCAAAAAAAAATGATTGATGCTTGCAGTCGCTTACTACACAAACAGTCTGTGCATGTCCAATCCCAGGAGCATAGCCAGAAATGTTTCAGTAAGTCAGCCATGGTGATGCAACACTTCAGCGAAGGGTGGCCCTGCGTGTGTCCATTTTTTTGATCATACCGTCCATAGTCAGGGTTTCATGAAATCCTACTTCTACTACTACTAATAATAATACATGATCCTTGAGCACGTAAATGCTCGTGGGCCGGGTTGAAGAACATGTTGAACAGGCCCCCATAGTGCCTACCGGCCATACTTTTTTTTACCACTGGATTAGACCCTTTGGTTCAAAACCCTGAATCATATCTGTCTGCCGTAAGACGTCCTCAGAGCTGTACACTACAATCGATTTATGGGTGATTTTTGGTTGTGCTTCAGGCGTTAACTGGCCCACAACCTCTGCTTCCAACTTCTTTACTTAAATAGGACACATTCTGGAGGATGCCTTGTCCTTGTTTGGTCCCACAAAAAAAAGAAAAACGTGTTGATAAATCCCTGCCTTGAGATGGTTGCTAAAGAAAACGGATACCTTCTCTTCCCCACTACTCCCCCGCCACCCTCAATAAAACGGAGTCCCAGTTTTCCGTGTTTTTGTCGTGTAGTACTTTTTTGTCCATTGATTTTTACATCTGCTTTTGTTCTGTGACATTCTGTCTTTGAGAAAGTCTCTCACTTCTACAAAACCCACACTCTGGTCACATCTGCTCTGTCTGACCACATCTGTACTGTGTTGTGTAGGTCAGTCTCTGAAAGATAACACACACACACACATTCAACCCGAGCAGTTATGTTTTCTATTAAAAAATTCACGAGAAGATACTTGTAAAACATATGAAGTGAGTCACAATTTGATTTGGCCCTTTCTTAGGGCATAAATTCAATTTATTTGAATGTTTTCCTAACCTTGAGACGTTCAGATCTGACAATTTGTGGAACCGCCATAATATAATATCATTTATCTGTTCAGTGACCTAGGTCTGTCTGAGAGAGAAAACCATTCGGAGCTGTTCTGACGTTATGGACCTGTTTGCATAATATACAGAATGCATACCTAACCTCGGACTAAGGAAATCCTCGAGCCAATCCACCAATCTCTTTCACCTCTGTGAGTGTCTCTCTGCATCCCGGGGGGGGCAGCCTTCCGAACCACCTGGTCTTGAGGTAATAGTGCCAAATGGGAGTCTGGCTTAACTTGATGCCGTCTTTCAGACAAGGGAACCTCGTTAAAAGCTGGGAAATAGCTGAGCATTGAAAAGTGAGAGAGAGGGTGGCAAAGGTGGTGAGCAGTTTGAAAAAGCCAGCGGTAGTGAAAGGGAGCTTGGGTGGGGGGAGTCATAAATAAATGAGACTGAGCCACGGAACTGGCTTCTTGGATGCAAGGGAAACTGTGACTGGGTCGCCATGGGAGTCACTATACACATTTGCCACTTCAGCTAAAAGGAAGTCGAGGGAGATTAAACTTCGAGCACAGTTATGATTTGTGAATGATGGGATGAGGTACATATCTTGGGAAAAATAAATCATGCTGGTGGTCTCATTATTTGCCTGGCTGTTAAATATTTATGTGGAAACATTGATCAGAGTTGTATTTTTCAAATCGCTGATCCTAAGATAGTAGAAACTCGTCGTCGTACTTTCTCTCAGCCTCCCTCAAGATGTGATTAGGAGGATAACATGAATATAAAAGCATGTCAGACATACTATGTTCAAATTCCTGCCATCCAACAAAGACCCCGGCCCACATAAAATCACCCTTTTCAAGCCTCAAACACACACACACACTAAAAGAAAAACTGACGAAAAACTATAACTCCCAGGAGGATTGTCATAAACGTCATAGACACACAAAACAAATACCGAAATGTAGGTCTACAGAAGGCATTGACAATTCCCAGCTAAATTCAACAGGAAGTTTGCAAATACCCCTTCAAAGTAAAAAAAAAGTACTGCACAACAACTATTAATAAATGAACCGATTAGAAATAATAAATACACCTTATAATTTAAACCGAATATTTTTTTTTTATAAGTTGGGATCCTACATACGGTGTTAGCATCATTGCTACTTGCAAATGGTTCTGATCAAAAGATGAGACGATTGGTTGCTGCTGGCTAGTTATTTGCGACCAAACTGCTCATGTTTCCGTGAGCAGGCTGTTCAAACTCCGCTCGCATTTTTGCCACTTGTTCAAATGATTCAACAGCATTCTTGTATCGCCTTATTTTTGACGCTATAGCATGCACAACAGCTTCCTCTTCCATTGCACACTGAAGATACCGCGATAGGAGGAACTTCTCTTGTCAAAATAGCTTCATCTTGTGAAGTCATGGCTACCCATCAGCTGCGCATTTCACTGTACGTTTGGTCAATTTGTTACAATTCCTTTCTGCTGACTACTTCTTCTTTCATTTATTGGCGGATTCTCTCCCAAACGGGCCGAGGCCCGGTACCCGTCTGCGGACGGATGGATGGGGAGAGTTGATCTACGCCACTGTGTGGGTCATAATCAGAGCATCAGCCATGGGCAAATTTCCATTACATGCAATTTCATGGACGATAAACCATTTGAATTCATGCCTGCCCCACTTAATATATGCATGCAGTTACTACAATGAGCAAATTATAATTTTTTTATGTTTGTTTGCTTGAATTGGAATCGACTGAACTCAACAAACAGGGGAACAGAAGAGAAACAAGATTTGGATGAGCATAAAATTGAAAAGAATAGGCAAAAAGAACAGGTCTTTATGTGAGTTACACCTCTGGAAAGCAAACCGAGTGGAATTGTATCTTGGTTGCGCTTTCTGTTGCACTGCTTCAGCTCAGTTCAACTCCTGCAAGTGGAAGAGTGGAGAGGGAAACAAGTAGGTCAGGAGTCAGCAGAAAATAATATTTAAATACACCATGCAGATAATGAGACCAAAAATACTTTGTTTTTAGAGGCTGGTTGCATCAGACCCTACACCAATTAAATATTCTTTTTATTATTGTTCTGGCGAAAGCAGGACTAATCGTGGTCCTTTTAAATATTGAGGAATCTCCCATTCTATCTTGCGGGCTTCAGTGTTTCGGGGTCCGGTACCAATTAACCATGAAAAACGAGGATGTGTGGGTGTGTGTGTGAATGAACCCTACTCAAAGATTCATTTGGATCATTTTTGTCAGAACCATCAACGGTGAAATCGAAGCAAAGCCCACCGGGACAAGATTGGCTCTGAAATGTAAACCCATACGTCTGTCGCAATTGGCGAAACTGAGAAAATGCACTCTTGCATGGTTGCTGCCAACAGTGCAGTGAAGGAAAAAAAATAAATGGTGAAAAACAATTGAATGCTGTTTCGCTATTATTTTTTTTCCGACTTAGTTCTCAGTCCTGGCACATTCACAACAGTGACCCTCAAGAATGCTTAAAAACTAATCGTTTTACTCTGCAGCAACTTTCATACTGTACACATAAAAAAAAAAGGTCAGTCTCTCTCAAACGATTGTCATTGCCTCTTGCTCTGTGTGCCAGTTTAAGGGACCTTGGGGGGTGCTGTTGTCCTGACAACCAATAGGGAGCATCACAGCCAGCTACTGGATAACCAGAAAGAACGAAAGAGAGGGAGACAGAGAGGGAGAGGGGTGTGTGAGTGTGGGCGAGAGACATTTCACAACACTTTGTAAAACCGAAAGCTTTGCACATCATTGGTCGATCGAGCGACGGCAGGAGCTGCGCGTTTTCAACCCGAAGTAGTTTGCTGGACTGTATTGGACCCTGACTGTTTGTTTAAGACTTCTGGAGAACAACTCCGATTCATTGTTTTTTTTTTTTTCCTATCACTTGGATTGCTGCCGAAACAACGCGCTGCAGAGCTTTTTGAAAGAAAAGAAAAAATGCTCGTCGGACGCAAATCGTTTTGGAGGCAGTTGCAGGCTTCTTTTTTCAGACTGCTGTGTCTCATTCCAACAGGATTCCCCGTCCGGAGTGTGGATATGCAACGGGCCACCGACAACATCACGGTCCGCCAGGGTGACACAGCCATTATCAGGTAAACGAAGCTCGTTGTATAACTTTGGTCGCTCTTCGTTTCTTAAGAGCTGCTGATTGGTTGGGAGTGCAAGCGAGCAGTGTTGGCAACGTGTTTTTTTTTGGGGGGGGGAGGGGGATGTGTAACTTTTTCCAACCAACGAACCTCCCCATTCTGACTTGACGAATGTCAATTTGATGTGATTTTTGCGCTGATTTCTGAGAACGGTATGCGTATGCTCTGCTTTTAATTGGTGTGGGGGTAACCGCAATACAGTAATATCACGTACAGTACGAGAAAAACAACGAATGCATGTGGCGTTCTGTTTGTACCTTGGGCTTCATTTAATAAATGGAGAGAATATGTATATTATTTCAAACCGCCTTCCAGTAGTTTGTTAGTGACGTGTACTCATTTGTTGTTACTGTAATAATACCCTAGCAGCTCCTATGCAACATAATAATCACGTCCGAGACAATGCAAGCTGTCATCTCGGCTGGGCAGATGTCAGTGACCACGTGATGCAAGCCATGCGTTTGTGGCAGATTATGAACGATGAGGATCCCCCCCCCCCCCCCCCCCTCATCCATTTCTCTTTTGGAACATTTCTCCCCCTTCCTGCAGTAGATGCTTAGGAAGGATCCTGGCTACATTTTTACAAATAAATAAGATAATGAAAAATTCAAAATAGCGTGGGATATATTATGATTTTTTTTGATTGTTTATATATTAATAATTGGGCGTCCAAAGTGCTTGCCTTAATCGGTGAGAAATTAAACAGCAGTGTTGTGGCAATTTATTTGCAGTGTGCTGCTGAGAGAGTTTCCAGAAGTCTTCAATAAAACCATAAAAATCACTATTTTTTGCTAATTGCATAAAAAAAAAGGTTACTCAATAATATGCATGTTTTTTAACAGTTTAATTTTGCCTCGAATTCTATGGAAATCAGCCTCAAATGGAAGGATTACAACATGCTTAACCTCTGAACTCTGTTTTTCTAAGAAGGCTATCAACAGATTAATTAATAGAGCAATGAAGATTCACTTTGAGAGCAGTTGTCATGCGCACTTGCACAATCTTAACATTTTCACACGCGTACTGACCATGTTGAATGCAGTTAATTAGGATTATGAAACTGTTTAAATGAAGGGTTATTGTATGACTTCAAAGATTACTGAAGGCCTTCAATTTGTCTACAAGCTGCTTCAACATTCTAATCATTTGAATCTTCTTAAAGTGACATCTGACCCTCGATAGCATAGGCACAGACCAGAGCGTTTTCAATCTAGGGCATGACATACCAGTCGTTGTCTTCCCACAGTTTCAAGATGCGGGTCATTGAAAACACTCTCCTTTATTCAAAAGGGAGTTGTGATGGAAAATGTACTTTAAAATAGCTCATCTGTACAAATAGTTGGCTATCAGACCAAGTGTGAAATGACCCAACCCAGTAAAGTATTTTCCAGATTGTGACATAACTATGTTCCTCAGTGACATAATTGTGCCCCCACGCGGAGTTTCTCTGCCCATGACTTGGCATCTCGACTGGCTGAGGATCCGCCATATCCTAGCAACAGCTGGAGTCGAGCCACGGAGCAGAGTTTCGGTATTAGCACAGATTAGCGTTCACTAAAAGTGTTACCAGCCTTAGCAAATACTCAATGATGGGAGGAAGTTGTCAACGTGGGGGTAGAAGATAGAAGGATAGAAAATACATGGCGCTGTTCGTGGGCGTGAGTAGCATGGGTCGACTGCACAGTAAATAAACTAGTTGTTGAAATAGATTGGATAGACTTGTCCATGTTCTGATTGGATTGATAATTGGTTATCGTTTTGTTTGTTTTTGTTGTTGTTGTTTTTTACTCGGTGTTGGGATCCCAAATCCTGGCATGTTACCATTAATTGTGCCTGCATTATATAATGAAATATAGAAATAGTGCAATTTTAGTCTTCAGGCAGTTGGCAGGGTACACCCTGAACTGGTTGCCAGCCAAATGCAGTCAAACACATTATGTTAACTTTGAAAACGGTATGCACATACACCGCATCAAACAGATATTCCAATATTCGACTCTTCTCATCTAACAAAAACAATTAGAAAAAGTCTTTCAGTAGCTTATTTTCGTACTTGATCTCACCAGACTGTTTAGGTGTACTTGCATTTGTGGTCAGTTCATGTTTTGTTGATTCATGTTTGTTAAAATGTCACACAGGAACCATTATCACGGCACACATGCAGGTTGACTCAATGTTTCATAGAAGTAGCTACAAGTAGTAGCTAGTACATAGAAGTAGCTACAAAACTCGTGTTGCTTTCCATTGTAAGCAGACGTGTTCAGTAAACATTTTTATTATAAAAAGAGCGTGGTTTCGGTTTTCGAACATTTTCGGTTTTCGAACAGCCTTCTGGAACGGAATATGGACGAAAACCGAGGTTTGACTGAACTGTTATCTCTCTCTGTCTCTCTCTCCTTGTTTATATTGATTGGATTGGATTGTCCATCAATTTGACTTTGATTCACAGGGAACTGAGAAAAGAAAATTGGGATCATGGCAATGATCAAGTGGAAATAAATGCGATTGTTTCAGAGTGTGCCCCAATCAAGAGTTGCACAAAAAGATGAATGGCAAGTGTGGTTTGAAATGGAGAGGGAAGGACAGGGAGGGACTGTGTTAGTACAATCAACACAATAATCCCCTTCTATTCCATCCCAGGCCAGCGTAGGACTTTCAAATCAATTTCACTTTTGCTTATCCATCAGACCGCGTGCCGAGTGGCTGCAAGTGGAGTCATTATCGTCTTGTCCCAACGTGTGTTTTGTTTTTGGAGAGGAGACTGCTCAGGCATTCGTTTTTGTCTGGATCATTTGGCAATCCTGCTAAGTGTAATGCAGTCTTTTCAAACAGTTCTGAGTCTTCAGTTCCAAATACTTTGATTTTGCTCAGTTGGATCTGATTTATGCTTTCGACCGACCAAACAGCTGAAAGCTTTCAAAAGATCCCATGAAACTAAAACCTCTCAAAAGCATGGGCCTTCGCCAAATCTGGTGTTCTACTTGTTCATAAATAAACCAAAGCTGTTTTATCAGACCAAATGCTGAAATGTTTTTTTTTATATCCTCTGACCCTGACTGATATGGTTGCTTGATGTATTCGTGAAACACCTGGGAATGCCCTGATTCCGTTGAGAAAAGAACAAAGGCTTTCAAGAAGTGCATTTTCACAAATGTTTGTCACATCCATTGAGGTCAATCAGACTCAACTAATGGCTGCTCGCCGTGCCCAAAGACTAATACTGTTACTCTTCAGTTGTATTCTTGAATACTGCATATAGAGTTAGCTTGACAAGCACTGAGTCGTCACATGGCAAGTCCATTCGACAGAAGAGAAAGCGTCCTTGTTGTCAAGTAAAGCGTTTGGCTGTCCTTGGTCTCACCGCAGGAAATTAAATTCTAATCCTGTCATTTGGAATTGATCAGTTCAAACGTGTAGCATCCGCACATTTTTTTTTTTTACTGATGTGTTTGCGTGTGTAGCCGCGTGAATGTAAATGTTGATCAGCGTGGGGGGGGATGGGGGGGGGGGGTTGAAACACCAATACTGTATAGAATTTTAGGCAATGGGAACATGGAGATGCATCTCTCTCACACTGCTGATATATTTGCAGTTGTCAGACCTGAATTACATTTCAAAGTACTGTACACTCAAACCTCGGTTTTCGAACGTCTCGGTTCTCGACCAATTCGGTTTTCGGCCAAAAATTTTGAGTTTTTTATGCCTCGGATGACACACAAATTTCAGTTCTCAAACAAACTGAGCCCACTTGAATGCACCATTTGACTCCTCTCGCCTTCCCTACACGAAAGAGTAACGCTTCCTCGGGTAGAGGAGGAAGTGACACTTCCTCGTGTTGCTTTCCATTGTGAGCAGACGTGTTCAGAAAACATTTTTATTTTAAAAAGAGCGTGGTTTCGGTTTTCGAACAATTTCGGTTTTCGAACAGCCTTCTGGAGCGGATTATGGACGAAAACTGAGGTTTGACTGTACAGTACTTTCAAATCTGCGTTGGCTATTTGCTGCTCAGACTTCATAAAATGAATCTGGATGTTATGACAAAATGTGACTGTGGCTGTGTGACCCAAAAACTGGCCCATTAGAGTACCAAAGAAGCCCCCTTATCTGAAGTATTAGAGAAAAAAAAAGTAAAAGAAGTGACAAGAACAGTGAAAAATAGGAAGGGAGAGAAGAGGAAGAGATTGATCTCTATGTGGGCAGAAATGTCAATGTGCTCCAGGCTGTGAATTTTCTACACATGGCGGCTGCCATCTAGGTTCTTTTTTTTCCTCATTTAGTGTCCACTCTCTTCTAAGCTGCTTTGTCCTAATTTAAAGTCCTTTGTCATGAATTCTTGACTGCATAAAAGGCAGAAAATGTTCGATTGCATTGTGAATGGCGCCTCCAATTATCTCCTTGCTTCCTCCAGCAGAAGCTCTTAGATTGACAGGCTTAGCTTGCCATCCATTTTTCAAGTTCTGGGTTTGGGGATTATGGAAATATACTGTATGTGAATCAGCGATTGACAGAACTAATACAGAGTTGTAAAAAAAAAAAAAGTATTTTCACCCTTGCTAATTTCTGATTCTTTTAAATGGCATATTTATCGGACTTAATCTGATCAAATCATCAAACCAATTTTAATGTCTCATGAAGACAAATCAAGTAATTATGAAATGGACTTTCTACAGGAAATGATGATTCTCTTCATGAAGGGACATACTGCCAAATAGGTGTTGATTCTCTGTGAAAAAAGGAATTGACCCTTCAACCTAGTCACTGAATTTGATCATGTATGAGAACTCGTGATGTTGGCCAACACTTGGCGCTCGCTTGAACTCAGTCATATTGAAGTGTTTTCGATCATGAACTGCCGCACCGCTTTTTGATTTCAGGCCAAAATTTGATCTGGCCACTCCAAAACATACATTTTTCATTATTTTGTTCAGCCATTCAAAGGTGGACTTACTGGGTTGTAGTCCTGCTGCATAAACAAAGAGTGCTTGAGCTTTATGGCACAAACTCTTAACTCAGTGTCGCATTATTTCTTTGCAAGTCGTCAAGTTGCAAGATGAGGTAAAAAGTGCATTGCTTTTTTTGTTTCAAACACCTATACAGTATTCTGAAATATATAACTTACACGTCAGCCAAAAACTGAAACGTTTTTTTTTTAATGGCCTTCATTTATATATACACATACAGGATAATTTCATGTTATCGCAGATCATCCTTTCCATTTAATGTTTATGCTCTTCTACTTTCGCTCGGGGTTTTTTTTTTTTTTTAAATCAATCCCCCGTGTCCTAATTGCCTGTGGTGAGTTGTATCCAGGTCACGATACAACTGGAACAGGAACCATGTGGCCTGCAGTCAGATTACATGAGTTGAACTTTGTGACGTACAGTGAAATTGAGCTAGATTCTTGCGGCGCAAGCACACGCATTTGAACTAAGCCGTGATGTATTCAATTCAATGATTTCTACAGTTTTTTTTTCTTTTAACAATAAAATACTGCCATTCAGATAAAATAGAGTGAACAGTGTCTTTTGACAAATGGCATGAAGCCAGATGAGAGTAATACATTTGTGCCACAATGTCGTCTCATGTCTGTCGGATGAATGTTAATTAAAAATGGTCGGTGTTCATCGGCTGCATTGTCTTCCCCCAAGCCAGTGTAGTTACAAAAGAAAATCTTTGTAATCAAAAAGGTTTTGACCAATTACACGCAATTACAACTTGCATTCAATAAATACACCCAACATTATTGGTATGATATATGCTGAACATCTAAATTGTCAATAGGTATGATTGTGAGTGTGAATGTTTGTTTGTCTATGTGTGACCTGTGATTGGCTGGCAACCAGTTCACGGTGCAGCTCGCCTACTACCCGAAGATTGCTGGGATACGCTCCATTTCTGGCAGACCCGCTGCTGTTTGCACTGCATCAGGTGGACGGCTACCATTTGTTGCGATCACACATTCAGCCACCCTGGACATTATTGTGACCTACATGAAGTAGTTATTATTGAACTCGGTTACTGCTAATCAAGTGCACGCCCCAAGCAATGTAAGGGAGTGTGTGCGTGTGCGTGTGTGTGTGTGTGTCCGTGCGTCGCTGTTTTCTGCCATCCTATGCCACAAACATTACTTCCTTTACACAATCTTCATATGTCCCAATACACTAATTATGCATGCTTTTTTTCCCCGTGATTGTTGTACACTAAGAGAAATCGGATGGCCTACTGCTGTGTTTGATTGATTGATGGACTGATAAATTGATTGTTTGATTGAACATGTAAACACAACATGGAAGACATAAGAAATCCAAATCAAAGAACAAATAATACATATCTTGGTTCAGTGCAGTTAAAATGCTCAAAGGGAGTAGGAAGAAGTAGAAAAACTTATCTAGTCCTCCCATTGTTCTCTATAGATGATTAAAAACTATGATATAATGTTAATTATACACGCACAAATATGTAATTCTTAATTTAATCTGCATATTGTGTGTGTCTTATGTGTTGTCTTGTATTATTTTGTCATTTTATGTTAACTTTTCTGATGATAGCGGTGCGGGCACCCACAGCGGCTCCTCTTGTTGCACGTTGTCTTGAGAGGGAAGACATTTCATCTGTGCTGTATTGCACATACAGCACATTTGACAATGAAGTTGCACTTGACTTGATATATATATATATATTCATTCATTCATTCATTCATTTTCCGAACCGCTTCATCCTCACTAGGGTCGCGGGGGGTGCTGGAGCCTATCCCAGCAGTCTTCGGGCAGTAGGCGGGGGACACCCTGAATTGGTTGCCAGCCAATCGCAGGGCACACAGAGACGAACAACCATCCACGCTCACACTCACACCTAGGGACAATGTAGAGTGATCAATCAGCCTGTCATGCATGTTTTTGGAATGTGGGAGGAAACCGGAGCACCCGGAGAAAACCCACGCAAGCCCGGGGAGAACATGCAAACTCCACACAGGGAGGCCGGAGCTGGGATCGAACCCGGTACCTCTGCACTGTGAAGCCGACGTGCTAACCACTGGGCTACCGGGCCGCCATATATATATATATATATATATATATATATATATATATATATATATATATATAATAACAAAAACATTGCTCCTCTCTATCACAACCTTCTCTGATGTTGAACAGAGTGGCTAGCAAAGGTTGGCAGCTGCATTTTCATTTTCATTTTGACTGTGTGACTTGGAAACCATTTCGATCCTTCTCCGGCTATTAGAGTCCACCCGGTTACACTTCTCCTCCCTCTCACAGCCTTGGTTGCATATGCTTTTGAATGTCTTTCCTTTGTTGTATGAAAAAGAATTTAAAAAGAGATCAGGGTTGAGAATTTATACCATCTGTGTTGTGTTGGCGGCTGATTGAGGATGCTGTTGGCTGCACGTTGTATTTTTCTCACGAAACTCTTCTTGTCCAAATTCCTATGAAGCAACATAAGGCTGTAAGCTGCTTCTGCTAATGGGTAAAATGGTTCATGGTGGTTGGAGTGCCGGCCATATGTGCTAAATATGCTGCCACTTTAGTACAGTGAGGCCAAATTCTCTTGTTGATGTCAATATTTACAATTTAGATTTTTAAATGTGATAGCGTTCTCTAACGTTGACAAGAATGTCATTATGTTTTGGTCCTACCCAATCTATCTATCTGTATGTATGCACCAGTGGCGGATGCTGGTCTGTCAAGGAGGGGAAGCTCAATTTTGGCCATCATCATAAAATGTATCCGTTTATATAAATGCGAATTCTACTCTCGGTTCCTTTTCAAGAAAATTATCTGTAACCCTGTCATACCAACAAGGCGTCTTTTCCAGGAACTTAACTCGTGTCCTACAACTACAGCAACTACAATAAACCCCACCAGTAATAAAATATTAATTCGTCGCTTATAGTTTTCAACAAAGAGAGTGTCGATAAAATGATTAGAAGTCGTCTCCAGTTCAACATAGAACCGAATGAGAATTGAAAGTGCTCCCACGGATGCCTACACTAAAAGATCGGTGATTGGCTCATTTCAATGTCAATCAAACTGGACCACAGGCTCAGACAGATCATCCAATCTGATGCAGAAAAACTGAGCGTCCCGTGGGCGGGACAAAAAGCAGCTAGTATCCAATGACTCGCCTCCGTTCAACGCATTGGGACAACCTACCCTGAACTCTCGAGACGCTCAGTGGACGCTCAGCGTCCATGTTTAAAGCACAGCGAAGCTGCGGGATTGAATGAGAAGGGAGTCGCGTCGTAACCAGTAAGAAGAAGCTGATTCGGAACAAAAGTTGAGCACGTTGTAGCGCGTATTTAGTCAATGACATTTACACACAATGACATTTACATTCATATATTTGATCACTTATTCTTTGACATTTTAGGGGAAGCTGAGCTTCCCTTGCAGTCCGAGAGCAATCGCCACTGGTATGTACATATGCATAAGTGTGTAGTGTGTGTGTGTGTGTGTATGTGTGAGAGTGTATGTGTGTGGGCGTGTGCGGGCGTGTGTATGCATTGCCCAATGTTGGAATGTCACAGGTAAGCAATTATTTGAATAATATTGCGATTGATTTGTTCTTTGAAGAATTCCTAATTATTTGTGAAATTGCAGTGCCTTGATTTTAGTGAGGCGAGTTTATAGCACTTTCTCGCACGCAGTCCCGCTGTCATGCCCCTGACAGAATTATGGAAATATAAAAATTCAGATATTCAGCTCCGGAACGAAATGTCCACAGGTTGGCAGCTCTGAACATAGTGAACTAGCTATGTAGTAGATGGGGGTTGATTCCAAACGCAGCCTAAGATCTGAACATTAGAGATGCTCAGCCCCTAGTCAGAATATAAATCGCAGTATCGCACTGGATAAATTGCAGTTAGCTAATTTATGAAACAACAATCAGCAACAACAACAAAAAAAGAGTGACTCAAGTGGATTTCAACGCATATTTTACTGCTGGTGAATGAGTAGCAGTTGAAATCATGCTGACATACTGCGTGCCAGTGTGGCATGCTGGATGCAAGGCAGCTAACAGCTGAGTGCTGTAGAAAGTAATAAACACAGGCCAGAAAATCACAGGCTGGGCTTTGCCCAGTTAGGAGGTCATTGCCAGGTCTTGCTGCCTCCGTAGAGCAAAAAAAAACCATCATCAAAGACAATTCCCACCCCTGTAACCACTTGTTCCAACTGCTGCCCTCGGGCAGAAAAGACAGAGCACGCACACAACGGACACAGGGACAGCTTCTACCCCAGAGCCATAAACACACACAACAGCTATAAACAAACCCCCGCAGAATTCACCACAGCACATACATCTGGACTCTGTCCTACATTATTCAAGTGCAATAACCGTGAATCTTATTATTCATATTTACATCTTATTCATATATCCTCTCACCATCTTACAAGTGTGATACCCCAATTGCAATTTTTACAGTATTTGCATAATTAAAAAATGCAATACGGCCACCATGTTTAATAGTTCAATATACGTCAGCCTTGTTTTATTTTGCACGCTGTCTGTGTTTACCTCCACTCTTTCTTTGTATCACACCAAAGAGTAGCATTCCAATGTTACTAAGCATTACACTGATATCCATCCATTTTCCGATCCGCTTACCCTCACATGTGCCCACCCCAAAATGAGATGCTGAGTTACCCTGGCCACCCCACTAAAAACCTGTCTGGCTGAACCCATCAATTGAGAATGTAACCTGGTCCACATGAGGAGCAGCCTGGGCTGTTGCTATCCGCATGCAGGCACTTAATAATTGCAGCTGTGCCAAAATCTTATAAAAAATGCAGGGAATATTTGAATACACCTTTGTCTGTTGATGTTGGAGTTTTTTTCCTCCCAATTAAATGACTTCTGTGTTTTAAAATGTACATATGATTAAGTTCAGTCGGAGTTACAAGTTGACAAATTGGTGTGGTCAATTAATTGGGCGGGCCAAATATGGGAGAACCGAAATATAAACCTATCTGTTCTGATTTAAATCCCATCCTTACTTAATGTGTAAAATAAGTGACAGAATTCCTGTTTTTATATTGTACCGCCCACAAAAATTCATGAAAAAATATGACCTATCTTTAAACGGTTGACAGATTGTTGAGCCACAGGCAGAGTGGACCACGGAATTGGGACAGACAACAAAAAACACAAGCCAAGGATGAGAATGGGATAGAGAAATTTGATGTTCTGTGTGGGGGGTGGTGGGGGGGCACTCACTGAGCTGATATTGATTCGATGATTCATTAGCTGAAATAGATCAAGGGATGACTTATCGGGGCATATGGTTGGCTTAGCCTTAGGTCACGTCATAGATTGCCCTCATTAAAAATGAGACCTGCAGCTTTGCAAAGAGCATACTAAACATGTTAGGAGCATATTAAATGTGATATTAAAAGTCACTTTATAGGTCACTATGTAGGTGATTTTTTTTTTTTAATGTTACATTATACTGATAAACCGTGATACAATTTCAAACTGCTAGTATTATTGTTTTAAATGTTGTTCTCAAACTCAAATCATCTCATACGTATACCAACTCAACTAAAATATTTAGCATCTCTAAGAGTTATAGTTGTAATTAGCAGAATCCTTCAGTCATGAAACTGAGAAATGTAGCAGAAAAATGTAACTCTGGTCTTAGAATTGGTCAGGTTGCGGGCATACCGGCTATAGCAGGGAAGCCCTGACTTCCCTCTACCCAGCCACCTCGTCCAGCTATTCTGGCAGAATCCCAGACGTTCCCAGGCCAGATCGGAGATATAGTCTCTCCAGCATTTATGGGTCATCCTCCTTCTGGCAAGAAGATCTTAGGATACCTCTCCACGGATACAGACTGATCCAAAGTCGCCATCACAGAAAACGCTGCACCGATCAGCCTGTGATCTCCCGCTCCAACCCCACCTCACTCGTGAACAAGGCCCCGAGATACTTGAACTCCTCCACTTGTGGCAAAATATTGCCACCGACCTGGAGAGGTCACTGCACACTTTTCCTACTGAGCACCATAGTAAAACCCATACACAAACTTAATTCAAAGGCATAAAATGTGTTTTTTTCTTTGTTCTTTGTGTGTATATAGTCCTTGTCCCCCAGTCTTTTTTCTATTCGCTCTTCTCTGTTGAAGGGTCAACCAATGTTCTCCCTCTCCGTGAACTGTCTACATTCTTGGTTACGGAGCCTTTCACCCTGTTGTTTATAGCCCCCCCATCCCCCTCGTTTCAATGGCTCTGTTGCACTATTGTAGTATTTGTATGGGGAATAGAGAGACATTCTGGAAAGGGAGGCATTGCAGAGCCTGACCCCTGTGACAGAGAAGGATGGTGATGTCCAAGCCGTTACTGGCAAGGACTAAGTGGTGCCATTCTGTCCCACTGTCTGGCCACCTTAGTGCTTTTCTCATCTCCCTCCCCAAGTCATTAAAGTCCCCGTCCTTGCTGTGAAATAAAGACTCTATCATCAACGGACAATCGGGTCCATGTTCTATCACATTTATTGCAGATTTATCACTGGTTCTGTGCCCTTGTCCATGCTCACAATCGAGACCATTATAGGCATGACGGACAAGTAAAATGACAACATTCTCTCTTGAAGGAATATGGCGGCTTCCCTACTCTGCTTCTTAATCCTGCCAAACTAAATTGCTTCTGAAACAAACCACAGGGAAACACTACACCGTACTACACTCACTCTATTCACCCCTTTGGAGTTCATTTTGAATTGTATGTATTTTTCAAGCTCCGGTATTATTGATGGAAGATCAATGCAAAAGAGCCTGCTGTGGAAACAATTGAATGAGGGCTCTTTTCTGTTTGAATATAACAGGGCCTCAGGGTACCAGACATGGTCTAAAAATGCATGCTTTGATTGTTGGCGCTAGCCCGAACAAAGCCCTGAATTAAGCATCATCGAACAACGTTTGGGAAACTAGAACAGACCATCACATTTTCTTCATTGGAACATCGGGTACATACTGAATAATTGCCAGGCGCCCCATATTATTTTCCTTAATGAGTATCCCAGTATTCCTTTTTCCATATCAAGATTTGGCTATTTCGGTCCCACCCGCTGCGCACCGCAACTGTTTCTGGGTTCAACTTTGTCTGTCGGTATTTTGCATCACTATTAGTAGATATCTGATTATTGGTTGCTAGACCAAAGCTTGTGTTTTTCTTCCGGGAACACGAGAGGGAGCAGCGGTAGAGGAAGGAAGGGAATAATTGTTGGCGGCGGAGCAAAACCCTGCTCACCTCATGAATGAGGTGATTAATATGCAAGGAATGGAATGTCCTCCCAAAGCCAAGCTTGGAAGGAAACGCCGTCGGTCATAGTGAGTGCGTGTGTGTCTATGTGCTCAGAGATTCACAAAGAAAGCCACTGTTGGAGCAAAAGACCCGAATGCCATAGTGGTTCAAAACAACAGCGTTTCGTCACTTCTCGCTATACTTTAGCGATGTGCGGATTGATTGCGAAATATTTTTACTGCCAAGTTCCACCACCTGATCTTTATGCTCTAACATCGATTCCCTAATCAAAATAGGATTACTTTTGATAGTTCAGTCATTCAGGAACGTGGTGCAAATTAATTTAGGACACAAAATCTGAGTTGTTCAAGTTAATAAAAATGGGTTGTTAATTCAGTACCAGCCAATTCTGGACCAAGTCTGAAAAGACGTTTAAAAACGTCTTTGGGAGTGAATGAGTTAATGGCAAAATGATTTAGCACTGAAAAATTATGTGTATACAGTCAAACCTCGATTTTCGAACGTCTCGGTTCTCGTCCAATTCGGTTTTCGATCAAAAATTTTGAGTTTTTTATGCCTCGGATGACGAACAAATTTCAGTTCTCGAACAAACTGAGCGCACTTGAATGCACCATTTGACTCCTCTCGTCCTCCTTACACGAACGAGGAAGTGACGCTTCCTTGGGTAGACAATTTCGCTTTTCGAACAGCCTTCTGGAACGGATTATGGACGAAAACCGAGGTTTGACTGTACTATGTGGTTGGTTTTTGTTTTCTTCAAACCCCTTGTTTTTTGATAGTGGACCTTTTTTACATGTATTGAGAAATGTATCATGAACAAATAAATATATTAAGAGCATGAATTTTGTCTAAATTCCAAATTGCATTTTTGTGTGTAGTCCTATGTGGCCCCCCTGAGTAGCACTGATGAAAAAAATGGCCCCGTTCAGCATTAATGTTTCCCATCCCTGCACTCTATAGTAGAAGAGTCAAATGTTCTGATTGTAATTCAGATCTTAATTGTTGTAATCATTTTAGATTCATTTTTGATCAATCGTCTGATTAATCAGATATGGGAATTTTACCCTGCCAAACATTGGAATCGGCATTGGGCACCAAAAAATGAATCCATATCAGTTGGGCCCTAATTATTATTGTAATGACTCTCTGTTGTTTAAGTGCTAGTCAAAGTCTGTCATTTAAAAGCTGTGTTCCGGCTGGAACAAGCACATGATTGATCAGAATTTGTCCAAGGCCATTCATTACTATTTCATACAAAAATGTCAGAGTTTTCTTTTATAAACGTTCCAGCTTGCATTGCAAAACAACAACATATTGTCAATAAATAACTATGAATGAATACAATTATAAATATACTCCACGAAATTTGTTAAAACACATATTGCTGTTCAAGTAGAGACCTGATCAATCACGTCCACAAACAAACTACCCATTACTTTGCTTAAAAGTCAATCAAGTAGAGGTGATGGTAATAAAAGCATATTTAAAGATAAGAAGGGAAGACTGATCCACTTCATCATCTTGTGCTTAAATGTTAAACTAATCTAATCACGGTCTCAGTCATTAAAGTCCAGACGGATGGAAAAGTGGCAAGGGATCTCCTTGCGGCTTTGCTAAGCTTAAGGAAAGCAGGCATCACCTACTTGGGTCTCCTCTGCAATTATCCTCTTCGGGGAAGAATCTATCAATAACTGAGAGGAATATGCGAGTAGTTTTGAAGTAGATAAGTTAGCCGGGAAAAACAATAGCACACCTCCCCCTCTGATCGCCCCCCCTTCTCTCTCTCTCTCTCTCTCTCTCGCTCTCTCTCTGTCAATTGTGTCCATCACGTCATTGATACACTGCATGTGCATTCCCCCTCATACCGTACATAACTGTGAGCATATATGAAAAAGTCGCCTGCTGTCCTCCTCTGTTACATTGATCAACAATATTAAGGGACCACAGCAAGAGTGCTTGCCGCCAACCCCACTGAATGATCGTATCGACTGTACTTGTGGTCATGTCAGCCGAGGGCGGGCGGGCTAGACAAGGCAGTGCATTCACTATGCTTCTCTGTTTTATTGATCCTGTCAGCCAAGCCCTTTGCTGGACACAAAGACACGTGTGTACTGTCAGAACTCAAATTCTTGGTGCGGTTTAATTGTGTGGTTTGGATTTCTGTATAGGCCTTGAAAGTCTTTCTGTGCTTTTGTGTGTGAGTGCCGACCCCATTGTTGAACAACAACTCCATTACTCATAGCTCCCCCCACACCACCCCCCGGGGCTGTGCACAATCACTGTCATCAATAAAGATCGTACCAGGAAGTAACCATGAGCCTCAGCGTGTGGCCGCAGTGTTAGAGGAACTTCCTAATCAAAGAAGTTCTTTTACAACTGACTGCACCTTCGGAACGAGACTATGTCAGCCTTGAATCTTGTTATGCAGTCCCTGCTTCCCTTTGCTTGGTGGATTAAAGTTTGAATAACTACGTCATCCACACGTATGGTCCATACTGTACATTGAACTTCAACGCCTGACCATTGGCAAGCACACCACCCGATCGCCGCAGTTGTGCAACTCCTGATGTATATTTCTTGATAAGAGCAACAGCTCCTCAACTATTTAATGGGCAGAACCTTGAGGCTGGATGTGCATTTAATTAGTTGTTCAGAAGTGTATAGGCTTCAGTGCTCATATTTTATTCAATGCATGGCCTCGGAATTGTGAATATGTGAATCATAAAGTAATTTGTAATTTGTACTTTTTCTCACACTGTCCTCTGCAGCAGCGGTCCCCAACCCCAGGGCCGCGGACCGGTCCGTGGTTCATTTGGTGCCGGGCCGGCACAGAAAGACAAATAACTTACCGGTATATTACTTCCGTTGTATTCATTTTGGAATCTGAAAGATATTTTATTTTGAAAAATTACCGGATTCTCTGTTATATCCGTCTACAGTATGTCATTGACGCACTTTTTTTAACTCATTCAGTACCAGTCAATTCTGGACCAAGTCTGGAAAAGACGTTTAAAAACGTCTTTGGGAGTGAACGAGTTAATAGCATGCCAAACTGAGCGCAGTGATTCACCGGGAGCTAATATAACACCCCTTCTTGAATTAAATTCAGATGTCTTTCAGAGATTCGTTTGGGGTCCAGTGGGCCCAAACATATTCACTTTTACATAAAGATGAGTCCACTTTTGGTCGTGATACGGTTGTGAAATAGCTCTGAAACGCATCACGTGCATGAGAAGTGCAAAGCATGAAGCTCTGCAAATCATAAATTATCGAGTTGGATGAGAAAAGGATTGTTTGTGGTTCTCCACTCCTACATGACTTGATTTATGTCCCAAAAGTCAAATCAATTTCGAGAGTTTGGTCCATGCATATCCATACGTTGCTGCGTTGGAACGTTTTCCCCCACACAACTGAAGATTTGATTTGTGAGAGACACCGCAGGCGAGCATGTGGACAGCGATGGGATTTGTGCTGCGTGCATGTATAGCACTCACATCAGCTTTTCTCTGCACTTGGCAGTATGCTGTCGAGTACGCACATCTGGGACGGAAGTGCTTCACCACCGGACCAGAGCTATTCATTTAGATAAGAGCAGCGGTGTATTTAGGACATGAAGCAGAGGGTTAGGCCAAAACCATTGGATCAGCGAGTAGCCCTGGATTTGGGAATTTAGTGGCGCAACTGGGACTAATCCTGTTTGCAAAAAGTCACAGGTAGAAGGATTAAGGGCTGTTTTGTTGTCTCCCTCAATATGGAAGAATTCTTGGCAAAAGACAGCTTGTTTCTCAATATCTTTGTGGTCTGCTGAACATGGGAGTAGCGTGAATTGGATTTCAAACAATCGGTGGAGATAAGTGAATTTACACGAGGGTCGGTGCAGTGTTTAAAAAAGAAAGATCAAGCGTGCGTGTGTGTGTGTGTGTGTGTGTGTGTGTGTGTGTGTGTGTGTGTGTGTGTGTGTGTGTTTGCACGTGCGGTAACGGGTCAATCGCAGGAGGTTGGTTGCTTGAAAAATAGACCCCTGAGTTAGGGCATCAATGAAGGTGTGCTATTTTTTATTTATTTATTTGGGGGGGGGCTATAGTAGAGGAGTGCTAATAGGTAAATTCTTCAGTGATTTTTGTCCCAAAGAATGAATGGGTTGGTCCGTGGTGGAAGACATGATTATTTTTCAACATTGTTGATGCGGGTCCTAAATTCTGCATTTGGGGAAAAGAAATACATTGACTTAACCTACCGTATTTTCCGGACTATAAGTAGCAGTTTTTTTGTAGTTTGGCTGGGGGTGCGACTTATACTCTGGAGCGATTTACGGGTAAAATTATTAACACATTATTCTGTCATTTCACATGTTATTTTCACATTAAACCGCAAGAGGCTGCTCTAGACCTGCGTTGATAAAACCACGATGGGTCTGATGTAAGTGACGTAGAAGAGGAAGCGCTGCATCTTCTACCTCCGGAGTTGGTGGTGTTGCTTTAAAGTGACACAGAGGATGAAGATTCCATTGGATTTAGTGATTTGGAGTGACATTGATGGATGGTTTGGTGAACTTGTTAGCATGTTCTTTATGCTATAGTTATCTGAATAACTCTTAATATGTTACTTGAACATACCAGGCACGGTCTCAGTTCGTCGTTTATGCGTCATGTAACGTTAGCCGACTGTACACTTATTCAGCGTGTTGTTTTCTATTTTATTTTCATTTTAAATTGCCTTTCAATATGGCATGTATGTTCTTTTGTTTTTTATTATGCATTTTATGGCTGGTGCGACTTGTACTCAGGAGCGACTTATAGTCCGGAAAATACGGTATTTGGTCGTTAGAAGAGCTGTGTTGTCATTCCTTCTTAAAAAGCAGTACTTTCTTTACAAACAGTAGTTGAGAGGATTGATGGATTTTAGTTGCTGGTGCAAAATAATTGACCGGAGTTCTTGTCACAGATTGCGCAGCTGAGCCGCTCCGCATTCTGAAATTATTAACCTTGGATTGTGGAAATGACTGAAGCTTACACTGATTAAAGAGTGAAATCAGTTAACATAAGCACCACCCCCACATCCTATCTAGTTTCCCTCCTAATTAAATGCAGTCATGTGGAGCTAGGCCTTGTCAAGCCTGACTCCCTCCAGGGCCTCGACTCGACCCCCGAAGCCGGCATATCAAATATGTAAACCACTTTCGATAACTGACTGATGGCATTCATTATTTCCTGCTTGTTGAGCCATGAGGCGGCGTGCGTGTTATTGTGGGCAATTTCTTTTTGACATCAATGGAAGTGCGCTTTCATGTTTTGTGTAAGATTAGTTCGTAAACCTCTCAAGAGAAACATATGAGCCCTAAAAAAAAAGGTATTTGAAGTCCTGTAAAATTATGGAGAATCACAGTGAGGTTTTTTTTTTTCTCCTCAATTTAAATGTGTGTAAATATTCTTTGTCAAGTTTATGGGACTCCTCTCCAGTATATTGACCCGTGAGACCAATTTCTTTATTTTCTCTGTCAAACGCTGGGCTCTGACTTCAAGAGATGATCATGTGACGAGAGATCAGCATTTCCGTTTCACAGCTCCTCAGTTTCACAGATCAACTTGTGATCAAGATATTATGTTTTGCCAAAACGTTCACATTTCCATCGCTTTGGTAAAGATCGTTGCCTCAAGGATCCATAAAAAGTTGTCCCTTGAATCTTGCTCAAGCTTTTTTTTTTTCCATCTTGTGCATTCAATTGTTCTTGGTCATGAGAGCTTTGCATCTTCTCGCGTTATCCTCTGCACTTCAGTTCAAGTGCAAACTATAGTTCGCAATGCAAACCAATGTCGGATTCTTGTGTAAACCCAAAATCTGAAAACTGAGCATGTAGATTTATTGTTTGAAAAATAAACGCAATAGGACAGACCCATGCAAGAACACGGTCACATGCTGCAATACTTTTGCTTACATTAAAATGAGGTAAAGTCAAGCAAATGGTCTTCCGCGTTTCATGTATCATGTCCTGATGTCATGTAAATACTGTACTAGTAAATCCAAGCTGAAATGTTGATCTCATGTCTCATGTTTATATAAACCTAAATGTTTAGGTGTGTGGGGAAAGTAAAAGTACTGGCATCACTCTTCCAATATTTTGGACGACTGCATATTGGAGAATGCTGTCTGTGTCATTTTATCAAAATACCCCAAGGATCAGCAATTAAGTCGATATTTTTACAGCACATCTCTTGTCACAGTGGAACCAGCCTTGTGTTGTGCGCCATGTGCCTTCCCTCATCCAAGTCTCATATACTGCTGGGCTAATGAGGGCCTCTGCGAGAATGACAACCAGTGGGCTGCATCTCCGTCATTCTGTGTTGAGTGAGTTGAGAGCCCGCAGTGTGGAAAATAAGCAGGCATCTCTTAGCGTAAAGACAATGAAAGCATTTCAACTTGTGGAAGCAACAGTTGACTCTGTGTTGGCCCTTTTTCCAGCGCGCTTGTGCTCTTGCTTGTTCCGGGCCAGTTTTTTTTTCTTTTTTCCGCCACTGAAATTGGCTCTAGCTGTAGTTCTGGTGCTTAAAACTGGTACTTAAGCTGGCCTCGATTATTTGTTGGGGCAGACTCAGGCACCAACTACGTCATGGGGCGGCAGAGTTATCATGACAATCGCAGATGGAGAAGAATAACTCCCTAGACCGGGAGTCGGCAACACGCAGCTCCAGAGCCGCATGCGGCTCTTTAGCCACATTTAGTGGCTCCCTGGAGCTTTATAAAAAATGTTTGTAAATGGAAAAAGATTTTGATAGTAGGCTAATATAGCTCAAATAGATATAGATACATGTTGCAGCTCCGAAAAAGGAGAGCTGTGGTGTTGGCTTTTTTAAAACGTACACTTTATTTATGCTTTTAACAGTCTCGACTAACACAGACACGTCTGTGTCCGACTCCGTGCCTTCTCTTTTCTCGTTCAACTCGAGAGGCGTTCAAAGACAGCCTCCAAAGAAAAAAAACGGAAATTTATGATCACTTCATTGACACTAAGAGGAGCAAAAATAATGCACCAAAACAAAAAATCAAGCGAGCAAATCACAAAATAAATTCTATGGGGGCGTTTGTTATTCATTCCTTTGTTTTGTGTTCACAAACAATTCTGAGACAGTCCAGTCTCCTACATACATACAGCATGTGTTTCCTTCATTGTAAGTTTTATAGAAGGCTTTTATTTTTTTAAATAACCCACCCCATTTAATGAATGTGAGTTGCAAACAGAATGACATCACAGCAGTCTAACCGAACACTAAGTGCTGTGAATTTCCACAATACATGCAAATAATGCCCTTGTCTTGTCGAGGAAAACCAAGACAACGAAAGTCTTTGTACAACGATGAGATTTATTTCAGTTAGAGTTCATGGAGAAACACTACATACAGATCTGTGATGGAGCAGCTCCCCAAGCAGTATTGTTTTCTTCTTGGGAGGGGTTCAAGTGTAAAACAAACTATGTTGCCAATATTGTTATGTTATCCAATACTTTATTGTCATTGGTCATATGCAGTCGACCGTTGAACAACAAGAGTATCAGATGGGAAGGGGGCCTTCGTCTTGAGGTCTGTTTGCATCTCATCCTGTTTTGCATCTGCATGTCTAAAGCGCAGGAAAACCACAAACTTGCAAAGCTTGGATCGCAACCCCGACTGATAGCAGGATATGCGATACAAATGTAAAACCCAACTGAATGTTAAAAAAAAAAGTGTTGCAGCTTGCGGTATGGTTCCAAAGACAGAGAGGTGTAGAAGAGGGCTAATGTCGGGTTAGCCTCGGTTTTAATCAATTGAAAAATGGATATAATCAATTCCAGACCCCATTCATAATTTTACAAACAGATTAGTTTTATGTGACATAATTTTGGTATTTAGTATCTAATTCTATTAGATGCTTTCTTTCTGGCTGACTGACATGTAAGAGAGTTTCTATATCATTAAACACACTTTACTGTGGATTATCCTGCTCATGACATGCTCATATTTCAGGCGTTCTCCAATGCATTACACTTAAATTGAGGTTAATTCATGGCAAAGCGTATTGAATTTTTTTTTTTTTTTGGTCAATGTTGTGTGTACCCTTTTTTTTTTTTTTTTTCTTCAATTCAACAATGTCCCAGCTGGTGCTGCACATGACAAACCCTCAGCCATCTGTAGTCATTGCCAAACAGAATTAATCCCCAAGCCTGTGGAATCACTTGACCTGCATTCACAGTCGTTGCCACGTGCTTGCCCGCCCAAATTGCTTGTGCTTATTTATTTTTTATTTCGTTTTATCATAAAAGCTATTTTGGTGTTAAGAGATGCTACAGTTGAGTTCTTCATCACTGGCGCGATTTGTTTTGTGGTGTTGTTATTTTTCTCTTGCGTTGCCGAGGGGTTTGTATTTTCTTGTCCCCCTCTTTGTGGCTCCCTGTTGTCGTCTGGACTTGGTTTCATCAGTTCAGCTACCATCAGCTCTTTCCCTACCAGTGTCTTGTCTGCGCGTGTTTTGTTTCATCTCATTGTGTGCTTTGCAATACATCCGGTGTGCCTTTTTATATGAACATCATTTTGAGCTTACCCATACTCATGCCCCCGCCTTTTGGGTACACCTGCCTTTCCACTATTACGGCTCTGACTCGAACTCGTAAGACGCATCATACTGACGTGAGAATAACTCTGTCCTCCCCATTTCATGTCAGTAGTGCTGTTGATACAGAATAGTGGCCAGAAAAAAAGGAAGAATGCCTTGTATGCATCATAACAAGTCCTTCTGACAAATGCAAATCAGGAGTATTACATGGACAAAAAGAATCACAGAGAGAGCAGAGGCTTGAAGGCCTCATTCTGCATTTAATACAGTTGCCTGGGTGACAGAATAAAATAAAATAGGTTGCAGTGTTTAACTTTGTTTCCAACTGGTAGCTAGACAAAGAAAATAAGCAGAAGACGGGTGTTATGGTCAAAATGCTACAAATGAAAAGTTTAATGTCAAATCAAATATTAAATGTCAAGGGTTTGTTCATCCACCCATGCATCCATTTTCCGATCCGCTTTATCCTCACAAGGGTCGCAGGGCGTGCTGGAGCCTATCCCAGCTGTCTCCAGGCACCAGGCGGAGGACACCCTGAACAGGTTGTCAGCCAATCACAGTGTACAATATGTGCCAACTCCACTGTATATGCAAATTGTTGTCACAAAGAATTTAAAGAAGCACTGAGAAATCAGATTACAACAATAATGCAAGCAATTCTGAGGCTTTATCACTAAAATGTTTCATGTTTGGGACTGGGTTTCTAAATCACAAATAAATATATGTTTATTTAAAAAAAACATTTTAAAAACAAAGCCTAAAAATATTGTACTCCACAATATTTCACCAATGGCTCTTCAATCCAGCATCCAACGTAAGGTAGGCCTTTTCCTCCCAGAAAATCACAGAGGAACCGACTGAAGTTTTCATTTGACCTGATGCCTGTCAGTTTCCTGTTTCACATGTCGACACCTCCATCAATTAACCTTCCAAGTTCAACAACACAACTAAAATGCTCTAATTGCTAGCTGAATCAAATGGAATCTGTATGAACCCAAGTAATAAGATGGGGAAAATAAGCCCACAGGGGAGTAATCCTGATTTGTGCAGTACGAAGGTATAAACACAAGCTCCTTCATTAGAAATGATAATGGAAGCCACTTTTAGCCCCAGCCGGCTCTGACTCATCATGTAATTCGACCGGCCATTTCTTTGATTCCAAGCTTCTTATAAAATTGGGCAACATTGTGATACTCTATTGCTACTATTTACATACCTCTGCCAAAGCAGAGATATAGTATTGGTCGTGCTGAATGTATGTAGTTTATATCAATTTTACTTTGGGGTTTACCATCAGAACCCTGTTCAAAAAATAATAATTAATACATGTGTTGGGACATCCATTACAAGTAAGCTTGTTTCATTTGAAACTGAATTTACGGTGGTGCATTTCCATTCTTTGTCGGGCCAAGTAACTGTGAGCCCAGGCTTGAATTTACACTCAGGGTCTAAGTGATGATTTTGGCATTGTGAAGTTGTCGTTAGCACGTCTGCCTCCCAGTTCTGAGGTTGGAGGTTTGAATCAAGGCCAGGAATCGGCAACTTAATTGGCAAATTCTTTTTCCTCACAATTCTTTCGTGAGCCAAAATCACATATTCATCAGGCAAACTCTGCTTTACCTTTTACAACCGATAATATTATGATCAGTGGGGATGTAACAAAAATGAAAGCTCACGGTTTGGTTCTACGGCGGTATTGATTCTTGGGAAAGAGCACGGTATATTGCAGTAAGCCCCACTGCATTGCAGGAAGGTTCACCATGCATGGTTTGTGAGTTTTCCCACAGGTTTTAGTCAAGGAGACATCTTTAAATATATATTACTGTGCATTTCTGTCTCCGTCCATCCAATGTTTACGTTCTTATACCTCCAAAATGATATTATTGCTGCAGCAATAATCTGCTATGCTCACCTGGGGTTTCCGCTATGCTTTATAGGCCTGATGGGCCGCCAAGTCTTTTTTTTTTTAATCATATTGCGAATCATGTTGTAAGATAGTCACATAGCACTACATTGGCACAATAAGAATTCACAGGGGGGCTGTAGTGCACGGCGCACCATTAGGGAGAGATGCCGAGCCTCCTATTGTGAACATTCATCTGGGACAAACATTAATTTTATTGTTAGTTTGAAGCGACGTAAGAGAAGTCGAAGGTACAAAATAACGTTCATATAGCCTAAATCAATCAAAAATTAATTTGAGGAAAAAAAAGACCCTGAACAGAACCGCTCAGGGTAGATCTTATCGATATAACTTTTTTTTTTTAATTCTGCCCTGGAGCAAATTTTGTACCAGGCTCGGAACCCATCCTTACATATCGACAAATGTACCAATGCAACAACATTAAAGATATGATTTATACTGCAGCATCAGTGTGTTTATGATCAGTCGGAACAAAACAAAATGAGCCACAAACATCTGTGATTCATTCTAAATGGACTTGTGAGTGCTGGGGAAACAGCTCATTAGATAATGACACAGCGGAGGCACCCACAGTGAAGAATCTATTTGGTCTTGTTTGATTTGCTGCAAATGACCTATCAAACCAACCCGAACCAGTTTCAGCTCTTGTACATAGCACTTTCACAAGATAATGTCTGGCAGATTACTAATGTAGGGCTTCAAAGCTAATTTTCGTGCAGCTAATGTGGGCTGGATTCAAAGTTTATTTCCCAAATGATCGAGAGGAAACCAGTCAAGGGTGTACTTTTTGTTTGACTTTAATCTGGTGCAATAAGTGCCACCCTCTCTTGATGTAACACTGAACAGATCAAGACACATAAGAAAATAAGAATTGACCTTTAATATAAGAAGGGAGTCATGCATGCTTGAAATGTGTTTTTGCCACAAAGTTTGTCGATTGTAGAATCGAGGAAAAACAACGTGGACCAATAGTTGCTGGCAAATAAGAATCCACAAATAAATAAAGAGAATGAGTTCTCAGAAAACAAATGGAACCTCAGCCGAGACTCATGCATTGATCAGAAGCCCGAAACAAGCTCCCACAATGTCACGAGCCGTGCTGGCTGTAACTCTGTCATGAATAACCTAATGTCACCTGCCAAAAACAGCCCCATTCCACTTCCCTTCCAATCTACACTTTTGATTTGGAATAGAGCAGAGCAGCCCGCGCAGCTCCTTGAGACAGAAGGAGTCATGGACTGGAAATCCACTGTCAGATCCTGATTAAAATCCATTCTCATTGTTTGTGACATCTTCTCACTTTTTTTTCACCCATTCGTGAGCTCAACATATTCTTCCTTTGTGTCGTGCTATGTGAGTGCAAAACGGGTAGTAGCTACACAAAAAGTTGTTTTCTTTCCCGACAACGTACAGTACGAATAGGTTCTGTTGAGAAAAATGCACGGTATTCATCAGACAATGGCATTGTTGAATCGTGAGCGTGCCACTGTGAGAGACTGTGTGAGTAAAATAACAAAAAGGAAGCAGGAGGTGAGATGGAGAAGTAATAATATCTGTGACTTATTCTCTGACAGGTGTGCCACTTCTTTGTTTAGGGCAGTGTTTCTTAACCTGGGTTCGATCAAATCCCAGTGGTTCGGTGAATCGGTCTCAGGGGTTCGGTGAATCAGTCTCAGGGGTTCGACGAATCAGTCTCAGGGGTTCGACGAATCAGTCTCAGGGGTTCGACGGAGCCTCTGCCATGGAGGTTAAGACACACCGACTCAAGATGTCAATTAGTTATGACACGCCCGCTTGGCCATCGCTGGCTGCAGATGATCACATTACATTGCTTGTCCAATCAGCGCTGCGGGAAATTTAGTTCGCGCAATAGTCACCGTGTGACTGTCCTAATGGTACGTCATACAAATGTAAAAAACTAAATGTATGCCATGTAATTTTATTTACTTTTTTTGGTTTTTAATAAATGTGTTTTTTTAACGTCTTGAATTTGTAAAAAATGTTATTTTTCACTAATGAAGGGTTCGGTGAACATGCATATAAACTGGTTGGGTTCGGTACCTCTAACAAGGTTAAGAACTACTGGTTTAGGGTAATCAGAAAAGGTCTCATTGTCATTATTCTTTCTCTTAGGCTGTCAAAATCCAGTGTAGCATGAATGTAATATTCCAACCTTGCTCTAACTTGTTTGGCGAACAGTATCACCCCCCCCCCCCCAAAAAAAACAAATCATCTTCAGGGGATACACGTTTTCAGTTTGAGATTGCCATAATATGTTATAATCCGTCATTGTCCTATATTCCTGCTTGGGGACATATTTTTCAGTTATTCCTTATGAGTTATAAATAATTCAGAACGGAGACCACATTAAAAAAAAAAAATCACATGTTGTGAAGTGACATATAGTTGAAATCCAGTAGGGGGTAACAGATGCTACTATTATAGAGCAGCAGTGGCTCAGTCCGTACTTGGCACTTTTTATGGGTGAGGATTATTAAAAGTGAAAAAGCCACCAAATAGCTCGCAGCGCAGTTTTGCAGAAATCTCTGCTCAGTGGAAAAGAGAATTTTCCTTCAAGGATAAAACATATCAAGTAAATGAATATATTCAGTACTCAAGTGTCCACAGTGATTTATGTCCTCGTGCCATTGTTACTGTCAATTTAGGGAGGTACTTAGGTACCATTTACATATTTACTGAGTGTATGTGTTGGATTATTAGGACTGCTACACAAGAAAATGTGTGTACAATACAATACAAAATATTTGTATTTGTACAGGGCTTGTTGGATTTACCTGGGGCTTTAAGAGGGGCGGGGCTTGTCGTATATAAAGTGGCATCGCAGTTTGTTTCGATAGAAAATCACTCACTTCGCCGTCAGCATGGCCCCAATGGTAAGCTACGTTTGTGTCCGCTTTACTTTGTGTGTGAAATAAAATACGCAACTATAACACAAGACACTTTCTCTTGATGTGCCCACAGGTGTTATGTTGATGACAAAGCCTCCAAGGTGGCCTGGCTCAATCGATCAAACATTATCTTTGCCGGTGAAGACAAGTGGTCTCTGGACCCCAGAGTCGATCTGGTCACCAAAGGACAACTTGAGTACAGCCTACGCATACAGAAGGTAATCATGACCAGGGGAGGCGGCAATATTGAGGAGACAAGATGCAAGACTGTGAAGAAAGGGGGGGGTTGCGTGTTGTGCTTATGGCGGGTTATTTTTCTTTGATGGTTTAGTAATCTTGGTCATAATTATATTTTGAATCAGAGTTACACATTGCTAATGTAGGTAATCATCTGATGAGAATGATAAGAACACTTGACCAGCTATCCTTGCATAGTTTTAGTTCGTTAAATAATTAAACTGTTAACTGTGCTAAAATTCCCACAGAGGAAGAGACAGCCAGATACAGTATAACGCTGAAGCACATTTTTACGCACACACAAAAAAAAATTGGGATTTTTTTTTTCACGTCCATCAATTGCCATGTTGTCCTCAGTGATTATATTAAATATGTATAACTTACATGATGTATTATTGTGTAGGTGGATGTTTATGATGAAGGGTCGTACACTTGCTCCATACAAACAAAGCAGCAGCCTAAGCCCTCATTGGTCTACCTCATTGTACAAGGTAAGCTACCTCTATATGTAGTGAAAATTAACAAAAATAATAATAATAATATAAAGGAACACAGATTCATCATTTGCAAAGCAGAAATAATTTGAAGTTAGTAGAAGAAGCTATTGTATGACTAAACGTGGAAGATATGAACCATTAGTTGTGTATTTAAAGGTCAATATGTGAATCGATGATCCATTTCAACGAATTGCCTTGTCTTCATTGAAGCCACTGCGCCGGATTATTAACTGCTTGATCTTTGAATGTCCTGTGTCTATCTCCAAACTCGAGGCTCATTTATATCAGCTAATGCGACAACTATAACCAAAAATTGATTCCTCCTCCTTAATTCCCGGCTATTTTGTCCTCTGCTGTGTCTCGCCAAATCCCATAGCATTTTCTTCCTGTAGTGCTGTTGAGGTTCATCTGTTGCATTTACTCATTCGTGGGTGAAATTTCGTCCCTCCCACATCTCTCGTATAAAAGATTGCCATGTGCTTGCATAAATTCACTTCAGATTTCCTCTCACTGTCCAAAAATCTTCACATGAGATTGGGCTGAACAATTAATTGCAATTAAAATATAAATGTTATTTGATAAAATGGGAATATTTGAATCTAAACATTCCATAGCTGCATCCCTAAATTCTACCTCTCTGTATTTATTTAATTTTTTGTTGCTTGCTCTGGTTATTACGTCGACCTCACAGTGCAGAGGTCGTGGGTTCAATCCCGGCTCCGGCCTTCCTGTGTAGAGTTTGCATGTTCTCCCTGTTTCTGCGTGGGTTTTCTCCGGGAACTCTGGTTTCCTCTCACATTCCAAAAACATGCATGGCAGGCTGACTAAACACTCTAAATTGTCCCTAGGTGTGACTGTGAGCGCAGATGGTTGTTCGTCTGTGTGTGCCCTGCGATTGGCTGGCAACCGGTTCAGGGTATCCCCCGCCCACTGCCCGATGACGGCTGGGATAGACTCCAGCACGCCTGCGACCCTTGTGAGGATAAAGCAGATCAGAAAATGGATGGATGGATGGATGAAAACCATTGCTTCCGGTCCTTATGATTAACCTGCAAAATAGTCGTTTTGAGCCTCGTATTATGCATCCCCTTTCTTTGATTCATGACTTTTAGTACAGAGATATCAAATCATCCAATCAAATGTAATTTATTTTGCACTTTGCATAAATAGGAAAAGCAAGTGCTTTTCCAGAGATTAAGACAGACCATAAAAATGGCAACAAATATCACAAAACACAGCTCTCCAATCGCCAGATATAAATAGTACACACAGTGCGCCCATACAAATACACCCCAACACACTCACATTTTATCTGATAGCGTAGAGCAGGCGTGTCCAGCTCCGGTCCTCGAAGGCCTGCCTGGTTTAGATCTGCAACACACTGGGTGTGGAGCCCTTGGTGGAGAGACATGACAAGACACTGAGGAGTCAGGTGAGGAAAAACTACCCGTGGGAGCCATCCACACCGAGAGCTGCCACATCTCTCTGGCGCCAAACGTAGCCCCCCCGCCCCCATTAACAGACCCAAATGGAGGAGCCCGTAAGCTGACAATTTTCCGCTTGCAGGGATGGTGAAATAATTGGAAAACAAATGATCAGACAAAGCAAATTTACAGCGCAGGGAGTAGCACTCAGACGAGAAAGCACCAGGGGCCACTACAACAAATCGCTTTCAAATAAAACTGCAATTCCCTTTAATCTTCGTCACGCTGGCTGCAAGAGGTCCTCTCATGCATTGAAACGGGGCCATTCCATTGACACATATCACAACAGGGGGGTATCGACAAAGGCTGAAGGTGAACCCCTCTGGCCATATTTGAAAGAGCAGCCAAGGGAGTGGTCATCATTACTGGCGAGAATAATGTCCGTTTAATCTTTAATACGGATGAGTGCTATTTGCGTGTTTTCATCGCCGTGCTCTTTGTGTGAACTCACCAGCAACCTTTGCATCTTTGATATTTTCTGTGTGTGACGCGGGCTGTCTGGCAGATGCGCTCGCCTTGGGTATTGTGCGCCTCACCCTTCTGAATAAATCTAAACATGTCACATGTCGGCAGCGTCAATTAAGCCTGACTTCACCTGCAACGCATTATGTAACCGTGACAAATGAAATAATTAGTCATGTCAGTGCGTTGCGCAACTTGAAGCAGGTTTTTTTTTTACTGCTACTACAATATATGTTTTTTAGCATTTACACCTTTGTGCGGTTGAATAGAAATGTGTGCCCTTTTTGCCCTTTGTCTTTGCTCTCGATTACAAAAGTCACCTTATGCTGTGCACTTCTGAGTACAGTGATCCCTCGCTCTAACGCGGTTCACTTTCCGCAGCTTTACTGTTTCACGGATTTTTTTTGGGTGCAGTTTTTTAATGTTTTTAACCCTTAAAATCAGAACGCGTCGGCGGGGCCGTGTGTCAACAGTACACTATTTCCAAAAACGATTATAGTTATTTATTGAAAACGTTTGTTTTTGTTTTTGTTTTTTGTAATTGGGCCTGAAAACAGGGTTTGGTCTTTGATTTCATTGTATATATAGTTAATTATTGTGTAATAACTGTAAAAAAAATAATAATAAAGTTCACTACTTCACTTCACTTATCACTGGTTCTTTTTGGAACGTAACCCCCGCGATAAACGAGGGATTACTGTATAGGTTTATGCATGGGCAACTCATAATTTTACCCGTGCTTCACGCTAATTCTACTGCAAAATTATAGACTAAATTACCGACCAAAACCAGTAATCCGAAGTCTGTAAACGTTCGTTTCCTCAGGGTGTAAAAAGTTCCTTCCATCCAGGTATAATGCAAGTACCTGTTTAAAAACCTCTACAGTTTATTAGTTGTTGTTGTGGTCCTAAAACAACTCTGTGGAAATGTCTAACCCTTAAAATACCTAATGTGCATGAAATCGGAGTGTCATTTATGAAGTTATTAAAATTTGAGTGGTGACTAAAGAAGCAACCACAGGAGTGCATCGTAAAGAATATAAGCACTAATAGCCAAGAGTGCCAAGTGTTTTCTAGGGATTATCTTCTAAATTAGCTGTGCATAATCGCTTCCTCCGCTAACAGTCCTCCAAATGCCACATTAAAGTTCGTGGGGGGTGGGTAAGTGTTGGCGGGAGGAAAGGGGACCCCGTAGAGAAGGAAAAAATATAAACTGACAGGAGGAATATTCATGATGCACGTCACGCAAAATGGGTACCTTGTCTGCATTATCTCTGTGTGTGTGTGTGGTGTGTGTGTGTGCGTACACACCACAAGAGACTGCAGCGCCACAAAGGGCCGTATGACAGCTATTTGTTGCTTTGTATTTATTTTGTCACTAATTTCATAAATATTAATTTGAACAACAGCACCACCATTTTCCTTTGTGTCTGAATAGTGGCTGCCAGCAGCATCAAAAGGAACGAAACTGTGCTGTCCCTCCTCTGGCCGAGACTCTGCCGAATCATAAATGGCTGATTATTGTCTTGTGATTTTTCCCTGGGTGTTTCACGGTGGAGAGAAATTTGTCTCGAAATTATTCACACAAATATATCTGTGATTTACACACGTTGTTTGATATGGAGTTTGCATTTAATACTAGTAATAATAATAATAATGATTTATCATTTATAAATACTTCATTCTGGTTCTCTATTGTTGAAGAAGCTTTTGTGGTGACTTGGAAGGCACGTTTGATTTTGAGACACAGCGTTTTCAAGATATTCACGCATACAAGTTAAGATCAATCCATCCCTTCCTTCATTTTGTTGCCCTGCTCATAGCTGGTGACACCAGCAAAATTGCAGTTCATGATGGACGATCCCCAGTTTCCGGCAGGGTTCCGGCAACCATGTTGGGGCGGCTCTGGCTCTCACTTCAAAGAGCAGGTTGCTCAGTGACCGAAAGTTGAGCTGTTCGATTCTTGTCTGAAGCTTGGTTTCGCTTTTGCTGCCGGTCTTGCTAGTGACACCAGCATGAAAACACAACAAAGCCATGCTGGTGTCTATGCTGTTACTTTTTGATTATGAATTTATTTAACCAATGTGGCTTAGAATGCAGAGATAATTATTTTCCGACCCCTAATTCAGAGCCACAGCAAATTATGTCTTTATTTAAACACTAATCAATGCAACTGTGTGGCTTGGGGCTGGGAGCCGTACTTAGCTATGCAAGCAGCGCCTCGTTGAACAGAACCGATGCAAAACGAGAACTTTGATCGCAAAATGCTACCATTTAGGGGCAATATGTAGCTCTGCGTAGCTTAATTTATGTAGCACATTTCAGACGCGAGGTAACTCAATGTGCTTCACATAATTCAAAGTACAACATTTAAAATCAGTTGCAAACAAAAGTGTTCATGGCGTTTAAAAGCAAAGTAAAGAAATAAAAAATAATCACACTAAAATTGGGAAACCGTATTTTTTATTTTAGGATTTTTGTACTACTATTGCCACAAGAAATAATGGTCTTAAGTTATTGCCGGATGAACTTGGTGTGGGAGTGTGTTGTGTTTATTGTTGTTGTTTTTGTTTGTTTGTTTGTTTTTATTTTTCGTAAATTAAGCTAGGTAACAAACGCCCTCAAACTAACAATGATGCCCAAATTGTTGAGCATATTATAGAATGCTCGCTGTGTTGTTATATTTTGATAGAAATATCACTTTGATCCCCAGCCTGAAATCAAGCATAAAACACACCTGGAGTTTAGCTAAGTTGCAGGCATTCTGACAGAAGATGCTATTAAAATCGGAGCAAAATATGTTGACGACACGGCGATGAAAATACGAGAAAATATTGCTACTTTGAGACATCATAACAAAGCTACTCATCACAATGAGGGAGAAGAAAGATTCTGTTTAATCTATGGCCTTGACAGGACAGTATTTTTTTATGCTTCTATTTATCACCATCCAAAGTGAAAGATTATTGTTTGCATTTCCGACATGATATATATTCCCCAGCCACTCCCCCACACAGTGTTCAAACCTTGATATATGTCTTCTGCATCCCATCCTTTATCTGCTGACGCACAAAAAAAAAAAAAAAGCCAACTGCACTTTCCTAATTCATCTGCGTTGCGGACTGGAATCATTTTGCTGAAGTTCAAACACAGTGTTGTGTACTTCATTTCACTTTCACATATATTAAGTAGATTATAGCTACCAAAACAGAAAGTCCGAACCAAGAATCGGCACAATCATCTGTCTGTTTTATAGAGTTCACGTCCTCAAGCAGAAAATTAAATACATGGTGAGTGAAACTACCTCAAAAGGCTCTGAAAGTGAAAGGGAAAAAAAATACAAGAAAAAGAAAAAAAACTTCAAAGCTCTTAAGAAACCTTCCTTTAACAAAAAGACTCAAGGTCAACTTCTCTTCCCTCATGCTCAAGTAAAGTACTTCTGCTTGAATTTAAATATCTAGTATCAGTTTTTATAATGGAGAAGTCTGAGTGTAAAAGCATTTTGGGGAAAGTCTGCAAAGGGTTTTTTTTTTTTGTAATAGCACATTTACATAAAAATATGCTTCTTTTTCCGCCCCTGCAGTTCCAGCAAACATCTACAAGATGTCAGACGACATGACGGTGAATGAGGGCAGCAATGTGACACTCAGCTGCCTGGCTACTGGCAGACCAGACCCGCTAATTACCTGGCGGCTGCTCAACCCCTCAGGTAAAACTTGCCGGTTCAACATTGATTATTCAGCGTGTCATTCTGGATGTCTTCCCCAATATAACGTATAATACACTAACATCATTTTCCAGTCAAAGCACATCTAAAATCTGAATAAAAGTCAAATGTTTTTGTCCTCTCTCTGCCTTGTGTAGAGATGCTAACGGGTTAAACAGACAAGTACGGGCAAAATTGAGCTGTAGCGCCTTTCTGCTTCATCGCTGTTTCTAGCCGGCACAGTGCCCCCCCCCCCTCCCCTCACCACCACCACATGACTTTGTTAAGTGACTTTTCAGACCCAAGTCAGCATTTATTTTTCTCCAAAGTGACAAAACTAGCAACTTTCAGTTCAAGTTGAGTGTGAGGTTTTTCTCCCTTGTTGAGAGACAAGAGAGCTGTCGTGGGGCGTGTGGTCACTTTTGATTGTGTGCTTTGAGATGAAATACATTTCTGGTTTCAATAGAGAGCTGCAGTGACCAAGACAGCGGCTTCGAGATAGCGATGGGTTAGAGATAGACTTACTGGGGCATGTTTCACTCAGTATTTCATAAATGCTCCATTGTCTGACAACAGAAACGGGAACATATGTGAATGACAAAAACATAATCAGGAATTCAGCTCTATTAAAATACTGTGTGTGTGCACAGAGACCAGAGCTCTAACTTTTTATGCGGTTTTTAGCTAGTGTTGGGCCTGTGGGTTAGTCAACCTGGCTGTGGCAGTGCCATGGGTGCTAGCATGAGCCAACCCATTAGCCACTAATGTGTCAATTCGCTGCCCCATCATTGTTATTTACTTTAATTCATATGTCAACATCCAAGTGAGATTGTACATTCGTGTAGTGTCCGTTCGTGAACAAGTTTGTTTGTTTTTTTGTTTTTGTTTCATTTAAACAGCTCTTTTTAGCAATGAAAATCGTTTCACGGCTTTTTCACCAATTTAGTCGGGTGTTTGGTAACATTGAAACATTGGTTAAATGTACAAAATACAAGTTGAACTTGAAGAAATTCACACTTCTCCCGAGCGTGGGGGTGGAATTTATTAGTGTGTGTTGAGGTAACTTGACTCATACTGTAGCAGATAAAAAAAAAGTCTTGACAATATCTTGGAAAATAATTTCAAGAAAGCAGTGGGAACATATATACAGAGGAACACTTGGAATGCAAAATCATATATGAGGTCATTTGTACGACCAATGTTGGACAATGTCATAATTGATACTTCTCTCCAAGCCACTTAAGCGCTCTTGTGCCACTGCCTTTGTGTTTCTTCAAAGAATGGTTCACATGTTACAAATCCTGCCCGGGGTAATGAAACTGGATAACGTTCTCACATGTATTAAACAAAAGTAGGGCTTCTTTTCAAATAAGAGCAAGTTAAAAAAAAAAAAAAGTCATCTAATGGGGAGACAAGAACACTGATCCTTTGATCCACTCAGGCAAAGACACATCTGGACATGTCAGCAGCTTATAGAGAAAACTCAGTCAGAGCCCATTTAAATTCAAGTCATAATCACTGACACTCACTTCATCGCGATTCTGTGGAGAGCGCCAGCCACGTGTCTGCAAAAACATTTTCAGTCTCGTACCGCTTGTTAAGAGTCCACCAGCAGTCATGTTGGCTGATCAGGTGCCCTTGAGCAAGTGCCAGGCCTTCACGAGTGTATGGCTTAACTCGGAATCTTTGCCACAGCAACAATGACATCTGTCCAAATGAACAGATTTGGACCGCAGCCCAATTACTTCTGCCCAATGATACAGCTGAATATTGAAGTGCTAAACCTTTTAGAATGGTTCTTGGCAGGGCATGCGTTTTGAGTTTTGATGCTGAGTGCCCTTGACCTCTCTCCAAAGCCAGGCCGTAGCAAATATCGGCTACTTTCCAGGAGAGGTTTTACAAGAATTCGCCCCCCTCTGGATTATTACCTCATCTGGCAAACGTTCTCTTCATCTGCTGTTCCACTTAACCATCTATCATTTTTTTTTATACTGCTTTTCCTGTTCAGGGTTGCAGGCAACTGGAGCCTATCCCAACAGACTTTGAGCACTAGACTACACTCTGGATTAGTAACCTGGCAATCACAGAGCGCATATAGACATAGACAACTGTGCACACTCACATTCAAAATGCCACTGAGTGGGAATCAAGCAAATGAAGCACTCAACTCTCAGTGACTACAACGTGCCATCCTTTTCTCATTTCTCCATAGCTCTCACATCGCCCTCAATAGGATGTTCGGTTCTATCAGCTCACATACTGCATACTCATGTACAGTAGATGGCTCCCAGCAGGAAATGAGACAAGTGTTGAGATGTTCTGCTTTCTTTGGTGTAAGTGTTGTAGTTGTGTATAGTCACACATCATTTAGTTCCAGGGCAGCAGTGATGGACTATATGGCAAGTTTTCTGATTGCGGGAGTGAAAAGTGAGGTGCTAACAGATCCTTCCTTCTCAGAGCCATCTGGGTCAAATCATTCTTCTTCAGATGTTTGTGGATCGGAAAGCAAGTATCTCTATTGTATATACAGTACAGTGAAACGAAATCATGTTTGCAGCAAGACATTTTTCACAACAGGGTTTTTTTCATTGTAGCAAATTTGATCTCAGATGCAAACACACACACACACACACACACACACACACACACGTATGTGTACTCTTTATTTTTATTCCAATAGTGCATAAGTATGAGCATACACTTATTTGACACTTCATATAGTCAGTGTAGAAAGAAAAAAAAGCGAAAGAAATTGCGGAATTTACAATCAGAATTCACTTTCACTTACATCAATTTCTTGTATAATGTATTTTATTTTGCTTCCTTCGTCTTTCATTTTGATCACTTTTACCCTCTCTTCCGGCGTCAGAGCTCTTCTTGTCTTAGCTGCTTGACATGCAAAGGTCCGTTTTGTAGCCATCTTAGCAATGCAACGTTCTTGCTGTGTCTGAAACTAACAATAACAAATACTTCCTGGACTACTGAGCATGTGTAAACCAGTGTGGTGGTTGCTGTTGCCGTTTCCGAACGAAGCAGTAGAGGTCGCTGTTGGATTAGACTTTGTTGTAGGAATCTCGTCATGAGGCAAGAGCAGAGAAAAATATTTCGTATAACGCAACAGGGGTTTTTTTCACACTAGAGGGTATTTTCACCCATGTTTTGTTGTAGAGGAGTTTCACTGTACAAAGTAAATTAGGTCCTGGGATGTGCAATACAGTGTGTGTGCCACAGTTCTCAATTCAACTCAGCTGTATTCAGAGAGCACTTTAAAACACCCGCCAAAGTGCTGTACATGGAGCAAAAGTAATTCATACAACTAACAGTAAAACAATAAATCCATAACAAAGACAGGAGATAGCACAAAAACGGTCAAACTAAAAATCTAATCTCACGCTGAGTTGAAAGCCAAAGAATGAAAATGATAATAAGCTCTTATTTGAAGCCAATTAGTTTGTTGGAAAACATTTATCGTGCATATGCAAATGTAGCGTCAAACAGATATTTAAAAAAATAGTCACCTCGCCTTTCTCGTTCTTGATTGCATTCCCCACAGGAGACAAAGCCAAAAAAAAATAAATCTCAGGATGATAAGGATTACGTTGTGACCCAGCAGTTAAGCACCCCCTGTCGAAAATACCTCTTTGCAATCATGACCCGCTCACCGTGTGCTCTGAAATTTAAGGCCAACGAATGATTTTGTCAAGGTCTAACAAAAGCCATGTGTGTGATTCCATATTACACTCCTCAAACACTGCGTTTTGGCTGACAGAAAGCGGACCGACATCCACTCGCAAAGGAAAAGCTGTTTGCAAAAAGTGACTGGAAATGATGTTTTCGTGTTTGAAATAAAGCATTTTGTCGATCAAGCATTGAGTTGCTCAACATTTTCAGTCGATGTCGTTATGAAAGCAAAGGGACACCAGTGGTTCAGTTTGTGGTTGGTGCCGGTCAAATATTCTATGTTTCGTCCATGTATTTTGTGTTGAAAGCTTTCCTCGGCTGAAAATAAGCGATGGCTCTTTATCCATGACTATCTGAATTCTGACGATGTCATCATTCTGTTTTCCCTTGCCTTGAATACCCTGCCATCCTCATTCTCCATTGCCGTCACACATACTTGCTCCTTTATCCAGATTAGCGGTGAAATATAGATGTGGTGCAGTATAATTCCCGGCTTCATGAGCCTCTTCTAATGTGCATGCTTTGAATTAGTCTTCAATGTCCCCTGGAAACCTTCAAGGTGTCTTTTTGCCCATTCATGCATACATGCTCCAAACTCTCCAGAGAGACATTAAGCCTCCTTCCTCATACCAAGGCCGGGCCCTATACGCACATAAATTGCACACACACTCACACCCAATTCCCTTTAGACAAGATTACCCAATCGATCATGATGAATAGATAATGCGCCGTTATGCAGGATGTTGTATTCTAGCCGACCGCAATGTGGTCAAAAATGTGGGAAGTGCGACCTTGTTTTTTAACTGGTCCTTTAGGGAGTAAATCACATCCATTCACGCTTTGATGAGATGATGTGTACGTATACGACGAGCTTTTTGCATTTACTTTTATCAAAACAGAACATCTGTACTAAACCTGTCATATGAGATTTGGGGTCCGCTGCTATTTGGGGATAGGCTCCAGCTCCCTTGTGATTGTTTTCAAAATACAGTCAAACCTCGGTTTTCGTACTTAATCCGTTCCAGAAGACTGTTCGGAAACCGAAACCATGTTTCCCATTGAAATCAATGTAAAATGTTTTAATCCGTTCCAAGTCAAGAAAACAACTTTTTTAAACCACTTTTCTTTTTACAATTTCACACCATAAACTGTACAAATGTAATGGGAGAGCAGGTAATATGTAAAATACTGTACAAACAAACTGTAATATACTTTATTTTCACCAATTTTAACATTGACATAGTAACATAAAAATAGAAGGGACATCTCTCTCTCTATCTGTCGTGGGGCGTGCGCCTATCCCAGCTGTCAGCTGTCAGCAGGCAGTAGGCGGGGCATTTCGGCATCCCGAACTCCTTCGCCAACACAGACACACGCACACCTGACTCATATTTTGCGATTAAATCTTTCTTAAATTCTATAGTTTTGCGCACTATTTTCCTCTTTTCTTCACCAGGTTCACCACTTCCACTTGCTTTCTTTGGTGCCATGATTAGGGGCTGATACACGACGCAAAAATAACAGTCCAATATTACGTAGTTCTCACCAAACACGTCTGCTTTTTAAAAAAAAAAAATCTTAATCGAACAATACAAACTCGTCTGCTCACAAGCTGTTTCTGTATGATTATTGCATAATAATGTGACACCGGACACTGTCAATCAACTGAGTTCACATCAGAAGTCGCTTTTGTTTTTGTCATGTGAAGAAATACATAAAGGGATCATGTTTAGCCCAAAAAAATCAGAATTGGGCATCACGGCTTGCAGTGTGAACGTAACCTCGGGTTGAATCAGGACTTTTTTTTCTCCATATTGTCTATTATTTTGACACAAGCAAGTGCTTTAAAGCGTGTAAAAGTCAACATATCTCATTCATTGCATCTCCCGTGTCTGTTTCCGTACAGCCGAGCCACTGGATGGAGAAGAATACCTGGACATCATCGGCATCACGCGAACCCAAGCGGGTCGCTACGAATGCAAGGCCAGCAATGACGTTGCCACACCTGATGTCAAATACGTCAATGTGATCGTGAACTGTAAGTCATCGCATGGAAGCATTGACCGATATACTCATCGTGACTCATCTTCTATGTTTGGCGGCAGAATAAAAAGTCAAGAAGGAAAGAGTTGAGACTTACAGATGGGAGCGTGGGAGGGTGTGAACATTTCAAAGCCGCTCTTCAGTCCCGTCGATATAAACTCGGCTTGCAATGGACTTTTTGGTGACTTAAATGCCACGCATCGTCATTTCCAACGCCATTTGATGAGATGCTGCACCCTTAAGTGTCGTCTTTTCTTTGAGGCAGCAGGCATGTAAATGTAACTGACGTTCACATCCCGCACCTGTGCAGACCCTCCAACGATAAAGAAAACCCAGAGCATCGAGGCCCAGCTTGGCCGCACGGGGACGCTGGGATGTGAAGCCACCGCCGTGCCCACACCCGAATTTGAATGGTACAGGGATGAGAAAAGGTAACTCTCTAAAAATCACATCCAGTCATGCCTCCCAATTTCAAATGACGGTGATTGAAAATGATTATCCACTCCCATCGAGATGACACGAACAGATGCAAATTGCACACAGTCAAAACACGCTTAATTACATCGCACGGGGTTTTACCCCCGTTTATCACATGCTTGTGACTCGCACCCATGGCTCAGTCCCCACCTCTGTGGAATGCTCATATTATAGTGTAAAACCGGTCGTTTTTAAAGCAAGCCAGTCATTTCACTGTAATGAAAGCCAGACTTGACACATAGAAAACGCTTACTCGCTCCCTTGTGAAAGTGCAAATCGTGCGGGAGAAGCTGAGGTTTCAAGTGTAATGTAAGTCTGAAGGACTGAAGTGTAATGACTTTATAATGACCGCTGGGACATCGTATTTCAATGTGAAGTAACCCCAAATTCCCTCCACTCGCATTGCGAATGTGCCATCTTTTTGCTCGACCCAAAGTGCCGTATTAGAACTTTGAAAAAGGCGGGAAAGAAAGATGCTGGAGGAGCCGTCATCAAACGTTATCACAGATCAAGTCTCTCATGTAATAGGCCGATCGCGCGAGTGGACAGAAAGATTTATGGCCATTAAAATATTTTGCATTAGCTGCGGTTGTCAACCTCCAGACATCATTTTGTCCCCTGCAGGATTTTGTCAATGTGCCTCTTCACAGTCCGATCTCAATGTGCATGGAGAGAAATTTCTCCTTGGCCATTTAGAGTAATGCACCATCGTAATCCAATTGATGAGTGACTGTTTAGTTTATTTTCCAGTTTACCGCTTTACCTTGTACAATATTAACTCCATTTTTATCTTAGCGCCCATTTGATATGTGTTTTCCTTTTTAACAATGGGGTAACTCCTATTCAGAGGTGGGCAATTTACAATACAGTCAAACCTCGGTTTTCGAACGTCTCGGTTCTCGACCAAATCGGTTTTCGACCAAAGATTTTGAGGTTTTTTATGCCTCGGATGACGAACAAATTTTGGTTCTCGAACAAACTGAGCGCACTTGAATGCATCATTTGACTCCATTCGCCTTCCTTACACGAGGAAGTGACGCTTCCTCGGGTAGACGAGGAAGTGACGCTTCCTCGTGTCGCTTTCCAATGTGAGCAGATGTGTTCAATAAACTTTTTTTTATTTTTAAAAAGAGCGTGGTTTCGGTTTTCGAACAATTTCGGTTTTCGAACAGCCTTCTGGAACGGATCATGGACGAAAACCGAGGTTTGACTGTATTTTGCTCGTCCGTCATTTGTCATCCGTGAGCGGGACCCGACGGATCATCAATCCGTCGGTTTTTTTTTTTCAAGCTGAACCAATCTGTAAACGTCAGTCAGTCATTCCGCCATGTTATTTTTATCACGCTTCCGTCAATAAATTTCACTGATCCGCCAATCCGTCTATCGTCACTCCCCCCCCAATAAAAAATAAAATCTCACTTCGGAATTGTTTCTACTAGCATGTTAAAAGTGGAGAACGAATAGAGCTAGCTAAATAAACAGGAAACCAAACTTATTGTTTACAAGCTTACTCCTGGGATACTGGATAATAAGCAGTGTTGTTTTGGGGGGTGGCAAATTAATAATTCAATTGCAGTCGTATAGCCACATGGCAAAACAAAAGTGTCCAGTGAGTGTTCATGCCAACTCCCTTACGACTCACATGGGTCGACTCAATTCAATCCCGCTGCTCCTGTTTTACAATTGTCATCTGTTCTCAGTCGTGCATATCGTTTTCATCTCCTTGCGGTGCTGAGAATTGTTTGGTTGTCTCAGCCCGTCTGATGGCGCATGTTTTTCATCGTGCCCTCTTGTCATGAAGATGGAGACTGCTGGTGGCAGTTTTTCGATTGAAAAGAAAATGCTGTGTGCTTTTACTTCGGCTTTTCTTATTTAGCCTCCCAATGGAAGTGAGCCGAGCTTTATGGGTTTCTTTGTTTATGCTCAATATGTGTCAGCATAGACTTGCGGTGCCTCATAGTAGCCACACGTGAGCCAGATTAAGTAGACGCACCTTCAATGAACTCTTCCTAATTATGTAAGGTGCGGAAAGTACAGGATCCATTAAAACTCATTCACTCCCAAAGACGTTTTTAAACATCTTTACAGACTTGGTCCAGAATTGGCTGGTACTGAAGGAGTTAAGTTGGCAGTCTAATTGAGTTGGGTGGCATCATGGGGGGGGGGGAGGTTAGCTCAATCGTGCCAACCGACTTGCCAAATTGTATTGATTCCTCAGCACTGAATTGCATTTCAAAATTCACACGACGACGTGTCAGAAGCTCGGTGTTACAAGTCAGGATGTCAGCAGCACATAAACGCTTGCAAAAACGTGCCAAACACGTTGAAGAAGACCAGTTTCGACATGACTTTTAAAAATTCTGTTATTTTAGTATGCTGTCGTGCTTTGAAAAGTTGTTTCTGGCTTCCTGTCTAAATCCCGATTGTTTGATCTGTTTTCCTAACCGCAGGCTGTCCAGTGTCCAGGGGCTCAATATCCAAGTCCTTGGCACTTATACTATTCTTACCATTTCGAGTGTCACTGAAGAGGATTATGGGAAATATACCTGTGTGGCCTCAAACCGACTAGGTGTCCAAAATTCCAGTGTCTTTCTCTACAGTGAGTATAAAGGCGGGTTTTTTTCTCTCTCTTCTGACCGTAATAGCATCGAGGCATGCCAGAAACTCCAGTTGAGCTCTCGGAAAATCATTAATTCATTTTCCGATCCGCTTTATCATCACAAAGGTCGCGGGGGGACACCCTGAACCGGTTGCCATTCAATTGCAGGACTGTTTATTAATTGACTGTTATATTTATTTTTTGCTATTGCATTGCCTCAGTTATTCAAGTTGATGAGTAATGATATAGAGGTAACATTGTCTCGTGAGATTTAACGCCTAGTTCTTGATTTTCGACGCAAAACTATAATACAGTATTGCTGAATTAGTGACAAGTGGGCGGGGTGTTATTTCAGGATTTCCTTTAACTGGGGTGGAGATTACTGCGTCTTTGCTGCCACCTGGTGGAAAAATACTGTTATTGCAGCCTTTCGTCTTTGCTGGGAGTGTCTTTTCGCAAACTACATATACAGTACTTACAAAAACTAATTGGTGGAACTTGATTTTAAAAAAAACAACAACAATACACTAATTATCTAGTAATTAAATTAAACACAATTTAATTGAATACACGTGTTTGTCATGGTCATGTTTTTCAATTCTCGTATATTTTGTCCTTTGAAGAAACAGCTTACTGTCGGTGAATTTCGCCAACAAAATACTCATTTTCCTACTAGATACCCAAACAGAAAAACGGACGTTTTTTCACTTGGAAAAAAAAAAAACGCGTAAGCTGTTGCACTTGTAAGTCGTGGTGCCACGCGGTGTACCGTTTATGGGGCGGGAGGAGGACTTGCCTATGAATAAAAAAAACTTTATTCGTCTCCCAATGGAGAAATTCCCAATTCACAGCGGCAAAAGTTACGAAAGGAAGAAAGTAGAAGAACAAAAAGTATAGGAGCTGCTGGAAAGGCAGCCACTCTCGCGGCGCCATCTTGAAGTCATAATTACATCATAATAAATGAATACAACACAACACACAAGACACAGACAGTCGTTCAATCTTCACCACTTTTCTGCATCCTCTTTGTTGTTTGAAGCAGTTAGAGATGAAATATAAATAACTTTTTGATTTCAGCAACACAAGACTTACGGTTCTATCAAGTGAGGAAAAAGCATGTCAAAGACATTCTGATATGACGTTGACAAGACACAGTTTTAAGAGCGCTCTCCCCCCCCCCTCTGGCTGTCTCTCCCTTTGTGCTCACAGGACCTGGAACAGGCCGAGACATCAACGGCTCAGCTTGCGTATCTCAATCACCGTGGCTCCTTCTGGCCTCCATCGCCTGCCTTCTCTTACAGTGCTAATAGCTCTCCTCTCCCTCTTCCTCCCAGTTGGCCTTTGACCTTCCCGTTCACTTTCTCTCCCAACTCGCCGACATCCTTATTGCTACACTGACGTTACTGCCCTCAGGCAGTTCACATCCTTACGAACCTCTTAGGTCATGCGCCGCTTGCAAAATTTTGTGTCCAGCGTCCGGTTATGAATATGTCACCATTGACACTAGAGGGGGAAAAAAAATGTTATGAAGGACAGAAAAAGCAAACGGTGCTCCTTTAACAAATTGTGTTGCTCTTTTTAATACGTACGCACTTCTTTATTTCAGCTTTCTGTGGCTGGTTTTGAATTTTGTCTTCTTGTGTCTTGATGGAATTGAACGCACAGATATTCCACTTAGGAGGATGCCAACAATCGTTTGTCTCTCGAAGAACTGAAGAGTCCTCGGATTTCACCGAGTGCGTATCCGGTGCGCGAATGAGTTGGGATAAATCAGCCAAATTTGACATGATGTGATATTAAGAGATAGTTTCACGATGCAAGCGTTCGTATTGTCATATGGAGATCAAGTCGACTCCATTCGGAGTACAAACTGATCGGCTGATGAATGCCAACATCCATATTTTGTGACTTTGCGACCTTTTTTTTTCCAGCTTCCTGTTTTCTTGCAAACATCCGAAACAATCTCTTCTCATGAGAATCGAGTGGAATGTCAGATAAAATGCCAAGCAGTTGAATATTTCCCTGTAACAGAAATAAATGTCATCTGCCGCTTCCAAGATATTTTAAGTTGGAAGAAGTTCAAGGGCGGATACAGTATATATACATTTGTTTTGGTAACTGAAAATGTAACCATTTGAAAAAGCGTCCAGGTTTTTGAACTTTTTTTTGTTTTATTATCACATGTAATCGCAAAAAAAAAAAAAAAAAAAAAAAAAAGGAAGACGTGCATGTGCGTTTGTGTAAGTATTTTAAAACCAAAATAAAAACGGTGCTGATCAATAACATGAGTTTAGTGGGTGGGGACATTACTTACGTCAAACTTGAAAGGCACATATATGACGATGAAGGGGGCTGGGAAGACACGCGGTGAATAATAATAATAATAATAATAATAATACATTTGATTTATAAGCGCCTTTCAAGACACAATGTCACTTTGCAAAATGACATCAACAACTACTGCGAGGCACGGAAAGCGTGTCGTTTTCAACAGGCAGTTCCGCGTTAATAGAATTTTGTCACCTGTATGTGAAATCGAAACTTTCCATGCATTCGCAAACTTGTGAAGTCCATCTTCAACACACTCCACCTGCTCATATAGCGGACGTCAACATTTCAAAACTGTGAGTTTCCTGATGTCGTGACAACAAATGGGAGACTGGAGAATAAACCGTGAATGTTTTTATTTTATTTTTTTTTTATCCAAAACCTAGACCACATCCTTAAAGATTCTCATGAGAAAAGGTTGAAAGAAGTACTCAGAGGTCCGAATGTCACTTAATGTCCAGTTCATATTCACATTTGGTATTCCTCTGTGATGAAGCAACTCGTGTGCGTTGTCTTGTCTGACGAGCATCCAACCTGGCCCTTGCGGACATTGGCCTTCACTTCCAGGCAGCTTGAACCCGCACATTTTAGCTCATGACTTTTCTCCGATAATGTTACAGATCAAAATGTAGGACCCGATGAATGACTTTCTCATGATGTTTTTCTTTTCAAGAAATCTGTGAAATTCCTCCGAAAATTCATCGTGATACTGAAATGTTTTTTTCTTGTACTGCCACATGATGTGAACTCCCACACTGGGTCAACATTTATGTGATTTGTGGGATGTATGTGTCCCTAGCCATTCATTTTTATTCAGGCATATTTTCATAAGCTATTTACTGATTTCAAAAAAATGTCGACCTTTTTTTTCTTGCCAAATCAGGTTTTTTTGAGAGATTTCCATTTGTTCATTAAGTTTGACTGATAAAAGCTGGGAAAAAAATCCACCTGTTGCTGAAGCTAACCCTTATTCAAAAATATGACTAAACATATAACATATTATATTATTGTTACTCTAGTCGTATTTTATTATAATGAAAACATGATGTGCTATAGATTTGGAATTCGCGCAAAAAAAAGTTTACTTTTATCTCTGATTTTAAAAAAAAAAGAAATTGTAAATGTGTTGACCAGTGTTTTCTGCTTTTGATATGTAACTTCTTCAACTGGATGAATCATTTAGTTCAAGCACATAATGAAAGGCTGGAAGTTTGTTTTTGTCTGTTTGTGGGATTTTTTTTTTCCCGGCAAAAAAACAAAAAACATTACATGTGAAGTGGAATGTCAATTCACGCTTGCAGGAATTCAAAGTGACAGCAGCAAAACAGAATGTTTTTTCACATCACACGATTCCAGCATCACATCTCCTCCACGTCCCATTTCAAAAAAATTTCGACACGTTTGCGTTCACACCGGTAGTCAAGCAGCAGTCACGGTTGCTGTTGTGTTTCTTGATTTCACCGAACCTTTGTGTTCGTCTCAAGTCACTTGCATGCTGTTTGGTCACATTTCCGCTGTTGTGACAACTCAAAAGTACTGTAAAGCATTTGTGTATTTACGCTGGCTTGATAGTGGGATGTGTAAAGCTGTCCGCTCCAGTTTTGATTTCAAGCAATTTGGAGCTTGTTCTGTACAAAAACATTGAAATGACAATTCGCACGTGTAAATATCAACAAAGCACCTTTGCAAGAGAGAGCTTTTGTTTTTGTTTTTAAATGTCTTCATCATCTCACACGTTTTTGTTTTTGACCAAGCAAAAAAAAAAAAAAAAGCCTCTTGACAGACAGAGCAACTGGAATTCTAATGTTTAGTCAAGTGTGACGTTTCACTTTCCAAAAATACGCTTCATTCATAATGCAACAGGCATGTCCTCGTGTCCATCATGCTCGCTTCACTGCCTCACTTGGACTGAGGAAAGCTGACTTTTGTCCGTCAAGGAGGAAAAGTGACAGAGCCAAACAATCGACCTTGCAGTCAGAGACCACATAGACAACCAAAGAAAATGTCGAATTTCCCCATTTGCAATTTTTGCATGGAACAAAATCTGAAACAACTCCCCAAGTGACAACCTAGCATATTACCAAGCTGAATAGACCAACCACAACATAACGACAACTCGCACAGTCTAATACAAGATACAGAATACAGTAATCCCTCGTTTATCGCGGCTAATGGGGACCAAAACCACCCGCGATAAACGAAAATCCGCGAAGTAGCGACCAATAAACATACTGTATTAAAAAAAACAAATTGCCCCACGTGGGCCTTCGCGCTTGAGCAGAGTGCACTAACACACACACACACACACACAAACACAAACACAGACACACAGAGGCCAGCCTCCCCTTGAGCAGCAGATGTGTTTATGATTAGTCAATTAAGACAATTAAGGATGAAAGAGACCTGCTTCTGTTTTAAAAAGACTCTCTCTCTCTCTCTCTCTCTCTCTCTCTCTCTCTCTCTCTCTCTCTCTCTCTCTCTCTCTCAGCAACACACATACACTCACCTGTGTGAGCATGCCATGCGCTGCACACACACGTGCCCCACGTGGACCTTTGCGCTAGAGCAGAGTGCGCACACACTAGTACGCATAGTAAACAACAATTAGTCACTGATTTTTGCAGACTTCAAAAAAATATATATATTTTTTTTTTTACTTTTGAAAAAATCCGCGACTACCAAGCCGCGATAAATGAACCGCGAAATAGCAAGAGATCACTGTTTTGCACAAATTGTGGATGCACAAAGGAAATAGCACTTCGTTTTTATTGACACGTTGTCAGGGACGAATAAGATGGTTTCTCATGATCTTTTAGCTACATGACAGGGACAAACTCAACAGCGACCCTTTCTCATCCGTGTCGGGCCCGACATGACTTTAGCGATTGATAATGTCGGAAACAGCACATAATTATTTTGCGTATATGTGAGAAAGCATTTGCAACTCGTTCTAAGAAACGAGGAACTGCCTTTTTGATATTCACAAGTGACTCGTGAGGAATTCAATTCTGATCTGACAAATGCACAAAAGCAACAGAGAAAAACTGTCACGCTGCTCTAACCCTCAATCAAAATTAAGCGTTACTACTTTCGGTACAGGCTGAATGTTTGATGCAGTCCTGTTTGCGTTTCAGAAGGAGTGCTAGTAATGTTGTGGCTGGTAAATCAATTTCCATGTGTGTGTATAGTTCACAAAACTGATGTGCTAAGAGGTTGTATGCTTTCATTATGCACTGATGGTTATTCTCAACAAAGACTGCTTTTTGTTTTTGTGCCACAGAAACCATGAAAATATTCATCATGGAATTGTCAATTTACCACTTATAGATTATTTTGTAAATCATCAAGTTATTAAGATGATGACGATGTTATCTGACCCAAACGCCAAATTGACCTCCTGAAAAAAAAATCTCAGTCCACCCGTGCATTTTCTGCCAAGTATCCTGTTCAGGGTTGCTTGGGAGCCACAGCTGACCGTGGACTCAAGACAGCGTTCACCCTGAGATGGTTGCCCGTCAATCACAGGGCACATATAGATAAAAATGTCACGTCTTCAATTAAACTTCCATGCATGTTTGTGGACGGATGGCACTGAGAACAGGAAGACCGTATGAGCGATAGAATCAGTTCATCCATTTTTGTATGTTCCTTCAAACATGGATGTCCAATGGTGTCCCTGCAATTAGAGAGCAGTCCAGCAGGTTCGAGTTCGACCCCTCACCACAGCTGAACTTGACACTGGGAATGTGGCAAGCAAAACCAATCGGATTCTTTCTTTCTGTCCTCTGTGTGTACATACACCGTGATGTTTCTACAACCAAATGTTGTGAAATCAGAAAAAGTGCAAGAATTCAATCTGAAACATGTTCACGATGGCATTTGTACTTGAGATTCAATCAAGCATTCAGGAACAGCAATGTCGCACCTTTGTCTATTTTACTTAACTTTATTATGGCATAGGGTAATTGCAGTTTCTTTAAAAAAAAAAAAAAAAAGATTGTGTAGTAAAATTAAATGAGATTATATTCTCAAAAGAGAATTTAAAATCAATGTTAATGTATTTGAATGTGACTAGCCATGTCGTGTAACTTTTTTGGGGTAGACACGCAGAATCTTAAATGAAACTCTTGTGTTTATTGCCATGTAACATGCTAATAAAAGAATATATGTATTGTTACAATCTCTCTGAGATACCTTTTTTAAAAAATTTTTTTGTCCTTAGGAAAAACTTGCTCCTTAACCACTTTATCGCAACGTAGACACCGTCAGTACGGAAAGCCGTTAGCATTTATTCATTATCACTGATAGCCATCCCGCCACTAGATGGCGGCAGGACACTTCACAACATCCAACTGTGAAGGAACGGCCGTTGTTTTGTGCACTTTCTAGAGTCGCTGTACTCTCGCCTGGCTAGTGTGCGGGTAGTGTGGGCCCGGTTCCCACTTAGTGACGGTGTGAATGTGGGTGTGAAGACAGGGTTGCAATCTTGTGTCGGTCAGAAAGCTGCTGGTTGTGAAGTGCAGTACGGGACAGGGCGGCATGAGTATCCCACCAAACACGATGAACCCGCTTAAGATGAATGGAATCTATTGAAATAGAAATGTTGGTTTCCTGTCAAGAAAACAATGGGGATTGATAAGGAGTGTCGAAAGGTGGCATACCTGTTCTGGGCGATTTTCAATCCAGGGTAGGTGGGAGTGCCAGAATGAAAGGTGTCAGTGACAGACACAATGGAGTGCAGTTTCCTAATCAGGATTTGCCTACTGGGCCTGGCTGTAGGATTGTGGGTGATACCCTGAAGAAAGACAAACACATGGAGGGAACTCCCAGGGCAGTGTGGGATGGGCAACGGATACTACAGATTAATTGATGGGCAAAGTGGGCAGAGATGATTCTCCAATGGTCTTGTTGAGTCTTGTTGACATACCGTATTGGCCTGAATATAAGACGGCCCTGATTATAAGACGACCTCCTCTTTTTCAAGACTCAAGTTTGCAAAAAGACTTTTTGAACACCAAATTTTTATGCAGAAAATAATTACAGTCCATCTGAAACAAGTGATTATAACAATATATTTGAGAGGAAAAGCATGTTATTTTGCCTCATTCAAATCTTAATATCTGAACATTTAAATATGTAAACTAAAGTGCAATCATATTCGTAAATGAATGGCTTCTGATTTTTGAAATGTAAATTACATCATAACTTCTCCTCAGCTGCCGGTTAACCTGTTGACCCACTTTTCTCCATTTTCTGTTATCTTTTCTATTATTTTCTTCTCTTTCCTTTCTTACCGCTATTTTTTATTTCTCTTATTCGTGCTACCGCTATTTTTATTATTATTCTTCGTGACAGGGGTTCACTTTGTCCTGGGGAGTCAAGTTCAGCATTCGCTTCAATGATATCTGGCGCCATATAGCGTCGTGTTTGGGTATAATGTCTAGACCCCGAATATAAGACGACACCCACTTTTTCAGTCTTATTTCAATGCAAAAATCTTATATTCGGGCCAATACGGTAAAAACCTCTGTCCGAGCAATTCGAAATGGAGTACAGCTGACTCCCCACTGATGTCACCTCCGATTGTCACCCTTTTTTCCCCAACTCCCAGAGGAGAGCCCTAGCATTGCAAGACAGAGGTACAATCACCTTCGAAGCATAGTCCTTCAGTGGAAGGACCGCATTTTCTGCCGAGTGCATCTTGCTTGCCGTTGTGAGCACGTGATCGAGAAATTGAGACCGCGTATAAAAGTGCCTGATGAGAATTCGACCCCCGGAATGAATATAGATGAGGTTTTTGTAGGCTATGTAAAACCAGACGGGAATCCCTTGCCAGCGCCTCCACATATGTAAGATAAAAACAACGGCGCTATTACCCAGGAAGTCATTTTACGGTCATCTGGGCTGAGGCGATGCACCGACAAAGTGCAAGGATGGAACCTCTGATAGACTGGGGCTAGCCGGGACAGGACTGCCGCCAATCCCATGTCCAATGCGTCGACCGCAACAACAAAAAGAAAGAGCAGCAACTTTTGAAACAAACGCCACAGTTAATGATGGTAATTGGCACATTTGCTTTATTTTGAAAACACATTGAAACCATTCGTTTTTTTGTTTTTTTCTCTTCTTCACAAGTTGGAACTTTGTTAGGTTGAAACTGGACATTGCACTCACTGGAATATAGGAAAAGTTTTGTTGTTGTTGTTTCTTTGCTCATTTGTGTGTTCATCTTCTTTATGTGTTTTTTTCCTTCACGTCTGTGCAAGAGGATTATCCCAATTCATATAAACTGTCATAACAACACCAAAGACATCAAAAAGAAGCCGCCACACCTCTTAAGTTTCGGTAAATGCGAAAAAGGTTCCTATCAGAGGGAGAGTTCCCATCATGCATCTGGTTCGATGGTTCATGCTACTTCTCTCACGTTTGGGTGGCGCAATATAAGATTTCATGTATTAATACTAAAGCAGAGTTCTCAGGTTTATGATACGAGGATGGCATTTCGGTGGCATTCAGGTCCTTTTCGGCGAATGTGGGTCAAGAGAGTTTGTCAAAGGGGGTGTTTTTCAAGCTTGAATGACTCAAGCAGAGTCGTCGCGAGAGTAATAGCATTGTCCTATACGTTGTAGTCTGCAGCTCTCCAACTGGAAATGATACACATTCAAGTCTACATTCTTATTATAATGTCTTGTATTTCCTGGTTGCGGTGTTTTCAATACATGAATGAAAACTTGGGTTGCATGTTAAAAAGAGCTTTTTGTGTGTGCGTGCACTGGCAAATATACAGATTTTACTTCCAGTGTGTAAGAAAGGTCAATGCAAAGCAGATAAAGTTGAATTTGTTGTTTCAGGGATAGCGGTTACTACAGTGGACAGCTGATCAGGTTATCAGGTTACAGGGTGCATGAAAGGGTTAAATGTGCATCTTTCCAGTTGGGTGTTTTATAACCAACTGCCAAACCTTCCACGTTACATCGCAAAAGATGATAGAAATCAACTCTTTCTCATCATCAGCATCACAATCATGTTTCAGAATCATCAACAAACAACAACATCATCACCACGTCATCAAAATATGAGCTTGAGCCAAAAAACGTCACGCTGGAAACTCCCCCCAACATGAGAAAATCATTGCCACACAAAAAATGACAAACAAATAGAAACGGACTGCCTTTGCACGGGGAAGCCAAAGAGCAACCTTTTTAGATTTTTGTTTTTTTTTTCATTTTCCTAATTCTTCTTTTTGGGGAGGGTAGACTTTGCCTCAGTCGTCCTTGGACTCGGTGGCCTCTGCGGCTGCATCTGGTTGAGTATCGCCCCCTGCTTTAGACTCCTCTGCGGCATCTGGGAGAAAGAGAGGACGAGAGGTGGAAGATGAAACTCGGAACGGGGCATAAAAGGAGGCCGAAAAATGAGTCGGTTTTCACATCAGGGCACAGAATAATTATAAAACTTTTATCGGGCCCTGAGAGATAGCGAGCATCAAATAAATGTGCGTCAAGGCCCATTAATTTAAAGACAATTTCAAAGAATGTACTCTTAAGTGCACTGAGTTCAAGTGTGAGCCGATGTTGCTCACACGTCAGCGCTCAAGAGTGGAAACCGGAAGTTGCTCATGTCTGCGATATCCTATGGACTGTAAATAAGAAGCCGGGCGCATGCTCCTAATGGGTCCTTTAAATATTTACAGCGCGAATATGCCAACCTGTCAGATCTGATATTGCGCGATGGCGTCAGGGTAAACCATTGGCACAAACATGGGAAGGAAATTGATACGCTTTCTTATAATTATGATCCATTGCGGAGCCCGTTATTGCCTTGCTGTGAAAATCATATTAATCGGTCCATGACGGAGAAAAATGCTAAATTTGAGGGGCTCACTCCATAATTTGTAATCTCACCCCAACCTTATACCACTCGCAAAAATGATCCGGTGATATCATACGGTTGCTTACAATGAGCTCAGCCTCTAAAAGACTGAAGGGTGACATCATCGCATTTGAAACTGGGAACAGGACGTGGGTATGGGTGTACCCGTCATAGTCTGTGGAGGGGGGAGCACCAAGAAAAGCAGATTGATCATGTGTAAGTGCTTTTACATTAATGATTAAATGCGGATAGGACTCAAGACATGATGAGTCCGACAGCGGAACTTACTGGTCGAGTATAATTAGCCTGTGAGCGCAGTCTGTGTCACCATAAAGATGAATAGACACCAGTCACAAAAAAAAAAAAAACTGGTCCAGTGATTGCAGATGAGATAACAGTCTTCAAGAATTTCTTTGGGTGCTAGCCACTTTCTGGATTTGGGTTAGTTTTGGACATCTGGTGAGAGGATGGACTTCTCACAAGTCAACCACAGGGTTTAACACATACAGTCCAACCTCGGTTTTCGAACGTCTCTGTTCTCGACCAAATCGGTTTTCGACCAACATTTCAAGTTTTTTTATGGCCTGGACATCGGTTCTTGACCAAACTGAGCGCACTTGAATGCGCCACTTGACCCCTCTCGCCTTCCTTACACGAAAAATTGACGCTTCCTCGGGTAGACGAGGAAGTGACGCTTCCTCGGGTAGACGAGGAAGTGACGCTTCCTCGTGTAGCGCTCCATTGCAAGCAGACGTGTTCAATAAAGTTTTGTTTTTTTTAAAGTGTGGTTTTGGTTTTCGAACAAATCGATTTTCGAACAGCCTTCTGGAAGGGATTATGGTCGAAAACCGAAGTATGACTGTAGTACGACCATAATCCGTTCCAGAAGGCTGTTCGAAAACCGATTTGTTCGAAAACCGAAACCACGCTCTTTTAAAAAAAAAAATCTTTATTGAACACGTCTGCTCACAATGGAACGCTACACGAGGAAGTAGGAAGGCGAGAGGAGTCAAGTGGCGCATTCAAGTGCGCTCAGTTTGGTCGAGAACCGATTTTCGGTCGTAATCCGAGGCATAAAAAACTCACATTTTTTGGTCGAAAATCGATTTGGTCAAGAACAGACACGTTCGAAAACCGAGGTTTGACTGTACCTGTATTACTCCCCGCAAAAAGTTGCGATATGTTTTTATTAATGCATATAAATATTTGTAATATCGTCCCAGGTTTTTAAATGCGACCCTCCACGTTACAATGAAACAGACAATTGGGCCTTCGCTGGCATTGGTCAGGAAGGGTGAATCGGACTCCAAATCAGCCCTGTCTTTACGTGCGTACTTGGTACTTAAGTTTTGGAAATCAAGCAGATGGGCGGCCAACAATTCCTAGTGTGTGACAGACATCCCCGGTGTGGATCGTGACCGGTAAGGATCATTAATCATTCATCTGAATCAGAACACCTGTTATCCGTACTCTGCTCTATGCAGGCCAGCGATCCCGTCGAGGTGGTAACTATGACAACGGAGAGACAGTGCTGCTTGGTGACCTAGATTCAGTGTAGCGCTCCAGTTGGTGCGCGTTTGTGGATGTGGGTGTGTGTCTCACGCCCCCGCCTACTCCAGACCGAGCATGCACCATTAACTGTACTGTACCTGTCTGGCCCAGACAGGAGAGTCCTGGGACCACAAAGCTCGGAAATACATTTTAAGGTACTGGTTTTCTTTCTCCCAAAAGTGCCTTTCATGGTTAATAAGTCAGAGTAATTATACCGGGAAATAAATTTTTGAGGTACCGTGTTGGCCCTAATATAAGACGGTGTTTTTTGCATTGAAATAAGACTGAAAAAGTGGGGGGTCGTCTTAAATTCGGGATCTAGACATTATACCCATTTGCCACGCTGCTAGATGGCGCCAGATGTCATTGAACCGAATGCTGAACTTAACTTCCCAGGCCAAAGTGAACCCCTGCCACGAAGAATAAAAATTAAAATAGCGATAGCACGAAGGAGAAATATAAAAAATAGTGGTATGAAATAAAAGAGAAGAAAATAATAAAAGAGATAACAGAAAATGGAGAAACTTAGCGACAATCTGGAGAAAAGTGGGTCGAAGATCGGCCAGGTTAACCGGTGATGAAGTTATGATGTCATTTAAATTTCAAAAACAAGAAGCCATTCATTTACGAATGTGATTGCACTTTAGTTTACATATTTAAATGTTCAGATATTAAGATTTGAATGAGGCAAAACAACATGCTTTTTCTCTCAAATCTATCGTTATAATCATTTGTTTCAGATGTACTGTTATTATTTTCTGTATAAAAATTAATTTGGTGTTCAAAAAGTCTTTTTTCAAACTTGAGTCTTGAAAACGAGGGGGTCGTCTTATAATCAGGGCCGTCTTATATTCGGGCCAATACGGTAATTCCGCAAAATTGTTGTTCAAACAACATTGTGGGTTCAGATGGTAATGGTTTTTTGTTTGTTTGTTTTTTAACTGTTTTTTAACTGTGATTGAGTCCTCCAAGCCTGCTTAGTAACAAGCCCAGGCGAAGGTGTTAACACCAGGGTCATAATAGTTGGGGATTTTTTTTTTTGTTTGTTACATTGAGTTTTGGATTTCATTTTGACTTGTATTTATTTGTTTGTTTGTTTATTTTAATTCAATTAGTTGACTGAGAGGTCCCTGATGGTATAATAGTACACTCGCCGGTGACGGTGTGAATGGTCGAATAGCTATATTTTTGTTGGTAAGAAACAGGAACATTTCCGACAACAATCCATACCGTTATCTTCCGTTTGGCCAAGCTCCCCCTTCTCGGCTGCCGGGCTGACAGCGGCAGGCACATCGGCTTTTCTGGCCTCTTCCTTTTTCTCCTCACCCTCCTCCACCTTCTCCTCGGCTGCGGCCGCGGTGGCGCTCTTGACTCCGGCAGCTGGGGCCTCCGCATCTTTGGGCTTCTCTTCAGCTTTCTCCTCGGCCTTTGGCTCCTCTTTGGGGGTCTCGGCGGATGCCGCGGGAGAGACGGCGGCAGGTGCCGCCTCCGCGGGAGACGTCGCTGCTCCTGCAGGAGAGGGAGCAGCGGCTGCCGGTGAGTTAGCAGGCTTTTCCGCCACGGGGCTTTTGGCTTGGCTGCTTTCCTCCTCCTTGTTCCCCTTCGCTTCTGCGGCGTCGCCCTCCTCAGCTGGGGATCCTTCAGCTTTCTTCACCTCCTCGCCGCCCTCTGTCGCTTCTTCCGCGGCAGCAGGATTGCCTCCATCCTTCTCTTCCTCTCCATCTTTCATCTTTTTCCGAGTTATGTGTCCACGGAAGCTGGCCTGTATTTTGGTGGCAGCCTTATGAGCCTTGTCTTCAGGTTTGTTGACGGTTCCATCCTGCTCAATCTTCTGGTCCACGTCCTCATTTTTCTCCACCTAGTTGCCAGGAAAGGAGTTGACATTAGACTAAACGAACAAAAATATACGATGACCAGCATGAATGTGAAAATATTGAGAATTCTAATACAGAGGTGGAGTATATTTCTTGAGAATGATTATCTCAAGCTGTCATGCTGCAATACCTTATTATTTACCCGATAGGTAAATAATGGATTTAGTTGAAAGTTCAGAGGAGACAAAAAAGTTAGAAGTAAATTGAAAATGAAAAAGGACAGGTGTTAGTACATTTGAGAATTGGTAAGCAGAAAGTACTGGACAGGTTGGGTCAACGTTTTGGGACTAGGATAAAAATGCAAGTGTGAGACGAGATGAGGACCATGGTTCGGAAAATAGGACAAGGATTTTTTTCAAAAGGGCACCGTTATATTACCTTTGGTTACTGGATCCAAAGCTGTCCATCAAATAGTGGGTTGTGTTATGAGTCATTTTATCATCTAATGAAAAGGAATCAAATCAAATAAAGGAAAGAATGATGAGCACTGAAAATGAAAACAAAATGTTACAATACATTCCCAAAAAATAAGCAAACAAATATCAGTTAAAATATACTTTAAATCGATCAAAAGGCATCTAATTGTACACAATTAAAAAAAATATGAATAGGCAACATCAAGCAAATGTAAATTGTGCATGCAAGCGGCGTAACATAAGTAAAGCCAAACGATAAAAAAAGCAGAATCAATTTTTTTTTGTTGCGGTTGATTGTTTTTATTGATTTCCGTCCAGTGTCTTAGCAACGATTTGCAAGGAGTAAAACACTGATTTTACATTGTCATGTGCTATCCAGTGCATTGTGGATCGTCTAGAAATGACAAAGTGTTAACAGTCAAACCTAAAAAAAAAAAAAATGTCCAGCTTTCTGAAATCATCTTTTCTGTGACTCAACTGGCTGCTAGGAAACCAGCCGCCTTGCTTCAATCTCTTCAGCATTCACTACCATGTCCCTTACAACAATCAAACGTTACCACGGCAACCGGTGTGCTAACTCATCACGGCGCTGTCTGCCGGTTGGTGCAATGAAAGACTTTCCTGGTCGGCAGTGTGCTTGACCTCTTGCCAGCCAACGGGAGCTCATAAATCAGGGGCCGCAATCAGCTGGCTAAGTAGGGGTCTTGTGCGAGGAAGTGTCAAAGTGCAGCGGTGTGGGGGGGAGTCAGGGTGAAAAGGGGGTGGTGCGGGGTCAAGGGGTGGTGGGAGTTCTTATTTTCATCTTCGGGGTCGGTATTGCAGGATTAACAAGGTGCAACGGTATTGGCCCGAATATAAGACGGCCCTGATTATAAGACGACCCCCTCTTTTTCAAGTTTGAAAAAACATCAAATTAATTTTTATACAGAAAATAATTACAATTACAGTACATCTGAAACAAATATTATAATATATTTGAGAGAAAAAGCATGTTATTTTTCCTCATTCAAATCTTAATATCTGAACATTTAAATATGTAAACTAAAGTGCAATCACATTCGTAAATAAATGGCTTCTGATTTTTGAAATGTAAATTACATCATAACTTCTCCTCAGCTGCCGGTTAACCTGGCCGATCTTTGACCCACTTTTCTCCAGATTGTCGCTACGTTTCTCCATTTTCTGTTTTCTCTTCTATTATTTTCTTCTCTTTTATTCCTTACCCCTTACCGCTATTTTTATTTTTCTTCTTCGTGACAGGGGTTCACTTTGGCCTGGGGTGTCAAGTTCAGCATTCGCTTCAATGGTATCTGGCGCCATCTAGCGTCGTGAATGGGTATAATGTCTAGACCCCGAATATAAGACGACCCCCACTTTTCTTATTTCAATGCAAAAAACACCGTCTTAAATTCCGGCCAATACGGTACTTCTAAATACATACGATCTCGATCAATTCAGCTTCATTCTATTAAAAATACAACACAAAGTTCACGGTTGTGGTTGTACATGACTTTGTGATTAGATGGAGTACAAGTGCTCACCACCGGCATATCCTTCGTGTAATATGCGAGGTCCCTGATGACTTATTGGGCCTTTTATCACGACTGATCTCATTGGTGCTCGCAATTGCCAAAAATTTGACCCAAGCACTTAACTGGAAATAGAATTACTTACTGGCTGCATTCAATGAATCATAGAGGGAGAGAAGGAGGCAGGAACGGACGAGGGTGTCTGGGAATATGGTGGGATGACATCATTATTGGATCGGAGGGGGGGTTGTCAGCTACTTTAGAGATTAGGGTGTGTGAGTGCAAATGTAATAACGTGCCAGGAGTGATCTCATATGAGTTTATGAGGATGAAGGCGAGATCATCATCTTGGTTTGACAGCATTTGTGGGTATCATCGTTTGCATTATTGATCCTGATTTCTGTGTGTCCGTTCCAAAATGCTTGACTTCCTGAAACTTCTACTTTCGATGGACTTTTTGGAGTCACTGCAGGGTTAATGTATCAAACCGCTGATGGTTAACCTAGGGCAGGGGTCGGCAACACGCGGCTCCAGAGCCGCACGCGGCTCTTTAGCGACATCTAGTGGCTCCCTGGAGCTTAATAAAAAATGGTTGAAAAAGGAAAAAGATTTTGATAGTAGGCTAATATAGCTCAAATAGATATAGATACATGTTGCAGCTCCGAAAAAGGAGAGCTGTGGTGTTGGTTTTTTAAAACGTACACTTTATTTATGCTTTTAACAGTCTCGACAAACACGGACATGTCTGGCGTCCGACTCCGTGCCTTCTCTCTTCTCGTTCAACTCGAGAGGCGTTCAAAGACAGCCTCCAAAAAAACGGAAATTTATGATCACTTCAGTGACACTAAGAAAAGCGAAATTAATGCACCAAAACAAAAAATCAAGCTAGGAAATTACAAAATAAATTCTATGGGAGCGTAAACAATTCTGAGACAGTCCAGTCTCCTACATACATACAGCATGTGTTTCCTTCATTGTAAGTTTTATAGAAGGCTTTTATTTTTTTTGCGGCTCCAGACATTTTTTTTTTTTGTCTCTTTCAACATTTTGGGTTGCCGACCCCTGACCTAGGGACTTCAAAAAATGATACTACAAAATGAGTAGTCAGTGTCTCACATGTATTAAATCCCACCTCGAAACACTCTCACTGCAAACATGCTTCTTGTGACTGTTAATTGAACCCTGGTCACGTACCCTGCAAGCGCAATTTCCCTCGGTATCTGTGCGGCACACATTTTCATTCAAAAAAATCCAGCTGCACTGCCCACGGGAACACGCAGACCACTCCCATCAGTTCACACGAGACCACCATGTCACCCCGATGATTAAAATGCAAGTTGAGGAATTTGTCAAATTTATCTCTCGTTTTTTTTTGTTGTTGTTCACTAGCCGTCTTCACCGCAACGTTTTTCAATATGAATTGATTTTCATTACAATTATACAATCTGCATACAAGCGGCACGATGTTGGAAGCTTAATGAGATGCTTAAACTACAGCCGCGTTCGACACATCATCTGACCACTGGATGTGTCCAAGACATCTGCAGTCTGTTGCATTCTCGGTCTGCCTCTGCCCTTGGCTGGGAAGCAGTGGTCGTGAGAACCACACCCAGAGTCTTTGGCCATAGCTCTGGAACCACACACACACACACACACACACACACACGGACATCCCTTCCCCCAACAGTGACACAGCCGCAATTCACCACCTCAGTGTCTCATTGAGGACTTGTTTCAGGAAAGGGGGGAGGAAAGGATGGGACAGTTGAGTGTTACGCTGAGTGATGGTTGATGTGCCATGGAACCATTTGTCACAAAAAATGAACGCGTGAGCTATACGTGGACCGCTCACAGGAAATAATTTGACTCCGTTTTTTTTTGCCTTATTATCGTATATTTCGGCAGCGTGTTAAAACCTGTCGTGTTCTGAGAAAAAAAATGAATTGGATATCGGATCAAAGTGCCAGGATGATTTTAGCTACCGATGGAGAAAAGATCCAGACACCAAGCGGCACTGCTGAACATCTGTGCCATGCTCTCTGTGCTGTCTTCACTTTGTTTCTTACCATGGCAGCTTCTATTCTCTCTCTCTCTCTCTCTCTCTCTCTCTCTCTCTCTCTCCTCTCCCTGTCTCGCTCAGCCAGGCAGACTCAGCATCGCACCACACCCTTGTAGCCAACTATCTCCTGCAGATGAGCCTACAACGGCTCAGGTGGCAATGGCCACAGCTCCCCGGGTCGGCATCTCCGCATCCAAACGTCCTTTTTTTTGGCCATCAATCGGCGAGTGATTATACAGGATATACAGGCTTACTTTATTTACGAATGCTCCACGACAAATAATACGCGACCACATGCCAGTGTTCATTTCATCCTCTGGAGCAGCCTTTTAATTCAATTACGCCGACTCGTCGTCTGAACAAAGGCTCTGCAATCGCCACTGATCTGGCAAGGGAGCGAGGGCTTGAGGAGAGCTGCAGGTGGGGGAGGAGACGAGCTGTGGGGGGGGGGGGGGGGGGGGGGATGGCCAGACATGATGGGGTGGTCACAGGAGAATGGAAGAACAGGCCATATGGGCGATGGCTCATGCTACAGCTAAATCTAAGTTGAAGCAGAGATAAGAATCCTTATTGGTGGGCGGGTCTTAATTTTGAGGGCGGAGTGGGAGGATTTGAAAGTGGAGGCGAAACATGACAGGTGTGGTATTGATATGAGGATTAACTTTAAAAATGGTGGTGGGGCGGAGCTGAGGAGAAAACGATGAGGTCGAATTTGATTCGGGTTCGTTTTGTTGGAATGAAATGGGGGGATCTCGGACGCAAAGAGACCCCAATTCGACTTTTTTCCGCCCAAAAAAAATGAACGTGACTCTCTGGATGACGCTCAGTTTGAATAGTGTTCAAAGACAAAAGATCAACCTGGAGTTCACTTCACAGCCACTCCCTTAGCCCCATCATGCTACACGATAGCGCGATAGCCCATCGCTAACATTCATGGCTAAGCAGCAAAAAGCGAACCTTTTTCAATCCGTCCATCAAAGCAGGTGTAAGGAAGAACGAGCCCTAAAATGGATTTTAATCCCGGTCGTGGCCCTTCATGCTTGAAGCAGCCTTCGGTGTGCAAAAAAAAAAAAAAAAAAAGCCTGCGCCTCACCCACCACATGGCTGCAGTGTGCAGCATGCCGGCTTTTCTTCCCCTCCATGTTTCCGCCCCTCCTTCTCCCCCACCTCGTCCAATGTTCATTTCCCCTTTTCTGCCTTCCTGCACCCACTTCAGCTCCCATACATTAAGTCTCATTTTTTAAAATCGCTGTTTTACCTGCACCTCGTTTCCCCCCCCCCCCCCCCCCCCACTCCTCATCTTTCAATGCATCTCCAGTACTCTGACACCGTTCATCCAGGTACTCTGGCGACTGTTTCTTTTTCATTCTAGCAGCCTTCTCTCTATACTTCTTTCAGCTGTCATGCCTTACTGTCCGCCGTCGTCAGTGTGACTCATCCCCAAATTAATGAAGCCATCCAAATCGAGCATGTCATGACTCCGATAAAATCACATTCACGTTTGATTAACGATGTCGGAAGGGGGGGGGAGAATGATTCTTGTCACTCAAAACAAGAAAATGTCCCCACGGTGAGCACCTCTTCTTCTTTCTCTTCCACTATTTGGATCCACCCATTTCCATGCAGCACCTTTTCTTGCCTTTTTTTTTTTTTTTTTTTAAATTCTCAGCTCGCTATCCAACGCCACCCTTTTCACACCCTTTAAATAAGTGCACACTTCATTGTACCCCTCCATTGGCAGCGTCCACTCATCGAGCTGGAGGGCTATGATAATCTATTTAGAGTCATTTATTCCCATTGTAAATCCCCCGAGGCCACTGACACGATGGTGCCGCTCACTCACTATGCACCCCACCCTGTTTTTTTTTTTCCCCCCCCCCTCCTCCTCACTGTGGAAATGTACTTTTCGGGGTGTCACCCATTCTCAAAGCGAATGTATTACTCCTGTCAACGGGTCAGTTCGAAACGTGCTAAAGTTTGCCCTCCGTGAATATGAATAATGCAGCGCTTTTTGACAATAGAGAAGCTATCAAGTGTATCTTTCACTTTGAACAAGTGCACGATCAATAGGTGGGGATGCCGCTCCGAATCGAATGACAAAACCCGCAAATATATTTGGAGGTCTGAGAGGCATGGTGGCAACCAACGGTCCATTCACGGAGGATAATCGCATCCACAAGGCGTGTCTGAGCGCTCTGTCGAGAAAAACTAAACTGAGCCCCCCCCCCCACCCCCAAGTCCAAGTCATTCCAAAATGATTCTCTCCTATAACCTCTGACTGACAGCAAAGGAACACACACACACACACTCTCAAAGTTCAAAGTTGAGATGCAGCATTTTGTCACATGATAGAGTGGGGGGAAAAAAATGGAAATGGATAAAGCAAATCGGAGCACTTTACCGGTTTGGTTCTTCTTATGCAGCACAGCATAGTTGTTACCGTAGTATCCTCCCTTTTTCTTCTCGGCTTTTTTCTTTCCCTTTTCCTTCTTTTCTCTTCTTCTCTCTCTCTCTCTCTCTCTCTCTCTCTCTCTCTCTCTCTCTCTCTCCCCCTCCCTCCCTTGCGTGCAAATACTCTCTCACTTTCGTGCACACACACACACTCACACACACACTCACACACACACACTTTCTCTCTCTCTGGCTGTATCAACAGCTATGCTGCCCACTGCATTTACTCTTCCCACTCTGCACATACACGCTCTCTTCAGTCAGTCTGCCTGGTTGCACCTCTCTCTCGCTCTCTCGTTCTTGCTTCACCACCACCACCCCCCACCCCCCCCCCCCCCGCCTCCCTTTGCCTGACAATGACTACAAGCCCACCCTTTAAAAACCCCACCCTTTGCCTCGCCCCTTCCATCCCTCTGTCTTTCCCTCACACGATCCCCACACTTCCATATTCCCCTTTTCTGACTCATAAAGATGATCTTCCACCACCTTTTTTTTTTTAATTTTTTTAAACATCTTCGCCTTCACCTCCTCCCCTTTCAGGCAACCTGCAGCAGAAACACTGACCTAACTCACAATATAAAGGCCAAAAGACAACCCAGTTTTTTTTTTCTCAAATGATATATGATTTATTCTTTCACAACTAATTCACAACTCCACTTTTTCCACACAGTAAGTTTGTTTTTTTTTCCTTCATGAGATGCCCTTGCAAATGCATCGTGCCTTTTCGTCTTCTTAGGCTACCTCCCCGACTGTGTACAATGCATTCTGTTCACTCCGATTAGTGTTAACTCGGCTGCCAAAGCAATACCCAAAACATGTTTTCTGGAAACGCCATCAGCTGCCCTTGCTAGTAGAGAAATGTGAAAGTGAGCGGGGATGATCGCGCCTGCATAGATGCAAGCATGCATACGCACGCAGCACTCTCAGGACACGTCACCCTCACCATCATCCCACCAACCCACCCACCCCATGCCCAGTGCGCTGTTCTCATGGAAACACTAGCAGATAGACTTGGAGAGCAGAGGAGGAGGAGTGAGTTTGTGTGTGTGTGTGTGTGTGTGTGTGTGTGTGTGTGTGTATGTGAGAGAGAGAGAGAGAGAGAGAGAGAGAAAGAGATGAAGGTAGGGGAAGGATGCAAAAGGGCCGGGTGTGGCACACTTATCCCTCCTCCTTCCACCATCACCACCCCCACCTTTGCTCACATTTCACATGTGAGTCTTATTTAATGTGCATTCATTTCTCCCAACAATTATATTTGTAATCATCACCGAATCTGGAGGTAGGCAAACGCCCATTTTTGTGTTTGTCTTTCATAACAGCACAGACGCACAGTGTAGTGCCACAAGAGTCCCCCCCCCCCTACCCCCGCTCCGATACTCTTGAGTTGCAGCAGATGCTCCGGACACAAAATAGAGAGTGAGGCATGGACAGAGAGGGAGGTTAAGAGCAAGTTGTGCCATTTGTCTTCTCTTTTACGGGATTATTTCAGATGCACGTCACTGAGGGGAAAGTATTGACCCACACCCCCTGTGCCATAGCCTTCCCGCTTGTTGCGAACACTCATACAAGTCTGGCACGATCACATTGCTCTTCTACATCATCGTAATGTGTGTTACGTCATCTTTTCCCAGCACTCATTTTTTAAAAAGACGTATTTTACTCATTCACTCCCAAAGACGTTTTTAAACGTCTTTTCAGACTAGGTCCAGAATTGGCTGGTACTGAATGAGTTTAAATTGATATTTTAGACTTTGTATATTCTAATGTATGTTTAATGACTTATTTTGAACAAGTCGAAGTCAAGATGAAAAGTAATGATTTGCTGTGACATCACCAGGAACTACCAAGCATCGGAGTCAGACTGCACAGATCCTCTGAGGCGGCGCACCTCAACAGGCAGACACAAGTGATCCAGAGCCACAGGCCTTTTTTACATGGACCCAAGATGTATTATTAGATTATTTTGACATTAACATAAACATTCTAACTAGTATAGAGCTATGAACAGTAATCCTTTCTGGTTATCGCAGTCAGTAGAATTTTAAGCTTGGGTTGGCCATGTGGTGGCCACGGTTGTCTTAGGGCAGGGGTAGGGAACTCCAGTTCCTCGAGAGCCATATCCTGCCTGTCTTAGGTCCTTCCCGACTCAAACACACCTGATTCAACAGTTCATGATTGTTTCAGGCCTCTACAGGGCTTGCTGATGAGCTGATCGTTTGAATCAGGTGTGTTGGAGTAGGGAGGGACCTAAAACAGGCAGGATATGGCTCTCGAGGAACCGGAGTTCCCTACCCCTGTCTTAGGGAGTCCACAAAATCAAACTTGACACATGTTATCAACAATCACCATTCATTTTTATCCATCCATCCATCCATTTTCCAATCCGCTTGATCCTCACAAGGGTCGCTGGGGGTGCTGGAGCCAATGCCTGCCATCTTTGGGCAGAAGGTGGGGGGCAACCTGAACCGGTTGCCAGCCAATCGCAGGGCTCACACAGACGAACAACCATCTGCGCACACACTCACACCTAAGAACAATTTAGAGTGTTCAATCAGCCTGCCAGGCATCTTTTTGGGATGGAAACCGCAGTACCCAGAGAAAACCCACGCAGGCCCTGTGAGAACATGCAAACTCCACACAGGAAGGACATGTTGTCTTAACCTCCATGGCAGAAGCTCTATCGAACCCCTGAGACTGATTCACCGAACCCCGAGGGTTCGATCGAACCCAGGTTAAGAACCACTGGGCTACAGCTACACATCGGCCCACGTGGAAACGGTGGCAGTTCCCCTTCTTGAAATCCTAACACACTGTTCACTTTCCGCCCACGTCTTCAATATTGTCATTTCCAAGATGGACTCCTCATGCAGACACCTGCTCTCCTTGTATTTTTGTGTGTTATCTGGGTAATTGTTTCGGCTGTCTCTCAGTTAGTAAGGGTCAATCGCATTGACCCTTAATCTCAAGATTTAAGATAAATGTCAGAAAAAATTAGGTTCTCAGTTCAGTATCTCAAGATATCATCTCAACGCTATTTTTCAGGTCAACTTCTAATTTTTCTGAAGTTTCTGAGACGTCAGCAAAAAGGAAAACACTTCAGATCAAGCCCAGCTCGAGTTCATTTGAGAAGAAATCTCACAGGGCAGCGCATTCCCTTTATTATTCAACAAATTGAAGCGCAACACCAACTTCTCACGATGTAATGCTATTTTCCATTCTATTTTTACCCACAAAAGCTTCTTTGCATCATTTGCGAACAGAATATTATGTACGCTTTCTCATTTTTCGCCCTACTTTTTCCACAAGAGTTGCAGCAATGTGTGCGTCATGTCTCTGAGACCGTTAGGATGGAACACATGTTTATTAATAAGACACTGGAGTTTACATAACTAGGATAGGCACAAACGATGCACTTGCAGAGGGATAAGGTCCATTAAAATTTGAATACGATGAAATATTGCATAACGAACGTGCTTCTTTTTGACGTTGCCCTGACTTAATATATTACATGGGCACAATTTATTATACTGGACAGTTACAGTGTACAGTTTGTGGGCAATCAGAGATCTCACTAATGCTTCATTTTTTATTTCTGATTAAAAAAAAAAAAAATCTACTAGTGTTCAAACTACTGTTTCTGCCTGGCATGAGTAAGCTGTTGCCATGGTAGTTTAGATGAAGTAGGATTGATAATTATTACAGCACGGCAGTGTTTGAATTATTAAACGCTTGGGGGTTTGAAAATAAGCTGAATAAGAAAGTGAAAATAAATGAGACAGAATGAGGGCTCATTGCATTTATTTTTTTCCGTACAGTTTTATTAGGTGTTTTTATCACTCACATCAGTACAACTCCAGCCTGTCCTTGAGAGTTTTTCAAGGAATCCTCAAGAGCATTCATGAATATCAAGAGTTTCCATTCATGAATAGTTCAACAGAACAAACCGAAAGAAGAAGAAACTGCAGCTGTATGCTATTAGCTTTACCAACTGACTGACTAGGCACAAATCGTCTTAATTATCTTATCTTATCGTGGAAGGGCATCTGACTCAAAATTCAGGATTGTTTCTTCATTAAATGAAACTCATGTGTTCATTAAACATGTACAAGAGCAAAAGTTTCTAAAATAAAAGTTCATTTGCATCCCTCCCCCCCAAAATAAAAATACAAATCTCAAAATTAAAGTGACATTTTATATATATACAAATTATGTACAGTTGTAATAATTTGAAGTGACATTCCAAAAAAAAAAAAGTCTTTATTTTGCCACCAAACAATGATACGTGATTGGACACAAAAGTGACAACTCAATAAGACATCAGCAGCTATGACACAGGCAATAAATTAAGACAAAATACATCTCCTTCATAACATCATGTGCACCCATAATACCAACGTGACCAGAATAGAAATTGACATGTACGTGAATGCACCATTGATTTTCATTCAGTGCAAAAACCCTGTGAAAGGCACCGGCAGATCTTAACATCTATAAGTGAGCAAGCCGGGGAACTCTCAGAACTGAGACTCAGCATAACCTTCAGGAGCAGGCGTGTTCTGCTTCATGTGGCTGTAGTCGAACTCACTCTCAGAGTCCTGGACAGCGAGAAGACATGGCGGATGAGCTTACAAGAAGACGATATATTAAAAAAAAAAAAGAACATCACGACTTCAATGCTCACGTGGGCAATGACAGTGAGACCTGGAAGGGTGTGATTGTGAAGAACCCTCCCCCCCCCACGAGAACTTGAGTGGTGCTTTGTTATTGGACTTCTGCGCTCATCACTGATTGTCCATAATGAAAACGATGGTCAAATATAATATAACATATGTGGAATTGGCACCAAGACACCAAAGTTTGATGATTGACTTTGTGGACGTACAGTGAAACTCCTCTACAACGAAATCATGTTTGCAGCAAGAAATGTTTCACAACAGGGGGTTTTTCACTGTAGCAAATTTGATCACTTTTACCCTCTCTTCCAGCGTCAGAGCGCTTCTTGTCTTAGCTGCTTGACATCCAAAGGTCCGTTTGGTAGCCATTTTAGCAATGCAACATTCGTTCTGCGTCTGAAGGGAACAATAACAAGTACTTCCTGGACTACTGTGCATGTGTAAACCAGTGTGGTGCTGTTGCCGTTTCCGAACGAATCAGTAGAGGTCGCTGTTGGGTTAGACTTCGTTGTAGTGAATCTCATCGCAAGGCAAGACCATAGAAAAAGATTTCATATAACGCAACACAGGGTTTTTTCGTTGTGTGGGGGGCAGGAAGATGGGAATGGTGTTAATGCATGAAGATTTTTTCACACTAGGGGGTATTTTCGCCCATGTAGGTTTCGTTGTAGAGGAGTTTCACTGTATCATTGAATTTGCGGCCACATGTTTTGGGGCGGAGCCGTGAAAGTCAAGCCGCTTCCCCTCCGTGTCGAGAGGAGCCAGATGAGGTGACTCGGGCATCCCCGGTGAGATGTTCCCGCCATGTGCCACCGGCAGGAAGTCCCAGGGATGACCCAGGACGCACTGGAGAGACTACGTCTCCTAGCTAGTAATGCCTTGGGGTCCCCCAGGATGAGCTGCAAGAAGTGGCTGAGGAGTGGGAAGTCTGGGATTCCTTGCTAAAGCTGTTGCCACCGTGACCTGATACCGGTTAAGCGGTAGAAAATGGATGGAAAAGTATGTACTGTACTGTACCGTCAGAGCAAGGTCACAGCATGTGGCCGCCTTGAATGGGTTCTCCGCTCGGTAGTTGTCGTACTCTTCTCTGATGAACATAGAAGAGACCACAGTGAGTCAATAGTACAATGTAAAGGCCAAATAAAACGGTAAACGAATGTTCGGAACAAGACAATTTGTTGTCAAATACTGTAATATTGCTTATACCTATAGAACAGACGAGTTAGCTTCATAAAATCCATTGCCTTTGCAAAAACGAGCAATTCAGAGGTAAATCTATAGCAACCAGAGGCTGACTAAACCCCAAGGGACCCACTTCAGTGATTGGTCGAACAAATCTACTCACCCCTCTGCGACCTCTATGGGTGACCTGTAGCCCTTGGATTGGCTGCGCTCTCTCTCGGAGAAGAGCATCCGACCAATCAGAATAAGGGTAATGATGGTGGAAGGGATGAGGACGAAAAAGAGGAGGAGCGCAACATCTGAGAAGCGAACACTGGGTACTGAGGAGGAGAAAATACACGTATAGGAATTGTTGATGGGTCAGCTGCACTAAATAAATACATGCTAGAAAATATCAATCTGCAGGGCCGAAAAGTCCATTCCAGCCATTTAAAGTAAGAACAGATAGCATTCAAATACATTCCTGCAAATCCAGTCACGTTCATGTTGTTAATTAAAAGACACATATGCGAGAAAATTAATACCTCCATCAGCAGGCGCAAATTAATCTCTGCTTGCTAATAATTTGAATCAAGGATGTGAAGCAGCTTACTCTTGGGCATGACAGTCAGTACTATGTGAGAGTTTGGGTTGCCGTGGACATCTGGAGGGTTTCTGACGGAGCATGTGTAGGTTCCATTATCATTCAGCGTTGAATTGATCAGCGCGATGGAGGCTTCGCCCTTTGCCGGGCTTCCTCGCCACTGAATACGCCCACTGAAGTGGCCTTCCAGAGGAGGGAAGGCACGAGAAGAGAAGTGGAAGAACTGAAGGAAGGAGAAAAAGAGGCAACAATTATTATGATTCCGTACACAGTTAAGGGGCGTGATCAAGAGCAGTAAATATAGGCAAAAGGGCGTCTTGTAATTCTGTCACAAAAGAAAAGCAGAATCATTCTGACGGCACACTGGTAAGTAATAACAGAAGAGTCTCTCTGCCATTGCCATAGCAACTCAACTACTTTAGAGGTTCATACAATGGTGCGGACACTTCTCATAACACATTCTTATTAGCATCAGCAACACGATCGTACAATGTTTATTTCAACCCGAGGGACCTATTTTCGTGCCCAATGCAAGTCCGGCGCAAAGTGCAGTCTAACCGTGCGCATGGGTGGAGTTTTCTTAGATTGGTAGAAAGGGGTGTTTGCGCCGATGTGGGAGTGAACACAGACAACTGACTTCTCGGGATGTAATGATGTCCAAACGTGACAATGACATGTCGGAAAGTGCTCACAAGCCACTACTGTTGTTTATTTTTGTATACTTTTCCATTTGTTAGTCCAATTTGACATACAGTCAACCCTCGGTTTTCATCCATAATCCGTTCCAGAAGGCTGTTTGAAAACCGAAATTGTTCGAAAACCGAAACCACGATCTTTTTAAAATAAAAATGTTTACTGAACACGTCTGCTCACAATGGAAAGCAACACGAGGAAGCGTCACTTCCTCGTCTACCCGAGGAAGCGTCACTTCCTCGGGTAAGGAAGGCGAGAGGAGTCAAATGGTGCATTCAAGTGCGCTCACGTTTGTTCGAGAACCGAAATGTATTCGTCATCCGAGGCAGAAAAAAACTCGAAACTTTTGGTCGAAAACCGAATTGGTCCAGAACCGAGACGTTCGAAAACCGAAGTTTGACTGTATCTCAGTCTTTTATTTTATGAATGCCGTACATTTTCTCTGTTCAGTCGTGAATAAAGCCCTCATAAAAATAATTTTGTGTTCGGTCAAATCTGTCATAGACCAGCTCAAAACACAGGTGAAATGCGCCCTCTCATGGCCGGTTGTTTTCACTGCGACACATGATAGCGTCTCACTGTTACCTTTTCTGCTCGTGCGCTCCATGGCGGCAGTCGGAAAAATCCTTCAACAGGCCGCATCATGAAATAAGCTGCAGGGTTGAAAGCATTTGACTAAAGGAGCGGTTTATAGTCCGGAAATTACGGTTATTCAAATCGAACTGTACTAATAACAATTTTTTTTATCCTCGGAATCCCTGTTCAGTAAGTTCACGATACCACGTCTGCTCGCGAACAAAATCATGTTCTCGCCATTGATTTGTATTCACCGCAGTGTATTCTTTTTCAACGAGAGCACTCAGACCTCCGCCACGCTAGATAAACATATGTCACCCCAGGAAATCAATGGACAAATGGTGAAGATCGAATAGCTAAAAGAAGATCAAGTTTCATGGAGATCCAGAATTTCTTGGTCTGATGGTCTGAAAATCTTAAATGGGAAGTTGCTACCAAATGGTCAATGTGACTCAGATTTGTCTGAAACTTGGTTTGCCACAACAGCTTTTGATGGCGCATCGGTCCGTAATCATTATTAAGCTCTTTATTTTTAAGGCAAATCTGCGTGTGCAAAAAAAAAAAAAAAAAAGCCGAAAAGCAAGCATACGCAGCATTCAATTTTTTTTTGGTACGCTTACTTGGAAGAACAGCTAAATCAAACATGACGTTTCAAAAACAGAAGACAAGAGATGGCACGCAAACCAACCAACGAGCATATGTGACTGACAATTTTTGTTTCAGTGACAATCAGAAAGAAAGATTTGACCATAACTCCGACTGAATGTTATCGTTTCAATCAAAAGAAAAGTGCCTGGCAGCAGGTGGGGAAACAGATGGTGGTGGGACAAGCTGAGTGAAGAGACCGATGTTCACAAACAAGGACGCAAATCTTACTGCACAAAAAAAAAAAAAAGCACAGAATCATTGGCGAATCATTTGTCATACCGACAAAACGAAAAAAAAAAAAAGCGTGAACACGATCGAAGTCGAAATAGAACTTGGCAAGATAGCCATGTGCTTTCTGTATATTCCAAAATGTCACAATAATATTGTCAGGCTCTTATATGTGGTTAGAGCCACAATCGCTGCTACTCGCTTTATTCCCATGAGCGGTAACAGAATGGAGCATTCATTCAAGAGCTGCTATAGGCCACAACTCACGCCTAGTTACTCCACACACACACACACACACACACACACACACACACACTCGTAACCAAGCAACAGAAACAAAACGTAAACAAAGAACAAGGTCTACTTCGGTCCAAAGTATTGATATGAATGCTGCAAAACAGGTCGGGAAGTGCACGGCTCTGCCATCGTTAGAATATGTTGGTCAATAATGGAAGAAGCAGAATTAGAGATTACCACACATTCAAACATTTTTTTTTTAATTGTTGTGTTTAGTTGTCACGTGAAGCATCAACAGAAATCTTCCTCGCCGTGTTCCTTGTCACTCATCGTGCAAGTTAAGGGTTAGCACGTAGTACTCTTTATAGGGTCAACGTTACTTCTTTGTTTTGTGAGAACAGGCCTCCAAACCAAGCAGGTTTTTAAACATTAAATTCTATATCGAGAAAAATATTACTGTATTTCCCACACTAAAAGGCGCACTGGATTATGAAGCGCACCTTCAATGAATGGCCTATTTTGTCATTTTTTTCATATATTGGACGCACCATGTTATAAGACGCAATCTGCAATGCATCCACTAGATGGAGCTACGCTCAAGGAAACGCCAACAGAACGATCAGATGTCAGTAAAACCTATTTAAGAAAGCAGCGACACAGTTCACTTCACCAACAGCAAGTTATAACATTGCCGCGTTAATGTTTGAACTCTCTTGCCGCTGCTCTATTTCCGTGTTCAACTGCGTAACCCGATCGCCTTACGTTTGACCTCTGCGCTGTAAGCATGTCTCGAGCAAGGAGCCATTTTGGGGTCGACATATTACCGTAATGACAATAAACAAAGCGCATCGGATTTTAAGGCGTGCTGTGAGCTTTTAACATTAAGGCTTTTAGGTGCGCCTTTTAGTGCGGAAAATACGGTAGTTTGTTAATATTCTGCAGTAAGGAGCACACAATGCGCACCCTGTATCCCAACTCTATATTTACGTTCTAAATATGTTACATTGTGTGCTACACCACTTCATTAGATTGCATAGAAACATGGTTTTACCCCCACAGATATTTCACACTTGCAGCTTGAATCCAAGCGGTTCACAGACTGCCTTTTATTTATTTTTTGGGCTTTAAAAACCAATCCGGACTGCTTACGATATCAGAATTGTCAAGGGATTACCGTAATTTCTGGACTATAGAGCGCACCTGATTATAAGCCGCACCACTACATTTTTAAAGGGAAAAAACATTTTGTACACACATAAGCCGCACCTGTCTATAAGCCACAGGTGCCCATATTGTTACATGAGATATTTACAAAGAAAGACGGTACACAGGCGGCCGTTAAAAAAAAGTCTTTATATAGGCCGCTTCATTAAATAAGCCGCAGAGTTGAACGCGTGTGACAAAAGTCGCGGCTTATAGTCCGGAAATTACGGTATATGACTTCTGTAAAAGTTCAGACAAGGAAATCAAATGCAAACATGGCGGCCTGAACAAGTACCGGTAATTAAACTTATAAAGCCTTAATCCTTTTACAACCGTTTGTAGACTGACCACACTTTTTTTTTTTTTTTTTTAGCTGATCATTCGAGTGCTCAAACATATCAGGCTCTCTATCCGGGACCTGAACAAGTTTTTTGCAAAATGACAATTCATCTATGACAAAGATCGATTGGCAATCAAATAAGAGCAAGTCGGCGGTAAAGCATTATCCTGTAGAATGCGGAAGGTGACTGCTCTATTTCGCAATGAGCTTTCACAGCTATGTAATTGAGCAACCATCCCGTCTTTTGAACATCTTTCAAATTAACTCTCATCGGGACGGAGTTAATACCGCAGGCCAGTGAAGCAGTGCGGCAACTGCGATTGCTTTTGGCTGGATAATTGTATTTACGACGACGCTTTTCGCGTGTCTTTTCATAGCCGGCCGGGCTCATTGTGATATACGACCAGGGACACTCAGACATATAAACCTGCCAAAACAGCTCATAATATCGGGTGGAGAGTAAATACTGGCTGGAAAATAGAAACGGCAAACATTCAGACCGCCTGCCATCCACGGACAATATCAGGCTACAACGCATTATGTATCTATCATGAATAAAACAAAATAATAGGACTGGCTGTCGCACCCTTTTGTGGGAGCTTTAGAGTTTTGCCAGGTTATGACATGTTGAGATACGAGATACGTGGGCACGGCAAACATATCAATACCCAGTCTGTTTCTTGTCATCTCCCTACGCCCTTTGAGGCCAGAGAACTTTGTCTCTTAATGCCTAAACCAACAGCGCTCGGCATTAGAAGGAGCCACAAAACATTAGCTTGCACTTCACTTGGAGTGCTCCGATAGGAAATGATGGCATATAGGGTTGCAACGACCACAGCACGTCTTCCAGTGGTCCAAATGCAATTATACAAAACCACCTTTGATGGCTCTCTTCAGGCCCAAATGGAAGTTCTTAAGTTGTGCGGTGGGGGTTTTTTTTTTTTAGTGGACTGGTCAATGAGGCTCAACCCTGATTGAGCACGGTTAGAAGATTGAGTGCTGTTATGGGTTGGAATGGAAGCATGGATGGGATATGGCATGACCACAAGACCACCATGGAGGAAAGGAATTTAGGAAGTTGTTTGCATCGGGTTACCGGGGGGAAGCCTCTGAAATAAAACAGAATTCGGTCTGAAATGGTTCAGAGTACAGTCAAACCTCGGTTTTCGGGCGTCTCGGTTCTCGTCCAATTCGGTTTTCGACCAAAAATTTCGAGTTTTTTAAGCATCGGATGACGAACAAATTTCGGTTCTTGAACAAACTGAGCGCACTTGAATGCACCATTTCACTCCTCTCGCCTTCCTTACAGGAGGAAGTGACGCTTCCTCGGGTAGATGAGCAAGTGACGCTTCCTCGTGTTGCTTTCCATTGTGAGCAGACGTGTTCAGTAAACATTTTTATTTTAAAAAGAGTGTGGTTTCGGTTTTCGAACAATTTCGGTTTTCGAACAGCCTTCCGGAACAGATTATGGACGAAAACCGAGGTTTGACTGTATAAGACTGATGCGGATGATGCACACCCGATGATCAAAAGCGGTCTAATTTGTCGTAAATAATCAAATCATTCGCATAATGTTGATTTAACGGGGATCCTTTTTTTGGATCGTTATGATATATATATTTTTCTAGTGCTAGGTAATAGTTACCCCTGCCTGGTCGACGTAAATGTTCCTTGGCTGTTCAAAATGAGGGGATCAGGAACATTTTCTTCTCTGAATTTACACAACTTTGGCGCAAATTGGCTTTTGGTGGAACTTGTTTGGTTGATACAGTATTTACTTTAAGTCCTGTGTCAATCTTAGCACAGCAAAATACACAGATATCAAGTTTGTGTTTGACTTGTCGTTGCACCGACTGGCACCAGTTTCCAAGTGAATGTCAGTGACCAAAATGTAAAAAACAAAAAACCGACAAAATTGACTTAAGTCAATAATACTTTCAAAAGAATGCATAAATCAGGCAAGTGAAAACAAAATGGGAATGGAAAATGCTATCATGTGCAAACGTCAAATTTGGGAAACTCAAGTGTTATGTGTAAAAAAAAAAAAAAAAACGGACGTGCCAACCAGTCTTGTTTTGATATTTTGTATTGTTATTTGTCAGATCCTGGAAATGTCTTCTTCTTTGTCATTATTTGTTTAGACAGCAGCCAATAATTTAAACACATGCAACTGACACCCACAGGACAACAGGACAGAACAGCAACAGCTTGTTCAAGGTCACATGCAGTATGTCTAAGTGTTAAAATGTAAATCGATTATCGATATAAACGTGATACATTGCGATTAATGACCTACAAAGGCTGTAACTAGATACACTTCATCAACCTTACTTTAAATATATTTTCTTGTATGATTTTACTTTCGTGCAACAGACTTTAGTACGGCACACAAGATCTTCACTCACTGTCTGTGGCGGCCCTCCAGTCTGCGGTCTGTAGGACCAATCGATAGTCATCTTACTCGTGGGTCGACTGGTGGAAGTGAAAGTGCAGGACAACGTGACAGTGTCTCCTGCGGATGCCTGGAGCTCTGCTGGAGAATTCACTGTGATGGAGGAGACAAGTGAAGGAGCTGCCAAAGAAAGAAGACAAATGTGACACAAAGGAAATGAAGAGATGGTGCAGATCAACAGATGTAATTGGATCAAAATGACCCGGGTTTGGAAATCCCTTTTTTTTTTTTTGCTATGCAGGATCAAGTAATCTGTTTTGATTTTTATACAGAGCTTTCAACGCAACATTGAATTGGATCACCCTGATCCAGGTAAATTGTTTTCAAGATTACAGGTGCTCTAAATGGGACAACATATTAACACAAGGTGGCCTAGCAGGAATGTAAAGAACAAAAGGTAGAAGAGACAAAAAAAATAGGGCCCATACACGTAACATCCACTTTTACGATTTATTTTATGAACACTCATCTGAGACACAACAAACAACAAGTATACGTAAATAAATATAAAAGTGTGGATATTTTGCTACGTTTTTACAAAAGATGAATGTCCACTAATACGAAACAAATAAACAAGACAGCTACTTTGCCCCGTGGCAAAAGCGGGATATGGCAATAGAAAAATAGATTCGCGCATTATAAAAGTACGGAAATATATCGACGAATTGACAAAAAATCTTTCCAACACCAGCGACAGTTTTCGGAAATTATGTTAGCACCGTTGTTGCGTAAGTGAAATAACTTCGATACCCGTGGTTGAAACGCGTGTGAATAAACAACGTGAACGCCGAACTATGTACGGTCTGTTTACTCACCGAGAAAAAAAAGCAAATGGAACGGCAGCACGTCTTTCAGTGGGCCATTCCTGTGGCCCTGTAGACGCATTTTAGGAGTTCAGAAAATATCCACTAGCGGTAGATACAAAATGAAAAAACAAAACAAAACAAAAAAAACCGAGGAATTGCATCAAAGCTTTGGAAAAAGTACTTCCATTGTCTCGTTCGGTGTGACTCAGTGCTCCGTCGCGCAGCGAAGTGAACGACTTGACAAACAGGTGGATCAGGAAGTGCGGCTTGATGGATCATCACCGAGAGTAAAATAGTTGTGATGAAAACGCACGGTTACCTTGTAGATGAATATTAATCTTTACTAGTCAAAAATGTGTGTGTACAATAATTACCTTATTTTTGAGCGACCTCAAATTTTCATCAGTATGTTGTTGGCATGTCACTCAGGAGACCAGTAAAAGGATATATATATAAATATATGCATTTTTCAAAGAATTGTGCTAACAAAAGTGGAATATTTTTTTGGGACAAACATTAGTCTTTTGCTCTGATGTCTGTCTGTTCGACTGCAAAACATCAATTTTACAAATGGCTACACTAGAGGCCACTGTTGCCAAAAAAGAAAAGAAAAAGGATTGAACAGCTTGTCAAAGAAATGACAGTCTGTTGTCTCCGCCAAAATAAAACAGTCACCATATATTCTACTGGACTCTTAAAAATTCAAAATATATTGTAATATCTGTTTCTTGTATTTGTGTGACGTCATAGAAAGGGGAGGAGCCAAATTGGGGGAGTATTGGCTCCGGTAGTTAGTCTGAGTGTGGAGCTCATGAGCGTGAGTTGTGGCTAACAGCAACTCCTATGAATGTGTGTGTTATTACTTGTTTCTTAAAAAAACAACAGATTTCATCAGCGACTGCGTGCATCCTTCTTTCCGTACTGAAGGGCATTACAATATTGTACAGTATGAAGCACAACCACCTCAGTTGAGGTTTGAATCTGGGCCGTGACTTTCCTTTGTTCCTTTTACACCGAAAAACAGCCTTTGGTACTCAGGAGTGTGCTGCCCATTGTAGAGGTTTTGCAAAACATGGAACTGGAAGGCCCTCCTCCCCTTCTCAAATTTGTGTTGTGGTGATCAATGGACTTTTGAGTGGCAAATTGCAGAGACCCACACATGGCACCCTCGCAGCCAGGTCTCAAACACTGCTGATCCATTAGATTGATCGGAGCATACAGTCAGTGCACTCACCCAAGGAAAAGCATAATTTACACGTTCAAATGTAAATGCGGAATGTTTGTTCAGACTGTGACATGTTTTTGTTTTCCCTTCACAAACATTTCTCATTTCACATAGTGCCTCCTTCACGTGCGCAGTTCTGAAACTTCCCGACAAATTTTGCGTTTTAGAGGCCTGATCGCCAGGGAAAATGAATTGTGAAAAAGTTATCCATAGTGACAGTCCTAACTATTAAAGTGTTTGATAAGCCTCGTTTGCAAGTCACTCTCCAATCGCACGACTGGTATTTGTTCCTAAGTGAGAGATGGCATCGCACATGTACTTAGTGTCCAAGTCGCTTGAAATCCAAAACTTTATTCCAAACTATTCCGATTTAGCTGCAGGAAAAAATGTTGGAAATAACGACATTGGTAATATCACAACTAGATGACACATGCAACCAATTCATAGACCAGATTATTTTTTGGTTATACTCTCTTTGTGAACAAAAGTACAATTTATAGCAGGGTGTGCATATTTATACAAACTGTCCATTAGTAGTTTCAGAGTCTTTTATTATCATCTATGATCCCACTGAGGCCCGATTTGTTCCCTTATCTCCCATGCCAGCCAAACACTGAATGCCCCTCTGGGACAAGCCCGCTATTTCCTCTCCTGTCTTTACTGCTGTAATTGTCTCTAATTGGTAGATGTATGTGTTTTTACTTTATCTTTCTCTATGTTTGTGGATAGTTTCTTTTGAAGTCTAAATATGTCTTGAGTTTGGCGCGGGTTATTTTTCAGCCACTCCGCGAGTTGTCTTCTGACGCTACATTGTTACATTTCATGACACGTCAAAGGAAGGTACACTCTGATAGTTGAAATAAAGTAGCTGTGTATGTGCAGTTGATAGTAGCACAGTGCTATGGAAGACTGAAAGTGGAGCTAAGATCGGTCCTAAAAAAATTGAGCCCGACCCGACCCAGTCCGAGGGTATTTAAGCCCGACCCGACCTGAGCCCGATCTCTTAACTTGAATTGCAGGCCCGAGATTTCATATTTTATTTGTGAGGACTCGGGAGGAGGAGGGGTGATTTCTGATAACAAAGCCTGTCTTTTGTAATAAAATCTAAGTTAAACAAGACTGTACAGTGAAACTCCTCTACAACGAAATCATGTTTGCAGCAAGAAATTTTTCACAACAGGGGGTTTTTCACTGTAGCAAATTTGAAACAGGAAAGTGGGAATGGTGTTAATGCATGAAGATTTTTTCACACTAGGGGGAATTTTCACCCATGTAGATTTCGTTGTAGAGGAGTTTCACTGTATAAACATTTACATATTTTATGTTTCTGAAGAGGTTACATTAACCGACAATTTTCCAACATTGACTGATTTTTTTTTAAGAGTGGATGGGGAAGATTTAAGGCCGTCCGTCCGTTTGACCGGTTGAAAATAGGGCCGTAAACCACAACGGCAGTACGTCCTTAAGAATCTAGCGCGGCACTTTAAGAGAGAAGCAGAGAGACAAAGACGAACAATGACGGGTGGATACTCGACAGAGACTGGAAGGAGTTCTTTGAATTGTCATTGCAAGAGTTTAGTACAGTAAGTGTTGTGATGAGGTGACTTCTGTTTTTTTGCGAACCACGGTCTCCCATGGCCAAAACTATTTACAGCCTCGAAACTCAAAAAAAAAAAAAGGTCAGTGAGAGAGATGCCCGACCCGACCGGAACCTGAAGCAATGATTGACATTTTAGGGCCCGACCCGACTTTCGGGTCGGGCTCGGGCGGACTGATCTTACCACTAACTGAAAGTGGAACTATTTGGTAGTGTAGTGATTCACATCGCCAAATGGGCCCGTAGACGATCGCCCTGCGACTTTCTGACAATCGCTCTCGGGTGTAATCCTCTTGATGGATGTTAAGTGGAATTTCTCTGCAGGAGGGAGTCTGGTTTGATATCAAGACACCGTGTGGCACTCTTGTGTGCCAAAGCTCAGCATTTTATATCCAGTGTAAGAGAATAAAACATGATATAACAGTCCCTGCACTGATTAGAGACATATCGCTTTCAGTTTTGAATGAGTGACTACTTGTGCCATCCACATGTATTGTATCACCTGTATTATATTCTCGGATGTGCATGACTTTTTTTTTAGACTCGGATAACGAATCCCAATGCCTCTTTCACAAGCAGCTCCGCATTGTGCTGCGATGTATTTGTGTGTGTGAGCACAGGGGGCTCTCTGTCGCAGCGTGGTGTCAGTTTCTGTTAAAAGCTCCTCTGTCGCAAAACAAAAGTCTTTCGTCTGCCGTCAAACGGTGAGAGACTACTTCGGTTGTTCAGAAGGGAGCAGACAACAACAAAAAAAGGGGGGGGGGGTTCAAATTGTTGGGTACATGCAACCGTATTCGTTGAAATGAAAACCTGTCTTTTCAACTCTTTCTTTGGACTCCTGATACAGGGCTAGTTGGTGAGTGACCTGTACTCTGTGAAACAAAATTGAAATGGTTCTCACAAACAAGTCGGGCATTACGCAACAGTCGGTGGGAATCCTACGACACTGGGGGAAAAAAAAAAAAAGATCTTTCGAATTTACTGAATTACAGTCAAACCTCGGTTTTCGTACGTAATCCGTTCCAGAAGACTGTTCGAAAACCGAATTGTTCGAAAACCGAAACCATGTTTCCCATTGGAATCAATGTAAAAAAAAATTAATCCGTTCCAAGTCAAGAAAACGTTTTTAAACCACTTTCTTTTTTTTTTTTACAATTTTACACCATAAACTGCACACATGTAATAAGAGAGCAGGTACAGTACATGTACATCGGATCCACATGATTAAAATTCCTCTTTTTCTAAAAAAAATGATATGTATTATTTGAACAGATTTTAATCATGTGAAAAAAAAAAGTTACGTTTTTTTCAGTGTACACTGTGAATGTACGATTGGCGTTTGTGTGTGTTACACTTTGAAATTCCTTCCTGGGTGGATGTGACATGACAAGTCTGTGCTTTTGTGCCTTTGCCTGTGCTCGAGCGTGCAATGGAATTTCGATGTATCTGTGCCAGGTACAACCCATCCTAAGGCGTGGAATACAGACCACATTGAAGTGAGTAATGTTGTTTTTGTGTCTGCAAGCTTTTTAATCAGAACTGGATGAGCCAATGTGACAGAGTCCAATTAATTTCGCGACACTTGTCTCAATAGTTTCTTTTGACGTACGGATACGTCAGTAAAACAAAAAACTTGCAATATGAGTGTGACAAACACATGCTGTATGTATGTAGGAGACTGGACTGTCTCAGAGTTGTTCATCAACCCCCCATAGAATTTATTTTGTGATTTACTCGCTTGTTTTTTTGTTTTGGTGCATTATTTTTGCTTTTCTTAGTGTCAGTGAAGTGATCATTAATTTCCGTTTTTCGGAGGCTGTCTTTGAACGCCTCTCGAGTTGAACGAGAAGAGAGAAGGCACGGAGTCGTACGCAGACGTGTCTGTGTTTGTCGAGACTGTTAAAAGCATAAATAAAGTGTACGTTTTAAAAAACCAACACCACAGCTCTCCTTTTTCGGAGCTGCAACATGTATCTACAGTATATCTATTTGAGCTATATTAGCCTACTATCAAAATCTTTTTCCATGTTCAAACATTTTTTATAAAGCTCCAGGGAGCCACTAGATGTTGCTAAAGAGCCGCGTGCGGCTCTGGAGCCGCGTGTTGCCGACCCCCGGTATAGACGATAAATGACTGATTTTGTATTGCATGAATACACACTTTCTGTCAAGCCTGTTAACCCCGCCTTCATGTTCACACACTGTCAGACTGGCCACAGAGTAACTTAAATCGCACCCATGAGGGGTAGACTTTGATCAGTACACACACACACACACACACGCACACACACACACACACACACACGCACGCACACACACACACACACACATTCCTGTACTTGTTGCACAGTGAGGACCAAGTCTCTCTCTCTCACACACACACACACACACACACACACACACACAAACCTGTTGACATTTGACTGGTAACTTATTTGCAGGCACGAACAGCTTCGTCCAGCCAAAGTCAGGGCAGCAAACCGCAGCCTTAAATAACAACTGAAGCTTTCAGGTAAACAAATAAAAGGTTCTGCATAGCACATGCGCGCAATGAGTTGTACTGCATTAAAGATAATGATGCATAATAAATGCTGGGAAACTGATTACTCTCTTACATAATAGATGAATTTGATAAAAAGGATGTCAAATCATACGAGTGTATTTCAAACTTCATTGATTCATTCATACGGCGTGAAGTATACTCAGCACAATGGAGAAAATATTTCAAAGTCATTTTTATTAGAAAATCATGATGAAAAACTATATACTCGACATTAAAAAAGGGAATGAAATACTTGGAGGCATTAACTAAAAGCCTAGAGGCATCGGTGCATATTGCTCGGCATGACATCATCAGTACAAAATAACAACAACAACAAAAAACCGTTTCCTTACAGTCGCGTAGGACGCATGGACAGAAGAAGGTCACAAGGACAGTTTGCATTCAAAGGTTTTTCAGATCAAAATTGCACTCCCTCGCAAATATACGGACGTATACGGTGGCTCAATCACCAGCAATCTCTTTGTTTGCAAGTGGAATATATTATCAGGAACAGAAAGTTGTTGTTTTACTTATTTTTGTTTTCAAGTCATGTCATGTAACAAAAAAGTGCGATTCCAGCCAATGGGATAGAGAATGGATTTGGAAAACGATCGTCACCCGCTGTGTCAGCACAGTTCACACACAGCCTTTGTTCGGTCAGATCGGAATATTTCTACCGGAGGCAAAAAAAAACCCAAACAATTTTGATCCCCTTTCAAGGATTCTGAACCTCTTTGTGCGTCCTACGAAATCGTTCAAACGGGACATCCGTCTGCTTTTCCTTCCATTCATGATGACAGTGGGCGTGGCTTCACTAGCATGGGCGCAGCCCACTCATCGTCTACTCGCCGCTCGGACGCAATGTCGTTCTTTTTGGGTAACAAAAGGGCATCCCCCCCTTCTATCTGTTCCCACCTCTTTAGTCTGAATCGTCACCTTCTTCGTCATCGTCGTCGTCGTCTGAGCTCGGGCCGTCTGATTCCGAGCTGGGATCTTTCGTGCTGGCCTCTGAGATCATTCCGTCTGAACTGTCAATCTCTATGGACGACTGTGATAGGTACAGGTGGATGGACCTCATTGGGTGGCTAGGACACGGGAAGAAGTGCGTCGTGGGCGAGACGAGAGCAACACAACACACACACACACACAAACAATGAAATACATGCATGCATGTTTCATGTACATGCATGTGCAGGAGACGTCACAGACAAAGAGGAAAGGACAGAGACAAGCAGATGATACAAACAGCAGCAGGGACAAAGGAGTTACAAGTCAGACAGGGTATCAAGAACTTGCCTAAACTTGATCATAATGGATAAAATTCACCTCTGACCATATGAACCACCACCTGTGTTTAAAGCCACCTTTTTTTTTCTTCTTTTTTTTCTCAAGAGGCAAATGCCTTGACCTTCAACGAGATGAATTGCGCACAGGGAGATCTGAAAACCCAAGAATGCAAAGTGGAGCCCAAGCAAGAGAAGATATTTTTCAAAATAAGATGATTCGCTGTTCCGGACATTTCGAACAGCAAATGGTTTAGCGCTGACTCAAACTGTCAGCGATTATGACTGCTATTCTCCAAACTAAAGCACCTTCAATATTCTTGTAAGAGGCGTTAAATGAAACCGCGTTATTTCACGGTTGCTTTTGCTGGTTTGCGCAAGAGATGCATCAAACATCTTACTTGTATTACACTGGCATTTGAAATGTATTAGTCGGCAAGAAAACACTGGGCATGCACCATTGTTCAAATCCCACGTCACCAAAACGCATTGTCTAAAAGGAAATGCTGTTTGAAATCCATTTAAGGGAACAGGAAACGATGCAGTGATTAGAAAAATAAAATAAAAAATAAAACACTGCACAAGTAAAAGGCACATTGTTATATTAAAAAAAAAAGCTTGAGGGACGAATGCTCTGTGTCTGCAATTTTTACATACAGTTCCTTACTGGAACCCACCCTTGAAAGATTGTGATTGGAGAGGAAGGAAGAAGTTGAATGTCCAGCGCGGAAAGAGTCAAAGGCCCCAGGAAGCCCGATCCCCCACAGTCAGATGGAGAGCAAGACAGGAAGTCTACGATTCTTCCCGTTCCTCTCTCTATAACCCTTCTCCCGTCCCCCGCCATGTTTCTCCTGGCCTTACCACACGGTGGGATCTTTTCTCTCTTTGCGAGGAGCTTCCACTTCCCCTTCCCGCCTTGGTCTCTTCCTCTTGCACCGCCTGCAAGACACGATGATGATGAGGAGGAGAACCACGACGGTAATCCCTCCGCCGATGGCAAACGCCAGCAGTAGAAGCTCAGAGAACGACGCTGGAGAAGACAACAAAAAAGTCACAATTCATTAATGACCTACATTAAGGTATTTTCGTTGACATATGGCATGATTTTTTTTTTTTGAGGCGGGGGGTGAATATTTCTTTGAGGTCAGTTTGCCAAAACGGTGCAAGTTCTACTTTTTTTCTTCAGCTTTCATTACTGTGAAACTCCTCGACAACGAAACCTACATGGGCAGAAATACCCCCTAGTGTGAAAAAATCTTCATGCATTAACTCCATTCCCACTTTCCTGACCCCCCCATACAATGGAAAAAAAACCCTGCTGCGTTATACGAAATCTTTTTCTCTGCTCTTGCCTCGCGACAAGATTCACTACAACGAAGTCTAATCCAACAGCGACCTCTACTGCTTCGTTTGGAAACGGCAACAGCAACCACCACACTGGTTTACACATGCGCAGTCGTCCAGGAAGTATTTGTTATTGTTAGTTTCAGACGCAGCAAGAACGTTGCATTGCTAACATTGCTACAAAACGGACCTTTGGATGTCAAGCTGCTAAGACAAGAAGAGCTCTGACGCTGGATGTGTGTGTGTGTGTGTGTGTGTGTGTTTACATCTGAGATCAAATTTGCTACAGTGAAAAACCCCCTGTTGTGAAAAATGTCTTGCTGCAAACATGATTTCGTTGTAGAGGAGTTTCACTGTATATTCATGCTATGATGAAATCCAACCATCATGCGTTTTTCTTTGCTTTCTTGTGCCTCTTTTCCATCTTTTTTATTCCCAACTTTTCAGTGTGGAATTGAAAATGCAGTGTGATTTCTTCACATATCGTGTGGGGAAACTAAAAGCGAACCTGTAGTGACGACCCGCAGTCGAATCTCTCCAACTGAGCCGTGCACATCCGGGGGGTTCTTGACCTGGCACGTGTAGGTACCGTTGTAGGTGAACTTCACTTCACGAATTATGATGGAAGCGTCCTGGCCCATGACGTCACCAGCCCAGATGATGCGTTTCCGAAAAATGCCCTCCTGAGGAGGGTATGGCTTCTGCTGGTAGTGAAACACCTACGGGGGGGGGGGAAGGGGGGGGGGGGGAGCAAGTTGATTTGGTTCGTTGACAGCATTTACATGTAAATAAACCTTTGCCAAGCCAGAACTGTTAAGAAAAGTAGAATAACTACCATAATAATGATCGTAATTGTATTTGTTCATCCATCTAAAGCCCAGAGAAAAAAAATAATAGTTCTATTCTGGAGCAGGCAGAATGATTTTCAATAAGCCTCAAAGGGCCATTGTTCTTGTTGCACCATATTTGTATTTGCGTCAGCATGTATTCTGTTTTTTTCCCCCTGATTTTTTTCAGCACATTGTTTTTTTGGGGGGTTTTTTCTCTGTGGAATCTATCCTCAGCTATTTGCTGAAAAACTCACATTTTTTGGACCCTAAGGTGCCACAAGATGGCAACAAAAACCTGTCTAAATGTGAAAAGTACTACGATCAAAAAACGGTATGTGTCAACTGTTTGCCTGCATGCTTGCTGGAAGCTCTAACGTTAGAGACAAACAGAATTTCATTGCTTTCCCACAACAGACACACACACACACACACACGCGCACACATACACACACAGGGTCTAATTTGTCTGAATACTGGGCGGATCTCACCAGACCAAGGGGGTGGATGCCCAGTCATAAATGCTGAGGCACCGGTCAAAACTTACCGATTCTTCTCGCCCTGGTTTAAGGGGTCTGAAGCTCCAGGAGACGATGATGGTATCGGGGTTGATGTTAGAGGAGCTATCGAATGTACACTTCAGACGAATGTCCGTCCCGTTGACTGCCTCCACATCCCCAGAAGTATAAATACGGATCCCGCTGACCCGCAGCATGCCTACAACAGAAGATGTATGGCAACGCAGGGCATACGGATCAAAGTCAAGACATAAAGTGCAGAAACAAACACAATAGGAATCGTTCTCTTCATCTGCCTTTGAAGTGCTTGAACTTTACCCAGTGAACCCGTAGCTGCTTCAAGAACAATGAAAAAAACATATAATACCGGTAATATTAATGATATACAGTACAGTATGTGTAATTTAGTTTATATATTGTTCCCGTCCTTTCTGGAGACTGGAGTGATGAATGCATACTGTGGGCTTTGGTCTCTCATTTGCATGTCATTTGTATGAAATGGAGTCCAAACGCCAGGTATTTTTTAGAGATCACTTGAACACTTCATAATTTCAACAGCCGCATTCCGATTTTTCACAGGCACACAGCAGACCACGTGAGTGCAGAGTCGACATCGTCACTCCACTCACGGCCGCTACAGAGCATGTCTTAATGTCATTGCAACATTCCAGGAGGAGCTCCTAACCAAGCAAGGTTACCAAAATAAAAGCTAAATAACTTTAGCAATCACAGTGAAGCTGCGTGCACGTTATCCTACAGTCAGTTATTATCGCTCCGAAGTGCAAAGAGGAGGAAATGTTTTCACATGCCTGGATTTATGTGGGCAGGATACAGGTACACACACACACAAAAACCTTCAACAGATATACTGGTTCGGATTGTGCTGTGGCATTGTCCACAGAGGAAACCATCAATATTTAAACATTTAGGAAATACAATATATCATGTCGCCTAAAACAATCAATACGAATGGAACCATCATTCAAGACAAATGTGAACAAATACAAACAGGAAAGATAGATAAAGGAGCAAAGAACACATTTTTAAAAAAGTAAATACAAATACAGTCAAACCTCGGTTTTCGGACGTCTTGGTTCTCGGCCAATTCGGTTTTCGACCAAAAATTTCGAGTTTTTTATGCCTCGGTTGACGAACAAATTTCGGTTCTCGAACAAACTGAGCGTACTTGAATGCACCATTTGACTCCTCTCGCCTTCCTTACACGAGGAAGTGACGCTTCCTCGGGTAGACGAGGAAGTGACGCTTTCTCGTGTTGCTTTCCATTGTGAGCAGACGTGTTGAGTAAACATTTTTATTTTAAAAAGAGCGTGGTTTCGGTTTTCAAATAGCCTTCTGGAAAGGATTATGGACGAAAACCGAGGTTTGACTGTAAAAGTAGAAAAAGGCGATGTTGTATCATGCTCTGGACAAGACAGTTTGATAAACATTGCCAGCTTCAATCTTTTTCTTTGTTTTGTCAGAATACTTGAATGACAGAATGCGTTGTCTGAATTCGCTATGAAAGACGACATACTGTGACAAATATGAGTGTATATGATATGACAAAATATGATAATATGATATGACAGCATGAACTCCACCTACTGGACTGGAGTAAAATTGCTGATGGCTACGATCTTCAGATTTTCACAAATCTCCTCTCAGGATTTTTTTTTCTGCTTTGCAAAGCTCGGAGTGCTGGATTTGTTTTCCTCACCATGGGTTTGTGTGAATTCTGATCTCTGGGGGTGGGGGTGGGGGGGGGGCAATAAATAAATAAATTAAAATGGTACATTGATTCAGCTACTGCTCAGTGACCGTGGGAATTTGAGTGTGGCTCTCCGTCTTTATTTGTACCCTGTGAGTGACCACTCCCAGTCAGCTGGGGTAGACTCGAGCTCTCCCGTGTCCTTAATGAGCACTCTCGAAAATGCGATTATGAATCACATATAGTCATTTATATACTACACTAAACGGATCCCCAAGGCGAATCTCAAAGCAGTTCAGGCGTCATTGCCCTGTGGCTCTTTAATCCAGAAAGCCTCAATCCACAGGCAAATCGTCTTCCAGACTGAACCTTGTCAAGACGGTGTGACCATCAGGGTATTGGTTTGATGTACAAAGTACTTGTTACGTCTATTAGCAATAATAATAAACTATATCTCATACTCCAAAGGTCATACAACAGATTGCAGCAATTGTGGATAAAAATCCATCTATCTGTCCATTTTGTACTGCTTAGTTGAGGGTAATGAGTGAGCTAAAATCCTATCAAAGCTAACTTTGGGCTTGAGGCCCAGTAAACGTCTAACTGGCTGCCATTCAATCACAGGACACAATGAGGCAAACAAACTCTCAATCACATTCACCTTTAGGAACAATTTCAAGTTTCACAATCGACGTAGGATTCACAGCTTTTTTTGTGCGAGGTGGACGTGCTAGCCAAAATCACCACCGCGCTGCTAGTGGAATACTAAAAGTGCGAGCAGGTACGCTCGCTAAATCATATTGCTCCAGATGAGAAGAGGTCAGAAGGGACATTCGGAGTCATATTGTTCCATCGAGGCAGCAGATAGCCGGGAAAATGTCAGCAAGGCTTGGGAGCTTTGGCAGCACGTTCTCTTTTCTTATCAGGCCAGAGATTATTTCCTGTGGGCCGGGATGAGAGAGCAGGGCACCCCAGACGCGTACCATTAATAAGGCGTCTCTCTCATCACTGGGTTCTGATCGCTGTGAGAGATGGCAAATGTTGACAAATTTCCATCACATTTGTGACAAAAAAAATACAAACATGGCAAAGTGATCAAATGTGGCGAAAGTTTTTCGGATGACAGTACTGTACATCAATTGCTTTTCGAACAAGCGATGATTTTTATGACTGCCTCGCTGTGTGCTTGACAGGCAAACACTCCAGGGTAAAGTCTACTCTATCTATCTGTCTATTCCATAAGACAATATTGTAGGCCGTCACCATAGAGATGATCAATGGTTCAATTCCTTCTCCAGTCCAATTATTTAAAAGCTCAACAGAGTCATCACACTTCGTTTGGCATACAGAGGGAACACATCTTCAAAGCATCATGGCACATATCTCCCTTAACCAATCAGTACTTGAATTCTAACAAGCGGCGCTAATCTACGCTTTCGAGTACAGCCGAATACCGGTTAAATTTCAATTAAGAGCAAATAGCAGACTGCCAACTCCGACGCTCATTAACACAATTGCTTTGCTGGATTTTTAGAGTTTAAAGCACTTTAATTATTGAACAGCCATTGCTGTGAAGATATGAAGTTTGATTGGAGTGAAAGAAAAGACACGCTGTAAAAATAGTAATTTCTCAATCGAATGGCCTTTTAATCCCATGGTGCTATTCAAACTTGAAGCTATTGAGAATTGAACTCATATATGAGTGTAACCAAATGTGAGGTAAACCTTACTCAATTTATTGAAGTATTTCACAGATTTTGGATTAAGGTGCCGTTTATCCAAAATATATGATTTAAATTGACCCAGTTAAAGTGGCTGCAAATTGTGGCCCTATATTTAGTGGGTAGATTCTATTGTTGTTGTTGTTTTAAAGCATAGGAATATTTGACTCGTTTTCTATGTCACGTTTGGTACTGATATAAAATAGGGTAGTTATAAATTACTCTTTATTTCATAATTCCTTCATTGCCAAAAATAATCGGGTACATTTGACATGACTTTCACGGGTTATATTTACCACTCTCCAAAATCAGGAGACAGGGGAGAAAAAAAAAAAAGAGTTTAAATTAGAGCATGAGCTCAATCACCACGAATGGCAACAGGATGATGGAGTATGTACTGGACCTTGTTAGGAAGAGTTATTTGTTTAGGTCTTTGTCGGGCCATTCTTCCACCCCACCATATCTCTCTGTCTGGTCTAAATCTTTCCCGTGTTTAATGTGAACATCCTGCTTGGCTAATGTCAACCACACCCATCTTCTAGTGGGAAAGAGCGGAAAAGAGAAACATTGAGGATGAAGCTATGGGCCATACAGACGTGCAGGCGTTGTGTGTGTGTTTGTGTGTGTGTGTGTGTGTGTGTGTGTGTGTGTGTGTGTGTGTGTGTATTCTTTGGCCATTACATTCAGCAATGTTGCTATCTGTCCACTATGTCAACGCCAAACTTGCTGAAACCACTTTATAGTCAGTAGAGTGGAAGACACGGGGGTCAACTCAAAGAAAGCAAAGGCTTTCATTCAGTGCAAATTAAAGCAAGGCCCCCTTGGGGGCATTCGATTTGCTTGGCTTGGCAGGCATACCGTGATTGCATAAAAAAGCCTTACAAAGAAACTGAAAAACATGAGGTAGCGTTTCACCTGCTGATATAATACAGTATTGTGCATAACCCCCACCACAGATGCTGTTTGTTCGGTTCGAGTGTGTCCAGTGACATCCTTAATATGAGTAAGATCTGTCCAGCTCGCCATGTTAAATTCAAAATCTATGATGTAATCACTTGTGAAAATAAGTCCCCCTACAATCTTCACCAACTTGTTTCCATAAGGCTAAGATGGATATTTAAAGCGCTTTGTTACAGCTGCAGCGGTTGCAAAAGCTCGATATAAATAAAGCTGTATTGTATTGTATTCCCCTTAGCATAGCTCCATCTAGTGATTGCATAGCGCACCCGCAGCCATTATTCTATTCTATGCGCCTTATAATGCAGTGCGCCCTACATATGAAAACAGTTTTGAAATAGGCCATTCGTTGAAGGTGCGCCTTATAATCCGAAGCGCCTTATCGTGCAGAAAATACGGTACTATTCTTACTGAGTGCTTTATCCTGATTGAGAGCATGAGAATGGTATTTAAAACATGAAAACATAACTCATTCATTTTTTTTTTTTTTTTTTTTTAAGATTTTGATGGGTTTAGAATTTCATCTTGCCGCTGATTTAACAGAAGAACGGGTGCACCGGATATCTCGATTCAGCAATATAATGTGACTCCACTACTGGACACATCAAGTACTGCAACAGTTTTATTCGAGGCAGTTTTGTGCCTTTCCTCTGGAGAGGCACACCTGCGTCTCTGTTACATCGGTTGTGGAGGAAACACAACACAAGGACGTGGACGAAACATGAATAGCTCAGTGTATTACAAAGAGCCTCTTCTCTTCTTTGAGTGGGGCTTTGCAGAATCTTTTTGGTTTTTTTTTTTTGCCTTTTTGGAAACAAGGCATGTCTTTCATGGTCAGGATTGAAAGCTGGAAAGAACAGTTTCAGGTAACAGTGCGCAAAACAGGAGGACTGGTGAAATGTACTCGACATGTAGCCTACTTTGCATGTATAAAACTGCTATATTTCGACAAACTCCGTGGGCGTGATAGCAAACTGTTACTGTTATGACGAAAGGGCAAATGAGAACTGCGCTAGCTATGGCATTGGAAAAAACAACATATAATATTGAGTGTGAATGGTTTGACAGTATGAGCAATGCGATTGACCGGCGACCAGTCCATTGGACTCTGCTTCTCACCCGATGTCAGCTGAATTAATGAGGACAAATGGTATGGAAACTGGACGGATGATTACATTTCTGAAAAAGTGATCTACAGATTGGAAGTGGCAAAGCAAACCAAAGGAGGGGAGAGGTTGAGTTTGATTTTGAAAATCTTTTGATAAAGACAATACTAAATATACAACGCATCGATACATTTTGGTACATAGATAGAAATAGGTGGACGCATCAGTAAATTTGTCCAACTGTAATTTGTAATCTAAGACTGCCTAAAACAGGTTCTAAATTCCTTCGTACAACTGAAATTTAGAGTGTGCGTAAGGACAATAAAATGAATCCTTCTTCATTTGTCGTACGCACACCAGTATGTAATATGTATGTATTGATAACTTCCACCCGTTCTAGACTGCCACGCTCGTCTAGCCTCATTCGCATTGAGAGATGACATTGAAAGATTGACCATATATAGTAGCAGCAATCTCTTTCAGAAATCCAAAAGATGACCAGCTCAACTCAAACCAGCTTGGCCGGATGAATTTGGAAGATAACGTCGCTGCTGCTTTGCAAGGTAAAATTCTCAACATTTGAGTTTGACTAGACTGCAAGCGTACATTGGTTTTGAAAAGGGAAGAAGTCAAAGGTCACAAATGCACCGGTTAACACCAGGTCCACTATTTGAACCTTGACCCAATTACAGTCAAACCTCGGTTTTCGTCCATAATCCGTTCCAGAAGGCTATTCGAAAACCGAAATTGTTTGAAAACCGAAACCACGCTCTTTTTAAAATAAAAATGTTTATTGAACATGTCTGCTCACGAGGAAGCGTCACTTCCTCGTCTACCCGAGGAAGCGTCACTTCCTCGTGTAAGGAAGGCGAGAGGAGTCAAATGGTGCATTCAAGTGCGCTCAGTTTCTTCGAGAACCGAAATTTGTTTGTCATCCGAGGCATAAAAAACGAAAAGTTTTTGGTCAAAAACCGAATTGGTCTATAAACCGAGACGTTCGAAAACCGTGATTTGACTGTATAAAGAAACTACCAAAGAACCTATACCCGTTCAGTGATCAATATTCCAAAATTCCTGTTTGAAGCCAACATAGCCTTTTGTCTTCAATACTTCACAAGGCCGGAGCACCTTGCTTCCGCAGATGTGTCCTGAGTCCTCCGTGCCGGTCGTTTCTGTGAGTTCAGTTCGAACTCTCAAAGGCTGGACAGACATCCTTCCGAGGTGTGTCAACACAGCTAAGCATGTCAATAATCAAAGTGAAGCTTTGTGAGACCGATCCACTGTTGTGGTTAGATTAGGGACACCATCAAACTATTACATCCTGACAAAGAGGAGTACAACTGCTGACTGAATGAAGCCGAAGCCTAAACAAGCAATGGAATCGCCGGTATGCCGCAGTCAACAACAGCTATCTGTTCCCTCTCCCTTTTGGTGTGTGTGTGTGTGTGTGTGTGTGTGTGTGTGAGAGAGAGAGAAACAAGAAAGTCAGGACAGGTTGGCACATGTCAACAATGTTGGCTTCACGTCAGGCTTTTTTGTGAAAATTATCAGGTTAACGAAATTAATACCGAAATAAAAAAAAAGAAGCAATCCTGTTTATATACAGTATCTTCAAGCCAGAATGTTTGTAAATATTAGGAAAAGGGAAGAATGTTCAAGGTAAGGGTCCAAAAGCAAAACCCCCGAAGGTACCACTCCAAGGACAAGAATTGCCGAAAGCGACTTTACAGTGGAACCTCAGTTCATGAACGTCCAAATTCACAAACAAATAAGTTTCCAAAAAAGATTTTCAGACAACTCTTGCTTCAGTTCCAGAATAGTCCACGGGGGGAATGAGTTGTGCTCTCTTTCACACAGTGTCAAATGTTTCAGGTGTCTGATTTGTTTTTCTGTGAGTTACAGTGATCCCTCGCTATTTCGCGGTTCGTTTATCGCGGCTTCAGTGCATCGCGGATTTTTTCAGTTAGTTGGAAATGAATCATATTTTGGTTCAACTTCAAGGCAAAGAGAGCATTTTTTGTTTGTTTTACGTACATTATGTATTCATGTTGTGAAATATTTATTTTGTACATAAATTAAGTTTCGTCATTTTGATGTTATCGCTATTATCGCGAGACTTGCGCTGTGGTAAGGTGTTTTTTGCCCAGATACGTACAGAGCAGCAGCTCCAAGGACTGTTCGCTATCTGTGAAAGGTATTTTATGATTTATTTGGTTGTGTATATGAAACTTAATGTAAGATCTGACTGTAATCGTTATATTTGTGATGTAGATATCGAAAGTGTATTTTTGGTTGCCCGAGACCTCCGAAGTGGCAGGCGGCAATGAGGTTAGCTGTAGCCCACATTTTTGTATTAGCCTCGTATATTGTTTCTGTATTGTAAATTGCTAAATGTATTTTATTTTACCAACAGTTTTCACGGTGTTGGTGTACAAGAACAATCTTAAAGACACTATTAAACCCCCGTCATTTGGAAACCGTGCCCTGGTTTTGTTACTTTGGAGCTACATTCATAAAAAAATATATATTTTTTTTTCATATAGATGTAGTACACTACTGTATATGTTGCTCTATGTGACTCGCTGTTGTTTTGCTGTCTTTCGCAGCTTCTCGTAGACAGTTTGCGTACTTAAAAAAAAATTATGTTTACCGTATTTTGTTATTCATAAACTAACCTAACTTATACATGTTTAAATCTATTAGTATACAGCATTAAGTCATGTTAATTACTTCAAAATTTACTTCTACATGCATGGATACCATTAAATGTGGCCTTATAAATATTATGTACATGTATCTATATGGAGGGGGGGGTCGCTACTTTGCGGATTTTCGTTTATAGCGGGTGGTTTTGGTCCCCATTAAGCGCGATAAACGAGGGATTATTGTATACGAGTATAGCTCGCATTACAAAGAGATGTGTAAATAATTCTGGAAAGTGTCGCAATGGCGGCGGTAAACTCTCACGGGCGCTTCTCGCCTGTTATCTGCAAAGGCAACTTGGCTCCGGGGCTGGAACAGATTCATTCTGTTTGCTTTTATTCTAATGGGGAAAAAATCTTTAGTTCCCATACCGAACCTTGAAACAAGGAGAGGAAAAAAATTAGGAATTGAACGCTCGCTTATATCATAAAGCTTTTCTGTTGAACTATTGGTGATGTCATCCGTCTGTGAGAAAACACCATTTTGCCATACACAGTTGCAATTTTATTCCCTGAGGTCAAATGCAAAAAAATACAAAACAAATGTCGGTTTGCTTGTGTGAGCATGACTCTCAGTGTTTGCCAGGATAACAAAGCTGAAGGATGTGATTGCGGTGACATAAAGCCATGGGCTTTGTGATGAGTTAAAGCACACCTTTTTTCCGAATTACGTGCGCTCGTTTGTTTAGCAATTTCATCCTTACCCGGGATTCCAACGTCCTCCTTCTTATGCTCCTTCAACAGTGGCACATTGCAGGCATACACTTTATAGCTACTAGTTCTTTGACTGAGATTTGATACAATCAGTATCATCGATTTAGCAGGGATATAACCTTAATTAATAAGTACAGTACTGGCAGATGATTTGATGTTGTTGCATCCCCCACTGACTGAAACGTGATTGGCTTTAACATTTAACAAGCGGAAGCATTTTATGTTTCATTGTGTCCATTCATGGTCTAAATTGTGATGTCAATGGGCATATCCTGGATATCCTGAGACTATGTGTGCGTCAAACGGTGCCACACAATGTACATTCCAGTAAAAGGGAGGAAATGAGTGAGGGAAAACAAAACGTCGCCGTGACAATTGCCTGATTGGCAATTACTGCCAAGGCATTCTATTCCCACTCTTAATTTCTCCCTGATGGCTATTTAGCGGCGCCACTGCGCAAGGTTATGACGCAGGACGACCGCTCCAAGACGCAGGTTCAAATCCCTCCGCGATTTTCGAAGGAATAGTATTGTCCTAAGAGTATCGCCCAGGTGTAACGCATAACCACGTGTTTGTTGTCATTCAGAACGATATGGAATTAGTATTCATTCTGACATAACTTGGTTGTTAAATGAGTACGAATGAAGAGAATCTCTCACCTGAGACTGCGAGTCCACACAGGAGAAAAATCCCCTTTACGCACATTGGGAGACTGTCCAGTGATCACGACGACAGGAAACTGACGAACCTCCGAAGACTAATATAGTAAAAGTTCTCTCTTTTTTTAAAATTATTTTATTTTGTTATTTTAGCGAGAAATCAATCCGTGAGTCCTCACCTCGATGTACTTCGTCTAACCAACCGAGGACGCGTCCTGACTGGTCACTGTTTTTTTTTCTCAAGTCAGCCAAGTCCTCCCACTCAATGCCTCCAACTCTCCTCACTGCCTCCTTCCCTTCCCCTCCCTTCCAAACGTAGATTCGGAATGCAAAAATGTTTGGTTGCTTCAACAACCTGTTTTGCTGTTGGGTTCAATGGCTGTTACGCAATCGCGTGACGAACGTTCACGCTTATTTGAACGAAAACGTGACGTAATTCACCTGCGCGAAATTGTGAAATAATACACCGGGCGAAAAATTATGAAAAATCTTACAATAATTACGATGACAAACTGAACGTCAAAGATATAATCGGTATCACGTTATATGTTAATAGACAATATAAACTTAGCTATGGCACTCAAGATAATGTAGCTGTTTACATATTATCCCTACATGTACATAGGCTATCGCTTCTATTTTAAACATTTTTATCGTCTAAATTAGGTAGTTTGAGTTTAAAGATCAGCATTGTCACAAATCAAATCAATGTGAATTAAGGCCAATAAGACGTTTATGCATTAACTCGATTAAAAAAATACTAGTTTCCTGATTTATTTTCTTAATCTCCATCGTTGTTCATCCATGTAATGTTCGGTAGATAAATGCGTATGACGTGTTATGTGCGCCGTGAACCATAAGAGGGCAGGAAAACACTTAAATGTATGGCTACCAGTCAGTCAAGTGCTGTACTGTGCAGTACAGTACATGATTTTACTGTATTCGAGTTGGCAGAAAAATATGTACTTTGGAAATAATATTTCATCATCACAGTATATTTAGTATTGTTTAAAATTGCACAAATAAAATACTGTCATTGTCAATCCAGCGCGTGCCCGCGCCCGCGTGTGCTGGCGTGTGGGGGCGTCCGTTCGTGCGCGTGTCCGCGTCAACTTGTGAAGGATAGACAAGAGATCAGCAAGGTCGCAAAGCTTCATGTAAATGTTGAAGCGAATGCATGGGGATTTTTGACTCTTGAAGAGAATTACTGAGGGCCAGGGGGAGAAAAAAAACCAACACCGACTGCTGAAATAGAATCTTCAAAAGAATATGTACAACGCCGCTCTGCTTTTTTGTCACCTCTTGATAATAAGTACCGTGGAAGCTGGTACAGGTAAATGTTTGTTTGTTTTTTTGTCGGATATATAACTGAAATACATTTTAATTTGTCTCGTTTACCTCAAATTGCAAAAAAGTCAGAATCAGCATTGGAGTAGCTGAAAAGAGGGCTCAAACGTTCTGCCTTTCAGATCTCAATTCCCTATTTACCGTATATGAAATGACACTAGACAATGAATGCCTGTGAGCTAACACGTTAAAGAAAGGTGCTTTAGTTGAAAGGCGAATAAAACGCCATTTTTTTTACATTATTTATTTATTTTTTGTGATATAAGGTGGAGTGTCATTTTGGAGGGAGACGTTCACAATGACATGTCCGGAAAGTGGGACTTGGTTCAAAAGAGGACAATCCCTGAACATTTCACACAATTTCTTGACACGTGATGGCAAAGACAAAGGCCTTTACCATTGTGAATATAATAAGAACAACAAAAAGAAGTATTACTTCTATGTGGAAGGAAAAGGTGAGTACACACAGTCTATGTGTTTGTATGTGATCTTTGTGATTGTTGAGGTCTCACTTGCTGTCCGCCCGCCTTCAGTCTGCGCTAATTGTTTCGAGCTGGACGCAACACTGTTTGGGACGCTCATCGTCGCCGATGTGAGCATAACAGTTATACTGATGATATTCATCTACAAGTGCACCAAGAAGAAAAGTTCACCGGGTACGAAAGGTAAGAAACAGTGTGACAGAGTGACTGTGTTCTGTGGGTACAAGTACTCATGTCCACTGATGTCAGAAATATGTTACGGCTTTTACTGGAAGCAATCTAAAGGAGAAGATACCGGGACAGCCCAATGTATAGAGCAGTGTGGCATGAAGTGTTTAACATTCCGCTTGAATTACTTTAAAAGTCAACTTTAAATATACAGTGAAACTCCTCTACAATGAAATCATGTTTGCAGCAAGACATTTTTCACTACAGGGGGTTTTTCACTGTAGCAAATTTGATCTCAGATGTAAACACACACATACACACACACACACACACACACAGAAACATATGTACACGCACACACAAACGTACGTGTACTCTTTATTTTATTCCAATAGTGGGGAGTGGGCAGGAAAGTGGGAATGGTGTTTATGCATGAAGATTTTTTCACACTAGGGGGTATTTTCGCCCATGTAGGTTTCGTTGTAGAGGAGTTTCACTGTATACATGCAGTTTTTTAAATTTTACAATTATTATTTGATTGCATCAACAATGTCACGTAGCGAGGTGGTGGTGGACCCCAAAAAGCAGGCAAGAGGGAGGAGCAGGGTGTATTTGAAGAAGTGTATTGATAAAACACAGAAAACTAAATCCTAAACAAAGTCCAAAGTGTCAAACAAAAACCATGACTGAAGTTCAAAACTATCAATAACAGAAACATGACCAAAAACATGACCCAAACATGACAGCAGCAAAGAGCAACATTGACTGGGAGTCCTTTTAAAACACTAATTACATAATGACTAACAGGTGTGCAGCTGCAGGGAGAACACTACAGGGCCACCTGTTGGTCACAAACAGAAATCATGACAAACGATAATCAAATGCATTTTTTACATCGTGAACAGTTTAACTTTTTTGGGGGTGGGGGGGGTAGGGGTTGGGGGGGTTACATTTGGATTCATGATGTGTAACTACATTTTTGAAATCATCTTTTAGTACCTGCAGGCCCGGCCGTCCCTTCTCCGGATTATGACGTAAGTACAGGATGATATCACACTCTATTTTCCACAACAACATGTTCTTACAAGAATTCAGTTGGGAACTACATCATGTTTTCAACCGGAGACGACAGTGGAATCACTCAGGCTGGGCACTCTGTGATCGTGGAGGAAATATTGAAAATATTGGCAATGGGAAAAATGTGTCACGTCATTATCGGAAAATTCTAAATTCTCGGAATCGTACTACTTTGAGTGTGTGTCGGCTTACTACTGCTGAGCTGGGGTGTGGGATGGTCTCAAGAAACTGTCATTCAGGAAACAGACTTGTAGAACTGGATGGTTAATTTTTTTGGGGGGGAGGGGGGTAGAAGATCGATGCTACCAGGCAAAGAGTTAATTCATTCTATTTGTATTTATTAAGGGAGACCCTGAGGATTGAAAGCTCAGATATTAATGCAGTGAATAGCAGGGGGTGGAGGTGGAGGGGTGGGGGTGGGGGGGGGGGTGATAAATGAATACAAACGGTGGGGAAATGCATTATTCAGTTCCTCTTCATCAAAAATCAAATCACTCAGCTACCATGCCTGCAGACCGAGTGACTTTGAAATATCCTTGTTCTGTTTTCTGCCGTCAGAGATGCCGTATCGCGAGCCTCTAACGGCGTCATTATTCTTTTGTTGACAGCACGTGAACGCGCACGCCCAATCTCAGGACCCATACTCTGCTATCAACAGCGGCAAACCAAGATGAGCCACCTCTGGTTCCAAGTTGAAGACGGAAGACAAGCAACTGAATTAATCAAGAGATGTTTTGCTCTGATCCGCTCTCTCACACCGTTTATATTGCCACCAGGAAGTCACTCATTTCGTCATAATCAACATTCACAAGCTTGACACAAAAGTAGGATCATGATTCAACTTCTTCCCAAGGGACAAAAAAAAAAAAAATACAAAAAGTTCAACTTTATGTGCAAATCGGAGCATTTCACAGCGACAACGTGTGGCCATTCGTAACGTCGGTGTGTCAATACACTTGACAAATATGGTTGATATGCGCTGGACATAAAGGGCGACAGAGACTATGAAATGGGACTTCTTTTGTATTCTTTGGCATTTGACTCAGATTTGTTCTTGGTTTTGCTGTTCGGTGCTTTCCACTGTCTTTGTTACCGATTTGTTGCTTTGCTGTTGTATATGTTAGTTGCTCCATGTACAGCAATTTGTATGCAGCGATGGCTGTTTGAAAGTGCTCTATAAATACAGTTGAGTTGAGTAAGGTCAAAAAAATCATGTGGCCTTGGGTGCTGGATGATCTCTTATTTGGTATGAGTTCATAAAAAAAAAATTTGCATGTAGAAATTGCAATACATCAATTACTCTTTTACCAGCCAAATTGTTATCATCATAAAACCTTTATTAACTGTGCAAGGTGCAAAACTGTTCTATTTAAAAAAAAAATTATTTTAACATTTTACACTATCGTAGAAGTAAGATAAATATTTACCATGACTTACCTGCCTTGTAGGGAAGTGCAGAAGAAAACAGCAGGCTTGATGGTGAATTAACTTCATTTCCTACCTGTTACAAGTGTAAAAATAAGTTAACCTCTGCATAGTAAAACTAATAAATAAAAAAATAATGTTTGTATACTCACCTGCCGGTCGAGTGGTTCGCGCGTCGACCTCACAGTGCAGAAGTCATGGGTTCAATCCCGGCACCGGCCTCCCTGTGTGGAGTTTGCATGTTCTCCCCAAGCCTGCGTGGGTTTTCTCCGGGTACTCCGGTTTCCTCCCACATTCCAAAAACATGCATGGCAGGCTGATTGAACACTCTAAATTGTCCCTTGGTGTGAGCGGGGATGGTTGTTCGTCTCTGTGTGCCGTGCGATTGGCTGGCAACCGGTTCAGGGTGTCCCCCGCCTACTGCCTGAAGACGGCTGGGATAGGCTCCAGTACCCCCCGCGACCTTTTTGAGGATAAGCGGATCGGAAAATGGATGTATAGCCACCTATCACTTTGATGAATGTACAGAGCAATAAAGTGTTTTTACATGATTTTCAACTTATCGTCCATTTTTTGGGGGGCGGGGTTAGAGCAGATCGTGGTATCCTTTAATGTTTAATATTTGTAACTACATTTTCTAATTAAATTCATACTTCCATTCCCAATAAAATAATTCTTCCTTTACATATTCTATTTCCATCATACATTATAGCCTCCCGTCTGTATGACCATCAATTGACTATCAAAATATTCTTGTGAAGGACAGTTCAATAAATGCAGTTCATGTTCTCATTCTTTTGTATGTTTGCGGTCGGAAACATGATTGTGACACTTTGACAGATATGAGTGGAGGTTCGACACGCGTCGCCGCCTTGCAGCCACGGCTCATATCCGTTCGGCTCCCACGTGCACAAAGACGCGGTGCAGTCACTTGCTTGTGTGTGAGGGGGTGGGGGAGGGGCCAGATCATTGAAGCAACATCCTGTCTGCTCCCTCCCTTTACAAAAAGGCTTGGCTACTCAATTTGTCAGCGCTGCACATCCCCAGCGGTATCTAAAACATGACGTCACTTCTAGGTCGCGTTTCTTTGTTAGGCCAATTAATGAATCATGAGTTATAATAATACTCCCACTTACTGCTAAGGAAGTGTGGCCGTGTGTGCGCGCGTGCATGTGCATGTTTGATGTGTGTTGAGAAGGACTGATACCATACCTGTCAACTCATACGTGTGGCATATAACCACAGCCACAGGGTCATGTTACGACGGCGTGACGTCACGGCCGAAAAGTGGGCGGTTGCCGAAGTATTGCAATAAAAGGTGGCTACTGAGAATAAACGACAGTGAGCACAAAGTCCGACTCCACGCGTTTTATTAAACACAACATTGGCGACAAGGATGGAGCTTCCACTCTCGCCTCTTCCTCCGTTCCTCGCCCTGCCTGGCGAGCCGCCAGTCCCGTGGTCCCGCTGGTTGGAGTCCTTCGAGACCTTTATTGAAGCCTTCGGGCTAGCCGACGCTAGCGACGCGCGAAGGCGGGCAATGCTTGTCCATAGCCTGGGCTGTGAGGGCCAACGCATCTTTCGCACCCTCGGACCGGCCACGAAATTTTCGGACTGTGTGGCATTGCTCTCCGGACACTTCGCTGCTCCACAGAGCGTCATGGCACGGCGGATTATCTTCCGGCAGCGTCGACAGCGGCCCGGTGAGTCGGTCCACCATTACGTCGCCGACCTCCGGGGACTAGCCAGCCTCTGCAGGTTCGGAGATCTGGAGGGCGAGATGATTAGGGACCAGCTAGCCGAACACACGACGGACCTTAAACTGCGGGAGAAGCTGTTTTTATCGCCGGACGACACGTCGCTGTCTAGGGCGGTGGAAATGGCTTTCCAGCTCGAGTCTGCGGCCCTGTTAGCATCCCGGCTAGCCGCCTCGGACCCAGCTCCAGCCCTTCCCCACCTCGCTCCACATCTGCCTCTTTCATCTCGTACTGTTGCTCTCACGGCCCCACTCCCCGACACCACTGCTCCTCTCGACGAGCCGGAGGTAAACGTCGCGGGACGTCGAGGCGCCACGATGAGGCAACATTGTGGGAACTGCGGCTCCTCATCACACCGCACACGTGCGCCCGCGTGCCCGGCGCTAGGACAAAGATGCCAACGTTGCGGTAGGCTGAACCACTTTGCTAAAGTCTGCCGCTCTGTTTCTAATCCTGTGGACCCCGGGCCCCACCTAACCAACGCATCTGGCTCCACCACCATCCACTCGGTGGGCGCCTGCAGCAAGCCGTTCAAGTGGTGCGCAGTCGAGCTGGACGGCGTGTGTCTGTCACTGCTGCTGGACACCGCAGCCTCAAAGTCACTCCTGAATGAGGCCACGGTCCGGCGACTTTTTCCACGAATGACTGTTAAACCTGGCACGGAAGACCTGTTTGGTTATGGACACACCAAGATCGACATGGTTGGCACTGCGACCTTTTCCGTGCGCTATGGCGCTAGAACTCTCCCAGCTTTCACCTTTCAGGTGTCCCGCAAGGGCGCCAACCTCCTCGGTTTCGACCTGTTCTGTGCCCTGGGCTTCTCCATTACAGACAACATGGGCGCCACCATACTAACCGTCACCACGCCCTGGCTGCACCGCTGGCCCTCGCTGTTCGCTGGACTGGGCTGCCTCACCGCCTTCAACCACCAGCCGCTCCTGAACCCGGAAGTGACTCCAGTCATTCAGCCTCTCCGCCGCCTGCCCCTCGCCCTACGTGCTGATGTTTCAGCCGAGCTGCAGAAACTTCTGGACGCTGGCATAATCGAACGAGTGGACGCATCGCCATGGATCTCCAACCTAGTGGTGGCACGGAAGAAGACGGGCGGCCTGCGCCCCTGCATCGACCTCAGACAGGTGAACAAAGCGGTGATACCAGATAAATATCCTCTGCCCACTACAGAAGAGCTCTCTGCCAAGTTTCACGGCTCCACCGTCTTCTCCAAGCTCGACCTCCGCCAGGGTTACCTGCAGGTTCTGCTGCACCCAGAGAGCCGCAACCTCACCGCTTTCGTGTCACACATGGGCGTTTTCAGGTACACCCGCATGCCTTTTGGGCTTAGCTCTGCCCCCAGCTGCTTCCAGAAGATCATGGCCACCATCTTCGCCGGCATCCCTGGCGTGGTTGTGTACCTGGATGACATAGTGGTGCACGGCGCGACAGCAGCCTCACACGACGACCGCCTCACCAGGGTTCTAGAGGTGCTCGCCCAACACAACCTCACGCTGAACGGCGAGAAATGCATTTTCTCCGCGCCGGTCATCGAGTTTGTGGGGTTTCGCCTGAATGCCGACGGCCTCAGCCCGCTCCACTCAAATGTGGAAGCCATCCTACGCCTGCCTGAGCCCTCCTGCCCCGAGCAGCTGTCCTCATTCCTGGGCATGACGGCGTTCTACCTGCGTTTTCTTCCACACTACTCCGAGACCACGGCGCCACTACGCGCACTCCTCAAACAGGATGCCCCCTGGTCCTGGACACCCATGTGCTCCGTGGCAGTCCGCCAGCTGAAGACACAGCTCACCTCCCCTCCAGTGCTCGCCCACTTCGACCTCCATAGCCCTACGCTGGTGACCTGCGACGCGTCCAACACGGCGGTAGGGGCGGTCCTGTCCCAGCTGCACGGGGGGACTGAACGTCCCGTGGCGTTTGCCTCACGATCTCTGACTCCCACGGAGCAGAGGTATTCGGTGGGGGAGAGAGAAGCGCTTGCCTGCGTCTGGGCGTGCGAGCGGTGGCACATGTACCTTTACGGGCGGCACTTCACGCTCCGGACCGACCACCAAGCACTCACAGCCCTCCTGGCCACGGCAGGATCGGGACACAAACCGCTGCGCCTGTACCGGTGGTCAGAGAGACTGCAGGCCTACAACTTCACGACAGTGTTCACACCCGGCAGAGAAAACGTTGTGGCTGATCTGCTCTCCAGGGCCACGCCCACCTCAGCGCCAGACACCGCCCCGAACGGCCTGAGAGCGCATCTGACCGAAGGTCTCCCATTCAGCACGGCCCTGCAGAACACACTACAGCACTACAGAGCGCCGCCACATGCCACGACAGGTAGCTCCCCAGCCCTTCTGATGCTCGGACGGGAACTCCAACTTCCCATGGATCGACTACGGCCGCCCAGCAGGGATCCTCCAGGCCCTCCAGCAGCAGGACCCTCTGTCGGCGACATGGTGGCAGAGGCGCAACGCCGGATGAAGCACCGCTACGACAGGGCACATCGGATAATGGCACAATTGGGCCCAGCTACCTTCCTCCTTGCTGACGGCTCCCGTTGGCATGCCAGTCGCCTAAGGCGCGTCAACCCACCATCAGCACAAGAACTCGCCGCGGCGGCTGATCCGCGCCACACTGCCGGGGACTGGGATCTCCCTCCGGTAGCCCCAGGAATCCCACCCGAACTCGAAGTGCCGGCTGACGCCCTCGGACCGAGGCTCCGCCCTGTTCGAGCTCGTCGGCAGCCCCTGTATCTCAGGGACTACATAGTCTGATTATGTGGCAGAATAAACCACATGGCTATGCGGGTAAATGGGTAGTCTACCCTGTTTACCCAGATAGGTTGGCCATGTTCTGGCTTTGAAGTTGTGCACTATTAATATGTTTGAATGTTTTTGCACTTTTATAAAAGGGGGGGGTGAATGTGGCATATAACCACAGCCACAGGGTCATGTTACGACGGCGTGACGTCACGGCCGAAAAGTGGGCGGTTGCCGAAGTATTGCAATAAAAGGTGGCTACTGAGAATAAACGACAGTGAGCACAAAGTCCGACTCCACGCGTTTTATTAAACACAACAATACGGTTTAGCCATAGTTCATACGGATTTTGTGGTGAATCTTACGTATATGGCCGTATCGCACAAATCATACGGATTCTGAAAATTTCCGGGTTTTTTTGTGTTTTTTTTTGCCGATGGGTCAGCATTTGGAGTTGGTGAAAAAAGTAACACAGGAATACAACTCTGAACACAGTAATGCCACTAAGTAGAATGATGATTAGACATTAACCAGACATTGTATTATGGAGATCTACAATAAATATCATTGAACATTTCGTGGGTTTTTTTCTGCCGTTATTTTGACATATAAAATGCTTTGGTATGTTATAAGGATTTTTTGCTCTTTATAAGGATTTTTTTGGTCGTTTATACAGGTTGGCGCTCCGAAAAGTTGACAGGTATGTGAGACGAGAAGTGAAACGCCGAGATTGGCTGAGATGTCTTGGCTTTCTGTTCAAAACTAGTTGAGTTCTCGGTGCCCCTGACAATTTGATGGCTGAAAGTTGACTAAACTTTACGTGTAACTACCGTCGCAAGTGGTTTGATGTGTTTTAGTGAGTTTCATCAACGTGCAGGTAGACTAATTCTGAGCTTCGAGGACATGTGTGGTGGATTTTAGTTATATTGTAAATATGACAACGAGGCTTTAGACCAGGGGCCGGGAACCTATGGCTAGCGAGCCATATATGGCTCTTTTGATGATTGCATCTGGCTCGCAGATAAAACAAAATATTCTCGCTTGTTTAATCCATCCATCGATTTTTTCACTGCTCATGTCCTGTTCAGGGCTGCAGTTGGCTCAAGGAGCAATTTTGATTGGATGATACTGGCCTACGTTGGCATAAAAATGTTTACTGAACACGTCTGCTCACAATGGAAAGCAACACGAGGAAGCGTCACTTCCTCGTCTACCCGAGGAAGCGTCACTTCCTCGTGTAAGGAAGGCGAGAGGAGTCAAATGGTGCATTCAAGTGCGCTCAGTTTGTTCGAGCACCGAAATTTGTTCATCATCCGAGGCATAAAAAAAAATTGACATTTTTGGTCGAAAACGGAATTGGTCGAGAACCGAGACGTTCGAAAACCGAGGTTTGACTATATATATATATATATATATATATATATATATATATATACATACACACACACACACACACATACATATAAAATATGGGAAAAACGTTTCCAAATATTTTGCTTTTATGGCTCTCTTTGTCAAAAAGGTTTCCGACCCCTGCTTTAGACGATCAGGATTTTGAGGCCAATCAGCGATTAATGAGTACCGGTATGAAAATAATGATGCTCGATCACCAAGCTGACCAGAAGTTGAACGTGTGTATTTATTCGACACCCGACCATCGGCATTCACAGGGGCCCTGGAAAGGCTCGGCCCTCAAATGATAAAAAATCTTTGAGTTTAACGAGAGAATATCACCCGGCACATAAGTAAACAATAGCATTTGACCTGCATGTAATCAAGTTTGACGAACAACCGTGACACAACGCACCGGCACAATGTCTTGTGTCTGTTCTGTTTATTAACATCGCGATACACAAGGAAAAGCAAAGATAGATGTGAAACTGAGACTGGAAAAAGAGACACTTTTATGAAGCTGTGCTCAGGAACTAATTTTCTTTTTACTTCCGTGGCCACACTTTATTTTCTGAGGGTGGGCCAGCAGGCTGTCATTTGTCCAAGAGGGTATCATATATTTCTCTCCGACCACCTTTGTATCTCAGCTGAGGGAAGAACAGAAATGCACATTGGTTATTTTTCATTTCATCAACGAGAAAATGATATCTTAGCATTCTTAGATTTACTTTACCTCCTGGTAATTAGCATTTGGGACTCTCTTCTGTGTCTCATTTGGATTAAGATGTTTTCTGTCAGCGCCTGAATGAAAAAAAAAAAACATTTAACACATAGCAGGAAGATCGAGGAATATCAACTTTGCTTTAGTGCGATAGTGTCTAACATTTCTAAGTTACACTGGAAACAAGTTTTTGCTGAATTTTGCCAAATTTATTTTCATCAAGTGGTTGCATGCACTAAATAAAATTATCAGGATCCAGATCCACTTAACCCTCATGCAGTATTTTTAAGCGGCTGCATGAAGGGTATTACGTCCCAAAAATGTCCCTCTTCCAATGTGCAACAACTTTTTTCACTTTTAATTTTTTTTCACTTTCAACCCCTCAAAATGTTCAGCGGGAATTGGCCAAGACATAGATATACATCCTATGCAAAATTTCAGCTTGGTGGAGTTATTTTTCACTGTTTTGTCTGTGGTGTCCATTTGTCCAACAGTCCAAAATCATCCAAAGTGTCCGAAATGTCCAATTTTGGGATAATTACTGCATGGGGGTTAAAAAAATGTATCTGGATCCGGATGATTTTATTCTGTGTGACTACTTCACAAAATAAAATGGATTAATTCAACACACCATTTTTTTTTTTCAGCATAGATATTTATCTACACAGCTCATCCTGTCCCAAAACAAACATTTCAAACTGGGACGGATGCAGGAGAGAAATTTACTTCTGTGTGGAGAGGCGATAACGGAGGCATGAGTCTGTGATGCGACGAGATAGACAGCCACTCCGAGCACAATGGTAGCTATTAAATCTCCGACAGCTAGACCTGATATGGACAGAAGGTCGAGCTCCACGCAGTTATCACAGGCTGGATAAAAAACAAACAAAAAAACCCACAAAAACACAAGTGTGAGTGAGTCAAGGAAGCTCCTTTTCAACCCAATCATGGCAGCCACTTGTTCCAAACAGGTGTTCGATGAGAATTCCTAAAACTTGCTCAGTCTTTTTTGTCACCTGTCCCAGCTTTTTTTTTTTGGAACGTATTGCAGCCATACAATTCGAAATGAATGATTGTTTGCTCAAACAACAAAGTTGATCAGTTTGAACATGAAATCTCTCGTCTTTGTTGGTTGAACATGATTTGCGAAGGTGCTCAGAATTTCAACTTCTCGTTCTGTGTCCATTGCTGATATCGGTGTTTCCGTATTGAATTTTTCAACTTTGCTTCGTGCAATATAGTCGAACATTTCTAAATGACAGGATATAAATCAAGTCAAAAGTCCAAAGTAGGAGACGTAGAACTTACATCTGAACTTCACAAATATTTGATGTCCACTTCGTTGTCCCGCTTTATCCACACATGTGTATTCTCCAGAGTTGTCATCTTTGTATTTTAAAGGAACCTTGACTTTCTCACCATCTTTTGACAAAAATTCATCTATGCCACATGAAATAGTAATTTCTGCAGGTCCAGGTTTCACTTTAATGTCTGTTGAGGAACATAAAACATGAATGGACTCATCAGGTATTACCGTACGGTGCCTTTTCATCAAGTGACAGTTTCATAAACAAAATCCCACCCTTGAATGAACTGTACCTTCGTCACAGCAGACAAATTCTGTGAAAGAATCCAGAAAAAAACATTGCAATGGGCCTCATTAAAATGAATTGAAATGTCTCCAACCACGAATGATGACAGAACCAGAAAATCTCACCAGTCAGTGTCCAAACAAGCAAAAAAGAAGATAAAACTTTGTAGCTTTTCATTGTGTCATCGGAGTTGCGCTGGCAAAAAGAGGGAGATGTTTTCATTGTGTGCACAGACAACAGGGACGTGCCATTGCCTTGCCCAAACACATTTTTTTTTCTTTTAAAGCTCAACGAAAAACATTTTTATCGCCTCATACAGGACTTTTGTGGGGGGGGGGGGGGGAGCAAGTGATAAAAATATGAAGCGTCAAAAAGCCGTAATATTTGGTTTAAATCAGAACATGTACTATACTTCGAAGCCAAGCTTAACCGAAAGCTATTTAAGGTCAACACGATACAATATTCACGTTGAAAATACTGACCATAAAATGCAGATCAGTGGTGCTCCCGGTGCTGTCACTTTTTCTTGTCTCTGTCTTGAAATGGGTGAGTGTGAATAGGAAGTGAGTGTGATTGGCTAACTCAGCTTAAGCGTCACTGTATTTTTCAACATTTTGAAGAATGTCAAACAAAAATACACTGCTGTGCATTGGTATATTTGTTCTTCGACACTGTCTCGTATCGCTCCTCAATGGCATTTAGTCGTTTTATTTTTGTTACTTTATCGATGAGGAAAAAATGTCAACACAAACATTTCTGAGATAAGGTCTCACGATTCCACTCGACATACTGCAGTGATACAATGCTGTGCGTGCCATAATGGAATGTATTTATCTGCCTTCACCAGTTGGGTTGAGGTGGAGAGACAGAGCAGGTGGACAAAGGCCGGAAAACGCAATTATGATGGTGATCCATTTTTAACATAACCATTGATGGCACTACTGCATGGTGAGAAGTGCCAAGAAGTAGAGGAGCGAGTACTTTGTTTCGTACGTTTTTTTTTAGGGATCTTTACTCAACCTGTGCATTTCCATTTCTGATGACAGACTCCCGAAATTTGAAAACAAATCTGTACTTTCTACTCCTTTGTCAAAATAGGCTTGTTACTTCATTGAACCTCTGAGGATGACGGTGGTGACCTCCATCCATTCATTTTCTAATCCGTTTATCCTCACGAGGGTCGCGAGGGGTGCTGGAGCCTATCCCAGCCGTCTTCGGGCAGTAGGCAGTCTACATTCTATACTGGTTGCCAACTAATCGCAAGGCACACACAGACAAACAACCATTTGCGTTCACAATCACACCGAGGGAAAATTTAGAGTGTCCAGTCAACCTACCATACAGATTTTGGGGAATGTGGGATGAAATCAGAGTACCCAAAGAAAACCCTCGCAGGCACGTGGAGAACACAATATCGCAATATCGACACAGAAAGGCCGGAGCGGGAATCGAAACCTGCACCTCTTCACTGTGAGGCCAACGTGCTAACCAGTTGGCCAACGTGCCGCTTCGGCGGTGATCCTAGGCCAATGGAGCGAGAAATACTGAAAGCGCAGCACGGAGCTAAATACAAACCAAGTGACGAGACAATGAGTAACACCGGGACAAGGCACGAGTGGTTGAGGGAACGGAATGGACAACAGATCGGGATGACAAGACACAATAACCTAACAAGACACAAACCAATCATGACACACATTTGTTCAATCAAAACAAAATCAGTATGTGTTTTCATAACAATACTGCGTGGTTCTTGTAGAGATTGTTTCGCTCATGTTCAAACTGTATATTACCTCGCAAATGCATCAGAGGCGCTTCAGGAAGCAGATACGTTTACCCACAGCTAGACACAGCTTCCTGTCTGAACTGCTGCATCGAAACCTTGTGAGCCACAAACAGCACCTGGTGGTGTCTCTCACTCACACAGCACGCATTCGTCTATGTCCACAAAAGTCATGCGATCAGATGCCGCAGATGCTATTCTAGCATTAAAAACGTATAATCACGAAAGCTTACTGTACAAAAGGCACAGGTAACTCCCTTTGCGTATTTCGGCACTGTTCACCAACTCTTCACAAGTACCAGAAACACGTCTCTTTAGCACCCCCTCGTGGATGTCAGAAGAGCCACGATCGAGGAGAAACATACTCACGTTGACTTTATTCAGTGCGATCTTCATGTGAATACACGTACAAATACACATTTATAGGTAAACTTCTCCATAATTTACACGTAAATACTTTTTTTTTTGCATCAAATTAATTTGTAAAATATTATACACAGTATGTCATCTGAGAGATTCTGGAGTGTGCATAGCAGAATAAAGGCATTCCATTTCAAACAGCAGGAAAGTACGGAGCCCGCCCTAACGTGACATGAAAGGGGGGGGGGGGGGACCTCGGCGTTATCTCGCAAAGATTGCGAGATAACGCGGGTTTTTTTTTTTTCTTTTGCATGCGAACGCTTTTTTTATGCCCGTTTATGTACTTCCGAGTTATCTTTCGGGTAAACGAAAGCGACAAATATTGAGCGTTTTCACCCGTGGGGGATTTTAATTGAATTTTACTTTGAAATTGGCTTGAAATGAAAACGCCATAAAATATGTTCTTGATTTCAAGCACGGATTCAAAATAAGCGAAAGACACCTGAAGCGTACTGTAGTCTCTCAATCAGCCGCGCGTTCAAGGCCACAGTAGCCAAAGTGATCCGGAAGTACATTAATGACATTAAATATAGGCGTTCCCTTCCAAAAAAAGAAAAAAGTGTTATTTACGAAGGAACGTTGTTTTTTTTCCCCTTCCATGTCACCTTATAGGGTCTCCGTTTGAAAAGAGAACACTATGAGCATATAGTTACAGATGGGACAGCAACACTTTAATAGTTTTGGAGGTCACGCACATTTTATCAATACAACTGTTGAAGCAGCGCTAGCTTGTGTGATCCAACGACAGATTTGGAACCAACATGTTGAAGTGACAAATGGGGGACTTGCTGCAGAGTCTCTGTTCAAATAGTCATGCATGCAGCTGTAGAACTTGCGAGGTGCCTTTGAGATGAGTCAGAGCCAGATCTCTTCACTGCTTGTGCTTTTCACCTTGTAGATGTAGCCCACCATTGGATATCTGGCAAAGCCTGAGAGTGGCAGTGGAACAAGACTGGACAGTTATAGAAATGACCACATAACTACACGCGTGTGCAGTCACGCTCGAGACGCGTCACCTGACCTCTGGCAGCATAGGCTAAAGACAGATCTTCATCCTCCTCATCTGCCTTCTTCTCTCCCCCAATGACATGCTGGGTGTTCTCTCGCGCTGTGGCAAGCCATGTACAAGCATTGCAGCAAAAGATAAAATGTAAAAAGAGTGTTAGAGATACGCAGTTTGATGGAAAATCATAAAGTGGCACCTCTACTTACGAACGTCTCTTCATACGAAATTTTCAAGTTATGAAATGCCTCAAAAGGACAATATTGTCTCTAGTTACGAAAGAAATTTCAAAATACGAAAGGTAAAAATACAGTAAGGGTTGCAACTCTCAGCTCCGAGGTTCCTGAACGCAGCATACGTATAGTTGCTCTGCCATTGGCTAATACCGAGCATCATCCTGGCATCCCATTGGCTAAGAGGGACCTCTACCATCTATCCACAGAAAACGGAGGAGGAGATCGCAACATTTTGGTACTCTTTTAATTAGTTTGATAATATTTATAATACAGTCAAACCTCGGTTTTCGTCCATTATCCGTTCCAGAAGGCTGTTCGAAAACCGAAATTGTTCGAAAACCGAAACTGCGCTCTTTTTAAAATAAAAATGTTTACTGAACACATCTGCTCACAATGGAAAGCAACACGAGGAAGCGTCACTTCCTGGTGTAAGGAAGGCGAGAGGAGTCAAATGGTGCATTCAAGTGCGCTCAGTTTGTTCGAGAACCGAAATTTGTTCGTCATCCGAGGCATAAAAAACTCAAAATATTTGGTCGAAAACCGAATTGGTTGAGAACTGAGACCTTCGAAAACCGAGGTTTGACTGTAGATGATATATCTCATTGAAAACATTCTATTTTTGGTACGGAATCATGCTTTACCATCTGTCACCTGAGTTCATGTCTTACCTTTTTTCAAAGCGCTGAGGTCATTGAGCTGCATATTAGAAGGAAGAGACATGTTCTCTCTGGGGATATAAGTTCTCTCTGCTTTCAGGTTGGTCGAGTCACTGTGCAAAAAATACACCAAGTGTAAACACCAGGAGCCCAATTTTGGTAGACTGGCACCAGTGCGCTTGTCGCATAAACGGGTCGAACTTAATTCTCATGCCGGTGCAGGACTTGTCTAGCATGTTTGGGGCAGTGTTGCACCTCCCTGGGCATTCCGGCGCACAAAGTTGGCTCACCCCCGACTCGTCTGTCAATTTGTAACGGAAAATAGTCTGCACAAATCTGCAAATTATTTTGTTGTTGTTTGTTTTGTTTTTTTAAAGAAAAAAAAAGGGCTTCTTTGACCGCACTACGAAAGTTAGAGGTATTGTATAAGTTACCTTTTCTTAGTCATTAGAATCTCCGCCGTCTCATCTGTGACACAAAATAAAGTGTATGACACTGCTCAAGCATTGTTCAAGAGCCACAAGGGACTCGTGTCTTACCAATGGACTTGCTCGTTGGTTTTTGCATGAGGCAGAGGACTATCAGACTGAGAATGAGAAGGGCCATGAAGGCCATGGACCCTCCGGTCACGATTCCCAGCATCGGCACTTCCACACGAGATTGCAGGAACTCTAAAGAACAAACAGATATGGGATTTCCAAAAGCTGTTGATGGTAATTAATCAATCTTGTTCCCCTCCCCCTGACAATGACCTGCCAACGTCATGTTACTTTGCGCTGTGCCCACACTGTTGCTGGCGTTCAGCGAGATATTTCCTGAGAGGCTACTGAGAGTGACCCTCATTGTGTGATTGGTCAACCAGGGGTGGCTGTGCGAGTCGAGGATGAAGATGTCCGAAGTGTTCGCCACCAGTAGGCCTGACCGGTCGGCCAAGGTGAAGGTGGCAGGCGGGTTGGACTGAACCAGTGCGAAGAGGACTAACAAAAGGCCGGGGTCTGAGGTTTCACTGGAGTGTGCGCTGAACCTGACGATCTCAGGCTGAACTAGAAGATGGAGGAGAGGGAAGAGGATAGAAACAAACAAAAACAAAAAAACTGAGTGGATTGTGGTCCCCTGCAGAGGCTTGGCTACAATATCAGATTCTTCACTCAGCCACAGTCACTAAATATAACACTGTGCATAAGACAAATGGACCTCAAGTAGGCAGACTCGCCCCAAGTAGGCATTGTAGGTCGATTGAAGACTTTAAATTATCAACTGGTAAATATGAGTGTGACTAGTTGTTTGTCTAGATGTGCCCTGATAGGCTCAAGTTCACCCCAACTAAGCCCGTTATCTCACTGAGCGGCCAATGTGGGCCAGTGTTTCATATAAAAGTCCGTGCAAGAAACACGACCATGTTCAAAATTTATTAGTGAATAGAAGAAAAACAAAAATTTTTTTTGCAACATTTTGCAACTTTTAAGGAATCCCGATGAAAACCAACAATCGCTCCGCGCGCAAACACTTGCGGGTCATTGAGATATGGGCTCATATTGACAAGTGGTCTACAAAACGGATACTGTATTTGCAAATGTTAATGAAGTTGGTAAAGACCTCAAATTTTGGAAATAAAAAAAAAATACTGGAATCCTGCAATTGAGATCCCACTAAAATGTTATTATTTCCAATGAAATACGCCTGCAAAATATTTTACAATAGTGGTACAGTTGTCGTCTTTTTTTATTTTTATTGTATTAATTTTTTTGGGCAGGTAGCAAACTAGCTTGGTGCTTAGCAGAGGTAAAACAGTCACTGTAACAGAAGAAGAAATACTAGCGATAAATGATTCACTGCCACTCACATTGGACATTGAGTGTGACTGTGGCATTGTAGCTCTCGCCTGATTTGGGGTTGAGTGCCACACACACCAGCTCTCTGTCCCACTTTCTTGCCCGCAGGGAGAATGTGCTGTTGTTATTGGCTCTCAGTCTCGTAACCTCAGAGTCTTTATGGGGTGTGAACCCCCGACTTCCTTTGGGAGATCGCGACCTCTGCTGCTCACCGTTCAGGTACCAGGTTAGCAAAGTGGGCGCACGGGTGTGCCAGCCGTCGGAATGACAGTTGAACCTGTGTATCATGTTTTCTCTTAATGTCATCACCGTCTGACGATGTCCGTCAATTTTGGGGGCAGGTTCAACAGCACCTGGAGGTAAAGAAACTCACTTGGTTTTTGGGTTTTTTTTCCTCCCCTGTGTTTTTATCTCAAGTAAGAGTCAAATACATGTCAAGCAAATGATGTCTTAACAATTTTACGATTTCTATTCCGAAGTTGATCAAGTATGCTATTTCTAAGGTTGCATACCAGCTCTGGAAAAAAAAATCTGGGAACTAGTATACTAGAAAGCCCAAAAATAATAATAATAAAGGGAATTTCTCCATTGTGAGACAAATAAAGGTTTTCTTTTCTTTTCTTTTAAATCTTGTTTTGTGAGATCAAAGAGGAGCATGTATCTCTATAAAAATCCATTTGACATTTTATGACAGCTGTCAACAGCATACATCACCTGCCCAGGATAAGGCCAGCGTGTGAAGAAACACCACGGCCTGCGTGCCTGATGACCACCTTTTCTTGTACACGCTACCCATCCTACAAAAACATACACACGTCTACCTGGAGGGAGAAATTGAGTTTGTTAATCAATACAGGCTACCACGGTGTTTCTCCGCTTTTATTGAGCCAAACATTGGATGAGCAGCATTTGTCCGTATCGAGCTATATCATAACATGTGAGATATTTTCGTGAAAAGGTGGGTTGAATGGCCGGCTGCACATTAGTTTGAATTAGCAGCAAGCTAGCAACCCCCTATGCTACCGTTAAATATATTTCAAAAAGGACTGATGTATTCAATAAATGATAAAAAAGCTTGACGACTCCAACATGCTCAAAGTAAGCACAAAAACAGGTACAAAGGCATTTGTATAAGGCACGAGACGAGTGAGACAGTATCAAATGCTTTGACGACGTATTGCTTCTTCATCCCTGATATCGCCATTATTTTTTTTGCCTGATACAAATTCTTAATTATCGCTTTTTAAAGGCGGGAGTAGCTTTTAATCCGACGCCTAAATTGACATATCCAGAAAATATATATTAGAATTTTTTTTTTTTTTTTAAAGCAGAACAAACAAAAGTGTTGGAGTTAACACATGATGATGATGTTGAAACGTTATTCTTAAAATAAACACAAAGGACATGGTGAATAACTTTTGCTATTTGTTTTCCACTATGGTTATTAATAGACTTTTTTTGGTGCTAAACTCGTTTTTTTTTTCCTTTCTGAAAAGTACAATAAGTATCCGAGGCAAGTTCATTCAATACTCGCCGCTTAACATAAACACAAACATGGAACACTGATTTTGGATGACTCCGAGCTCTAGTTACTCTACCTATGTTGGAGTGGTTAGTTTCAAACTTCAGCCATATGAGAAGCACCAAAGGGCAATAGTCATACCTCGGTTTTCGACCATAATCCTTTCCAGAAGGCTGTTCGAAACCTCAATTTGTTCGAAAACCGAAACCACGCTCTTTTAACACGTCTGTTCACAAAGGAACGCTACACGAGGAAGCGTCACTTCCTGGTGTATGGAAGGCGAGAGGAGTCAAATGACGCATTCAAGTGCACTCAGTTTGTTCGAGAACCGAAATTCGGTCGTCATCATAGACATAAAAAACTCTAAATTTTTGGTCGAAAGCCGATTTGGTCGAGAACAGAGACGTTTGAAAACCGAGGTTTGACTGTATTTTGAAAGAGTCACACATACCACCAAAAAAAAAGATCCATTATTATTCCTGATATGATTGTGTACAATGTAAATGCAAAGACTCTTCCTGCTATTTGGTTCATTTGATCATTATAAGCCCTTGTGACGCACACCACATAAACATGCTGATGAGCAACGAAATTGTTTGCGTCTCCCCCCCCCCCCCCCCCCATGGGCCTCTAGCAGTCAATGCTTGCTTTACATGCACAATCCAGAACGCCAGTACAAATTGCTGCAAAGGCCCACACACATAAACAAGTCTGCATGCATGTGTAGTACAGGTGATTGTGCTTCATACATTTCAACGCAAATCCTCAAACGCGGTATTACCTCAGCGCTTTTCGCAGACTCTGCTGCGATTCTTCCTGCCGGAGCTCCATGGCTGCAGAGGAGCGAAGGAAGGCGATGATGAGAGGAAGGCAGCCATTCTGACTCAGTCACCCTCCCATCTGTGTCTACTCGTAGTCACACATACACACACACACGCGCGCGTTTCTTTGCAGGATATGGCACCTCCAGTAGCTGCATTGACTAAGTGGTCAAGGTAGCTGCCTCGGGGAGTCACGCCGTCGCCACGGAGAGGAGGCGAGAGTGGGAGGGAGAGAGAAGGGATTCAAGCAGCTGAGAGGATGAGAGAATTAAGGGGAAGGGGAGGAATGCATGCTCAAGAGCAGGTCTTGCTCTGAGAGTGGGGAGAAAAGGACAGAGGCGGAACTGTGGTGGTGGGGGGAATATAACCCTTATTTTTGTAATCGTAATCTTATTAGTGAACATCAGCATCCTTGTTAAAGCTCAGCACTAATGCACGCTCCTCACTTGTTCGGTGCTCCATTAGTTCAGGCTGGAATGTCTCTGCAGTGCAGCTGAGTTGACATAAGCAGCAGCATGCAGAGCACTGCAGCCTGAATAGTTTATGCCAGAAGAGTTGCAGGCGGTTCACTCCTTGGGTTTAATCTGTTGTCAGAGGACCATTTTGTGATCGCAATTTTGATATGTCCTTCAATGGGGGGTAGGGGCGGAAACAGAAAATTAACCACTGAGGGCACATCATATTTCTCAATGCACAAAATCACGGCATCAGTCAACATATGTGAAGAAATTTCAGATTGCTCAGAATAATGCAGCAAGCATTTTGTTTACTTTGTTGTCAACATACAACAAATCTTGAAACAACGCGTGATTGTCTAGGGTTGGTTGAAGGTAGAGATCAAAATTTCTGCCTCATTGCTTCATTTCATGAGGATGACTAAATTTCCCAGGGTATCATACAAACACCTGTCTTTCACTTCTGATGTTCGAAACTCCAAATCCAGGAACAGGTTTGAATAGTAAAACGTATAGTCAAACCTCGGTTTTCGAACATCTCTGATTACGACCGAAAATCGGTTCTCGAACAAACTGAACGCACTTGAATGCACCACTTGACTCCTCTCGCCTTCTTTACACGAGGAAGTGACGCGTCCTCGGGTAGACGAGGAAGTGACGCTACCTCGTGTCGCTTTCCATTGTGAGCAGTGTTCAATAAATGCTCTTTAAAAAAAAAAAAAAAAAAAAGTGGTTTCGGTTTTCAAACAAATCGAACAGCCTTCTGGAATGGATTATGGTGGAAAATCGAGGGTTGACTGTAATTTGCAAAACAGTAAAATATTTTGTAATTCAGTCAAACCTCGGTTGTCGTCCATAATCCGTTCCAGAAAGCTGTTCGAAGACCGAAACCACACTTTTTAAAATAAAAATGTTTCCTGAACATGTCTGCTTACAATGGAAAGCAACACGAGGAAGCGTCACTTCCACGTGTAAGGAAGGCGAGAGGAGTCCAATGGTGCATTCAAGTGCGCTCAGTTTGTTCAAGGACCGAAATTTGTTCGCCATCCGAGGCATAAAAAACTCAAAATTTTTGGTCGAAAACCGAATTGGTCGAGAACTGAGATGTTCGAAAACAGAGGTTTGACTGTATTTATGAATGGTTAGGTAATTCAGCAACAGTGGGGCAACTTTTTTCACATGGTGAAATCCGCATTGCGCAAGCTTTTATAGGTCAAACTTAAACAGAAAAAAAACCCATCTCAAAAATCCAGCTGAAAAGTACCTTCAACTGGGAGATGAAAGTGAATGGGGAAAGTAGTACATTTGCAATTGAAATGCTTGACGTCGCTTATCTGCTCATTCATGAGAATAACAGCACAGGATGAAGAAAAGGCCGCAGAGACGCACACATTCATGCCATTTTTAAAGTATTTATTTATAGATATATTTTTTTTTATCTTAGTTTGGTTGATCCTCTTTTTAAACATTGTTGCACTTTAGTATTTTTGTACTCAACATAAATGAAATTGTATAAACAAAGGCAAAAAATGCAAACAAAACGCAGAAGGAAAAAAAAATAAGAGCAGAGCCGACTTGCAGAGAAGGAAAAGGCTGAGATGAGTACACATACACTAGAGGGCGGCATCTAGGAGGCAAAAAAAAATAAAAAAATCAAATAAATGAGGAGAGTCAGTCATATTTGTGAAGCAGCTCTCCCCCATTCCGCCTGAGTCATGTGTAGCGCTTCCGATTTCAGTCGCACTGAGTCTTCCTGCAGCCCGAATTTCACGTGTGACTTGCACGTCTTTTTATCCCGCTCGTCACCTCTCCTCAGTGCTCTTACTATGGGGTCAAGTGTTGGCGTGGTGCAAAAAGGCCAGCAGCACAGATCTCGCAATAGGAATCAAGGCGAGTTGGGGGAAGTGAAACTTTTGGAAATGTTCATAAGAATCTTCGTGGGAAGTTTCAAGAGTGCAAATGGCACGAGCGCAGCTTGACCAACCGACGACTGCTGAGTTTTGAAAGACAACCGTGCAGTCTGGTATAGTGCAACAGGGCCGGGTACAAACATTTACAAGTAGATCTGAAGGTCTTTTCGCTGCACCACTTTTCAGTTTGCATTTCACAAAGGGAAAATATGACATTCAAACAGGAACATAGGAGAGTTGAGAAGTTGTTTTTTTTTTTTTTAAAATAAAATGTTCTGCTGTAGTCCCCGGTATTCAATTTCCATCTGGCGGTTTTTTAAACCTGCCAGCAGTTAACAGCACTGCTGGGGGCTCATATCACCATGTCTAAAATCGTGCTGTTACACGCCCGTTTTAGAATTCGCTTTCACAGACAACTTCCAATGTTTCCTTTTGATCGTTTGGAGAAGAGTCCGTCGTCCAGGTGTATCGACAATTCCAAACCAAGAGGGAGAGTCATATTCAAACTGTGTCATCTGTCCAAGCGGAAGGTTGTAATATAATAAAGGGACGACTGGGGGGTCCACAGCAGATCAGGGTGGAAGGAGAAGAAAAAACAGGGTTGTTGTCAGTCTTCATACTTCGGTTTTGATTAATATGTCAAATTACTCCCTTTAGGTTTCCGTTTGGTTAGCGCGGCCCCCTCACGAAATCAAGTCTGGAGCACTCAAACCCGGACATAGCCTATAACCTGAACCTGTACGACCTGCCACAACTCTCTCAAAGAAAAAAAACGGCGCAACAGCACTAAGAATGACATCAACAGAAGAAATATTTAAAAAGCAACAAAAATGATTAATCTCTTATTCAAGTGTCTCGATATATTAACACAAATACGAACAATCATTTTTAAGACATAGAAAGAGCCCTGTCTCTCTTCTCTGTCCGCTTTTGGCAGGAAATGTCAAGATTTATAAAGCAAAAACGTAAACGTTTTGAAAACATTGAACAATAAAAATGAAATTAAAAAAAAAAGAAAAATTAAATAAAAGCCTCCCCAACATCTAAAAAAAAACCAAAGAAACAAATAGCAGAAATTGCAAAAGTGTTCTATACATGGCATTGCTGTACAAGGAAAGGAGCAAAAATCTTGGTAAAACTACACACAATGCAAATACACTGTCACGGACATGAGAAAGGTAACAACGGGCGGTGGCGGGGGGCCGGTGGAGATGGGGGAGTCCAAAAAGTAACATGAGATCATGAAAGGGAGGAAGAAGGAAAACATTGTGTGACCCCAAAGTGCAGAATTCATTTTTTTTTCTCTTAATTGTCGTCATCCTTGACACAAAAATCAATTTTTCTATAATAATGTCATCTTAATCAACATTATACTGGAAACTGTGATAACAACAGGAACTATATTGACCATTATGTCTAACATGGACATTACCATTTGACAATAAACTATATTTAAGAAAAAAAAAGGGGTGGGGGGGGGGAAGACATTTAAAAAAAATAATAAAAAAATTGGGGGCTGGTCTGTCCTCTGTGTAAATGACACTGAGCTCGGTCTTTGGGGGGGGGGGGGGGGGGGGGGGGGGGGGCATTCTTGCCCCGTCTGACAAGCTCTGCAGTTTTCAAGCGCGAGGGGTACAGGGAGAGGAGCGGTGTGCAGCTTCAAGAGTCCTTTCTTCTCCACGCCTCTCCTTGAGCAAGTGTGCGCACGCACGCAATGTGAATACTTTGGATCTGTTGCAGCAGTGTGTCCATTTCTTTGTGTTGTTGGAAGTCAAACCGGCTACGGCAGCCACTGAGGCACAAAACGCTGTGTGCATGAAAAGGTGCTCGGAGATTGCCGTGGAGTTGGTCGTTGTCAAGAAGAATCCACTGGTAACAAGTGATTTTTGTGCAGGAGATGGTGGCACTTTGACCTTTTGAAACGCTGATAGCTCCAACTGTCATGTGAGGTCAACAACCCCCCCCCCCACGGACAAGACGTGAGGGATGGATAAATGGATGATGGCGGTTTGGCATGATACAGCTCAACTCAAGTTAACACAAGTCAGGATGCTTGACATAAGACCACTGTACATGGGATACAACACATCCTGTCGAGAAGAAAACAGAAAAAAAAAAAAGCAAACAATTCATTTGCGGCCATAAATTATTGCAGTTTGCGAGGTGGTATTTTACACCCAGAAGATTTCATTTCTTTTCTTAACGTTTAACTGTGTGTCTTTTATAAACAGGGTTCCCACTCTTCCACTTGCTTTTTATTTATGGACCCTTTAAGGACTTTTGAGGGCTAATTTAGCCATTTTTAAGGACTTTTTCTCCATTCGGCAGGGGATTCACAGTGGATTTAATGCCCGCTCAGCAATATACGGGCTGAACAGAAAGCCACATATCACTGGGCTGGCGTTCAAATCATTGCTGCCAAAGGAAGGGCCCATCTTTATTTTTAGGGGCAATCAGCTAACTCTATTTGACATACTGTATGTCAAATTTGAATTTTTCTACCTGTTTTACAGGTAGGAAAATGAAAAAAAACTTGGAATTAATTCTCAAATAAAGTACACTAAGAAAAATTTTAATTTAGAAAATATGAAACTTCGAATAAAAATAATTTAAGGATTTGTATTGATTTTAGAAGCTTTCCCTGAAAAATAAGGACAATTAAGAACGTAATTTTTCAACTTCCTTTTTTATGGATTTTTATTAACTATAAGGACCTGTGGGAACCCTGATGAAGCATATGTTTGAAATGGACAATGAAACTGAATTTCTAAAATGATGTCCTGCCGCATAACAGAAACATTTTGCATCAGCCACTGTATCGTACCCAGCCTGAGGAAAGGATTACGTACCACTGCTAGACTCCAGCCTGCTCCATGCTGTATTGCAGGTCAGGGGGCTTATAGCTGAGAAGCATATCTGTGGTGCAGGAAGAGGGATAGCAGGTCGCCGCATGGAGCTCCCCTTCAACGCCACATACTGCTTGAAATAAACATTTTATAGCCGATATGGATTAAAAAAAAAAAAAAAAATGTTATCATGTTTTAGCTCTTTGCATTTTTTATCTGCTGACCTGACTCTTCCCGCTGGTGCAGCTGCTGGCTTTCTGACAGTGACGTCTGGCTGAGAATGTCTGACATGCGAGCGGAACTTAGCGCCTTCCCGGCCAAAAGGCTCATCCCAGACATGGGCTCAGCCTGGTCCTGGACAGAAGTTGCCATTCATAAAACTGTCTTTGAAATGAAATGATATTGAACCTGAATCCTGCGCACTTTGTGGAGGTCATGGGAAGCTTTTCCGCAGGATGCCAATTCAATATGTTTTTCTCTGCGGTATGGCGGCGTATAGTCACTCACGTATGCATCATCGCAGGTCTGGATGGTGTGGTGACGCTGAAGCTGTCCTCGGGATCTGTAAACTTCTCCCTGCTGACCTCGTGAATAACCCACGCCGTTGTGATCTGGCACCTCCATAGCTTGCCCTGTCTGTCTGCACTCTATATGTTCAGAGTCTGATGAAAATAAAAAAATATGTCAACTTATGGTAAACTTCAACATCTATCCAGTTAGTGCTGGGGGTAAACCAACCTCTAGTTGTCGGAGGACTCAGATTCATATAGCCACGTCTGTGAGTAGGGGAGTTGTAGGGAGAGGTGCTCCCTCTGGGAGGAAGCAGGAGGAGCTCATGACCTTCTCCTGCCTTGGCCAGCAGGCCCTCATGTGCGTGGTGGTAGCCCGATGGTACCTCATCTTCCTCCATGCTCTCCGAGTGGGGTAAGCTCGGACAAGGCGCTTGGTCAGGCTGCTGTTGTGGCTGAACGTCCGGTGGTCGGATCTGGAGAAGGTGGTGGTAGTGCTTGCCTGCTGGGGAGCTTTGAGGCGGTTGTGGTTCCAAACTCTCACCCTGGCTCAGCTGGCGGAGAAGTAGCATCTCGCCGTATTCCGGTGTTGTACTATTGGGCGGTGTTGGGGGTGCAGGACATGAGCGAGGGCTCTGCCTCTTCAGCAGCGCTGCCAGGTCCTGTGGCGGTAACCGTGGATCGGCGTGTCCTGTCAAAGAGTGGCGGGGGGACAGGAGACCCTGCAGAATCGGTGTAACATGCTGTTGTGGGGGGCGGTAGTCCACTGGGGTTGGAGAGAGTAACGCTTGCTGTAGTGCTGATGGGGTGCCATAACTCCCGGTCCCCAAAGCGCCACTCTGGTAACCCTCCAGTCCGGGTATGTTGAGAGCGGCCCCCTGCAGGTAAGGGCCATAGGAGCCCAGCACTCCAGGGCCACCCCGAGTGGCTGCTTCGCCGGAAAATAGGTGGGAAGTGAGCTGGGTCTGGTCATAGGCTGATGTGAAACGGCCAAGGCTACGACTGGAAAGAACACAAGGAAATGGGATATTTAGCACGTAGACATGATATCAGTCCTCTTGACATTAAAATTTGATTGGTTGAAGAAGGTGGAGAAGGTGACTACATTCAGTCAACATGGAAAGGTCACAAAATACGTCAGGTCCTTGCCCACACTTAAAAGTCTTCGCTGAGAGATTAATGGGTCTTTGTGGAGGATTTCTGGGTAAGCATTTGAGTGGTTACACATTCTCTCAGAGAAGGCAGAACAGGGGTGTGATTGCTGAAACACGATAGAAATCTACTGAAACTAGAGACACATCTAAATGTGCTGCCCCCAGCACTTACTCTACATGCACTCACCAAATACTGTAAATGGAGGTGGCACAAGAGCTGTTGCTGTCATCTGATCAACGTCAATGAGGGGCTTCCACTTAACTGTTGTGCAAGTGTTGGGAACTAATGTCCTTCACACCTGTACTTAAATGTAAAACGTTTACCCTAAGGGACATTTGTTATGGTGTGATTCGGATTAAATTAAAGGAAACAGTTCAAACATATACAAAACAAGGGTCCTGCAAAATGAAATGGACTGAAGTCCATTCAGGGGCACGAGGTTAGGATATGTTGTGAATTAGAACACCCAAGGTCTGTTGGCATTGTGGGCTTTTGACAAATGACTGCACAAGAAGATTGATGTCACCTGTGCGACTCTGCGTTGTCTGCACTCAGCTGCTTCCCGAGAACTCTGTGTCCACAGGGTGTCGACAAAAAGCTACCCTGCCTCTGTGGCCCAACTCCTAATTCCACTTCCTGTACCTGGATAGTCACCTGAATAAATCAAACATTGGTTACTTTACAATATCAATACACATGATCAAGAGTACCGTATTGGCCCGAATATAAGACGGCCCTGATTATAAGACGAGCCCCACTTTTTCAGTCTTATTTCAATGCAAAAAACACCGTCTTATATTTGGGCCAATACGATATTTGAGTAAAAAAAAAAAAAAAAAACTGGGCAGAAGCAAAAAGAAGCACCATAAAATGTGGTCAACCGAGCACACGATACGTAAGCCATAGCCACGAAATTTGAAGCTGTAAATCGTGCACATATTGTGTCGTCCTGGTTGTTTCCATAAAGCGTAGCAAATACAAATTTGTATGTTACTGTTGTATTTAGGCTGAGGCGACAGTTGTTTTGATGAGAAAGTACACTCAAGCAGAGCCTATTTCGATGCCAATAAGAATGCTTCAATGTGTGGATTCAATTTAAAATGTTAACGAACAACCAAAAAATCAGTTAAAAATGAACGTGAATCTCTTGTGATCGGGAAAAATCAGCATGAGGTGCAATTTGCTGCAAGAGTAAAACGCATGTGTGTGTGTGTGTGTGTGTGTGTGTGTGTGTGTGTGTGTGTGTTTGTGTTACAGTCCAAATGTGACAGTAATGTAACCAAAAAACTCACTTGCTGCTGTTGAGGTACACCCTGAGCCAATGGGACAGAAGGGTGTACAGATGACTGCTGACTGGCTGGTATAGCAACTCTTGGAAGGCCTGTGGCAGGTGGGCTACCACTCTGGCCCTGGTACAGTGAAGGAGAACCATGCTGATACGGTACTGAGGATGGACCTTGGGAAGACAAAATTACATTATAAAGACCAGCTCTCTTCATACACTGTAGCTTTTGAGTGAACCCCAGGGGCTGTTCTACAGACGCTCTTGGTCTTCAGGAGGGATTCAAGTATGTCGTGAAGGCCAGAATTGTAGAGTTCAAGTCGGTCACCATCATCGACTTTGCAGCATTAGTGGCTGAGAGTTTTTAGATAGCAGTGTTCATTGAGGAGGGATTTATCCATCCATCCATTTTCTAATCCGCTTACCCTCACAAGGGTTGGAGGCGTGCTGGAGCCTTTGCCAGCTGTATTCGGGCAGTGGGTGGGGTACACCCTGAACTGGTTGCCAAGCTATTGCTGGGCACACATAAACGAACAATCATGAACACTCCTAATCACGCCTAGGGACAATCTAAAGTGTCCAATTAACCTGCCACGCATGTTTTTTGGAATGTGGGAGGAAATCGGAGAAAAACCAAGAACGCACGGGGAGAACAATATTCAGGTGCGTGTTATATTTGAGGAATTACGGTACGAACCGTGCCCTTGCATCATGCCTCCGGAGCCGGGAGGAGAACTCTGATTCGGCTGTCTGAAGAGGTGGTTGCTCGGATGTGTTGGCGGTGGACTGGATGGCTGAATATGCAACCTGAGGGAGGACAACAGAGAGAGACTATGGAGAGAATATCGCTACAACACTTGTATAGTCTAGAGCTCTGCACCAATCGTATCAAGTTCATTCTTCTCTGGCTGCAAAGTAGGGCTACAATACACTCGTCTAAATACTTTACCTCTGGAGCTGGTGGGTTAGGTGACTGGGATGACTTTCTCCATGGCCTAAAGAAAGACCCTGTCGAGAATAATTTTGCAATATTTGATTTTGTGATCGAAGAGAGAGTTGCCCATTAATGAGTGGGCAAAAAATATAGTTTATTAATGCACTTTTTTTCTTTAATGTTTTTCTTTGCAACGGAATTCAGAGACTTGCATCTTCGCGGTATAGAATTCAGACATTCTTATCGACAAAGACGCGACTCTGCATCAGGATGTGACTGTAGTGCATACCTGGATTTGCTGGTGGACGATTTGTTGCTCTTGCTGGTAAAGGATATGCTGTTGTTGGGTGTGTTCCAGGAATCGCTCATCCTGCTGGGCCGCATACATTTTCTGGAGCTGTTCGCACTCCTGTAAAAGGATCAGACAATTAGGAATTGAGACCGGGCACAATTCAAACACTTTCTTTCAATTTAATGGGGAATACTCATGTAGAAGGCTAGGCGAGGCAGATTTTAGAGTATATAGCACATCTCATACACAAGGCAACTCAATGTGCTTCACACAAGCAAAGACACAACACCGAAACGCATTTAAAAGAAAACAATCTGCACGCAATTGTACTATGAAGGATCATTAGTATGGATATAACGTCTAAATCCATGATTCCGTTTCCAAAATTATGCATTCTATTGCATGAGGTATCCGTACTTTGTACACATTTTGACCCAAAGATTGGGAAAATGCTGGACATGTAGGGCTGTAAAATAAAAGGCCAAGCGTAACCTCTGTCAGGCAATGACAAGTTATTTTAAATTAGCAGTGCAAATAATCCCCCCCCCCACAATAAAGCCAGTAAGTACCTGCTTGAGTTGCTTAATGAGGCTACTGTTCTCTAGATGTGTTTTGAAGGCTTGAATGGTGGCAGCGCCGTCAGAGAACCTTCTGACTGGTGAGAAGCGTTCCATAGGAAGATGAAGTGTGTTACAGTCTTTATAGCTTGATCTGAGGAGCAAAACAAATCGTACAAGCACACAAGGGACACACACACACACACACACACACACACACACACACACAAAGAAACCAGCCACACAGGTATGACATGACATAACATAAATGACGCAAACATTTTCAGTCACAGACAAGGACAAGGTACACAAACAAACAAATAAAAATGATTAGGTATCATTCACAAAACGTTTTGAGCCAGGTGCGTAGAACAGTCATACAGTCAAACCACGGATTTCGCCCATAATCCGTTCCAGAAGGCTGTTCGAAAACCGAAATTGTTCGAAAACCGAAACCACACTCTTTTTAAAGTTAAAATGTTTACTGAACACGTCTGCTTACAATGGAAAGCAACACGAGGAAGCATCACTTCCTCGTGTAAGGAAGGCGAGAGGAGTCAAATGGCGCATTCAAGTGCGCTCAGTTTGTTCGAGAACCGAAATTTATTCGTCATCCGAGGCATAAAAAACTCTACATTTTTGGTCAAAAACCGAATTGGTCGAGAACCGAGACGTTCGAAAACCGAGGTTTGACTGCATTTTGAAAGTTCAGGAAATTCAATGCCCTCCAAAGTTTTTGAAAAAAGCCAATCATTCCTTTATTTTTGTTGTGTACTGAAGAAATTTGAGTTTCAGGTCAATGAAATACACACACAAAAACATTTCCTTACTGCTCCAGTGCTTTTGGAGTGGACTGTAGATGTGTGTGTGTGTGTGTGTGTGTGTGTGTGTGTGTGTGTGTGTGTGTGTGTGTGTGTGTGTGTGAGTGTGTGAGTGTGTGAGTGTGCGCGCGCGTGTGTTCGCACTGCCAATCTGACTGGCACTCAATGGCTAATACTATATTTATGGGAGAATTTTGTACTCTGCCATGTCAGTATTGCTTCTGCTGAAAGGAAACTGTTGTGGTGTCATAAAGCAGGGATATCATTGCTGGGTTGACAACATTTACATCAGCTTGTTGATGCCCACAAAAAGCCACCTGCACCGGTTGTCGCTCAAAACATCAACTTTTGACAAACAAGATCAAGAAAACAGTCGAATGTGCCCGTTGTAAATCAACCAGACCAAAACACCCCAAACGACGTCATGAACTGAAGACAAAAAAAAAGGATTGACAATCTAAAACAAAGGTTTCTGTTGCATCGAACTGCACTGTCGCTGTGGCAATCGTTCACTTCACATCAAATACCACTACCAAAAAAAAATATATATATATATATATATATATATCCTTTTGACATAAACGCTTTGACAATGCGTGTGATCAGTGATGAATATGCTGTTCTCAACTATGAGATGACAAGAGTCTGCAAGTTTGAATCGGTTCAGTTTGTGCATAATACAGCACAGAGTCGGCTCATCCCCTCACCGGGTGTGTGTGTCAGGAGCCCAGCCCACCCTCTGGCGGGGGCCCTGTGACCGTTGGGGCTCTGCCGAGGGATCGCCATGCGATGTGCTCATGAGCGCGTGCGTCGTGTGCCGCTTGCAGCGGTTCGCCAGGTACCTGGGCCGCAAGGAGGGGGAGGATGGGGTGAGGGTGGGAGACATGAAGCAGTGCTGGTCAGCTCACTGCCCCTTCTTGACTACTGGAGACAGAGGGGAAGGCCAACCCATTCCCACCACTGCCAAAAGGGGGTAAAAAAATAAATAAACATCTTGCCGAAAAGTAAAATATGAATCCACAAAATAATTTTAGAGCTTAATGAATACTAGACCAGAGAAATAAATGGTTTTTACTTAACAAGCTTTGCAAGCTGAGAGTTAGCAAAGCTGGAAGAGAAAGGGTGGAAACAAGTGTAAATTTGCCTTTACGGACGTGAGAATCAGAAAGTGGCAGATTCAGAGTTTGGCCTGGAATTGTAGGCTGATTGAGTTGAGAGCCAGAGAGGAAGGCACTTGCACGACGGTAAAAGTAGCAGAGGTAAGGGGAGCACCACAAGCAGAGTGGCCAGCACCCGTGGGGGGAAAAAAAAGCAGGGCAACCTAGAGGCACACACTCCCAGCAACCAAGGCCACCAGCAAAAGATGCAATTGCTGCTGTACAAAGAGGACTAGTTAAGAAGCCACGTTTACGACACTAACAATCCCTGTAACAGTCAGCGACTGTTAAGGTGACGCGCCACTCACACTATCCAGTTTTGACAGCACCTCTCTCTACAACATACCTCACAACCAAAAGCTGTTATGGTAAGTTACCTTTGTACGGCTTCTTGATCTGGCTCTCCGTCTGATCCCTCTTCATCCACCGGAGCAACAGCAGGAATAGGGTGCTGAATAAGGCAGAGAGTTTCCTGGTCAACAATAATGTACATTCATTTTACATGTCAAGTAAACTAATTAGAATAATATATATAATAATAATAATAATAATGCAGCCATTTCGTTACCTCTGCATCCCGCGTCCTAGACGCATAATTTTCCCGCGGGATGCACAGTTCCAAATAATGTGCGTTTTTGGGACGCAAGGAAATTTCTCAGTAAAAAAAAAAACAAAACAAAAAACATACGGTACATTTTTTTTCCCAGCGACGATCGCAGTTTGACCATCGCCGCCATTGTTGTTTGGATCTCGCGTTAAGTAATCTCGCGTGACGAGATTTCCGTTCTCGCGAGACGAGATTGGCGAAATCGGGCTTCACCTCGCGGGAAGCAGACAATTGCCAAGTTGTGTAACGTTAAAACAAGTGTTGCGAAAGTTTATTGCGGAGCTATCACAGAGGAAGCAGCTAAAGTTGGTTAGATTTTGGCGATGATAAGTTGACTTTGAAAAAGCCTCGCATCATTGGAAGCAGAGTAAAAGAGAGGCGAATTTATGAACGCAAAGACTGAACCATGGGGTGAAACACAAATCTATTTCTCAGCAAATCTTGTATGCCTGAATTATGAAAACTTTTGCATTTGTTTATAAGAAATAAACCTATTGTCAATGTATATTGTTGGTGTTTGTGTTATTATCATCTGCAATTTAATAAGTAGACCATTTCAGAATTTGGGACTCTCTAAATGCATTATGGGACACATACTTTTCTGATCAGCGAGTCCCTGGGACTCGCAGGGCTCAAGCTGTAAAATTATCACTGATAATGACAATAATAATCATCAATGGTCTGGCTACTCACTGGACTGGTAACAAGAGGCGATGGCCCCCGGGGCCTTTTCAGGAGCTGAGCATGTAGTTGGATATTGGCACCACCATCGGAAGCTCTTCGACCCAGGGGCCCCATGCCATTGAGTAACTGCAGAGTGGGTGGTTGCAGCAGTGACTGCTCCTGAAGTACAAACATGCAGAGAAAATCAATAAAGCCAGGAAGTTCATCTTGGCCCTCATACTACGTGGCATTGCTAGTCCCTGCAAGTTATCTGATGATTTAAGGGGAAATCGATGCCACAGTGAAATTACGAAACCTTGTACTCCAGGTGCTGCGTTGGCTGTAGGCTCTGCGTTGGCATGAGAGTGTGCATTTGCCCCAATGTAGGCGTGAGTGGAGGAAACGGGGGCTGGGGCATTGCTCCCCGCGGGAAACCTGGTGGCAGTTTCTGGAGGGCCTCTTGCATCTCAGTCCTTTAATCAGAGGAGAAAAAAAAAGAGAAAGAGACAACAGCATTTTAAATCAATTTTATCATGCAAGATCTGTTTTGGGGGTTTTTTTTTTAAAAATAAGTCAATACATGGGAAAAAATCAGAGAGGCACAGTGATCCATGGCAAGTTATTAACCCCAACAATGCCCTGTTGGTGATGTTTGTGGCAATAACAAACTGCAGACTGAAACGATATGACTGCATTACCTTTGGTCTGGTACACCCACAGTGTGCCGCCTCATTGAGAGGTACCTAGCCATGGCTTCAGGAGATGGCTCTTCGCCTTCATCACTGTCGAGTGCCATATTGCCATCCGGCTAAACAAAAACCAAAACACATTTTTGAGCATGATCCAGTGTTCTAACATACGTGTATATTTTACTGCAGTTGTGAATCTACTTGGATATTGATAATGGCAGACATTTAAAATCAGTTTACAACGGACGTAAATGTTAAATTTCTACTTTAAAATCTGAATTTTTCTTCACATTCGGTTGTATCGATTCTGTGATAAGCCAAGGGAAATTGGCATGACATACAATTACAAATCTAGATGGACGAAATGTTCATGAAATGTTGAAATCTGTGAATACAGAACATCCTCAACTCACCTCAACAATCTGGTTCTCTGGGTTGATAAGCTGGACATGAGGAACCGTTATGTTAATTGGATTACCCTGTGGATCCATCTACGCAAGCAAACATAGGAGACAAAAAGGTCAGGGGAGGATTGCACTCATTTGTGAAACAATCCTCTTAGGGGAGTGGGATTGGCACCTTGGCTAAGGTCAGTTACCTCCATTCAGCGTAAGGGCTTTAAAACTTGCCATTTGATACGTAGGTATCATAGGATGCATTGATTAAACGATTAAGTGATGCAAAAACTTAATTTCATTTAAAAATTAATGTGTCTTTTTTTGGCTCAAAATCACACTTCACAACAGCTGAGCAGTGCCAGTGAGCAAAAAAAAAAAATTCCTCAAACTTACTGCAATATGGGGTACAAACTACTGGCACAAAATCAATACTCCAAAAGGTGTGGATCCGTTAAAGAATAAAAGAAGGTAAAACGATCTTCACAATACAGCCAGGTTAACATGGACAATTTGCTGAAAGAAATCTCTTTAAAAAAAACAACAACAAAAAAAACAGTGGAACCTCTCGAGTTGAAGCCCTTAAAAGTTGGACAAGATTGATTTGAATCAAGATTTACTACAAAAATATGCCTCTGAAGTCCCACAAAAACTTGGTTTAGGTTGAAACGTCACTATGCAGATATCGCAAGAACGCCATCAGTCTAATAAAAACAGACGCCGGGTGTTGGGCCAAAACCTCCTATGACACAATTTGGTTAATTTCATAATTATTCACGAATCAATATTTCCCTGTCCACATGTGTGGGTGTTATTGTTATTATTGACCGAATGTAACGTGCTGAAAATGTCTCTCTTTTCCGCTCGTCAGGCTTGGTCTCAAAGCACTGTTTAATGTTCAATACAATTTGGATTTCTCAGTTTCAACGCTCTAACGGCGTTATATTTTATTTTCATTTCCATTGTTTATTGCGGAAACAGTATTTTGAAATGAGACCAATTGGAAGTCAGACTGCCTCACAGAAGAGATGGTGGTCAAATTTGGAGGTTCCACCGCAAATTCCAATCGAAAGCACTTACCTGTACAGCGTTAAGGGGATAGCTAATGGGGCGTGGTGTGGGTGGAGCAACACGCAACGTCTTGTGTTTCTTGAGACGATCAGATAGCAAACTGTAGATGGCACTGTAGTGATCATATGCATCTGTGTGCAGGGACTGAAGAAGGAAAAGGGAGGGATATGTTATTAACTTTTACCTGCCTTAAAACTCGTTTTGACCACACAAAAATATTTTTAATCACACTCCACCACAACATTCAGACCACTTGTCCGATCCAATTCAAAATCTGTATACAAATGGGGCCTTTACAGACCTAATAATGCTTAGTTAGGATTTTGTCTGACCTGAATTGCACATTCTCGGTCCAGGCCCATCTCAGACATCGCTATTAGCACTTGCTCGTTGATAAGCTCCGTCTCTCTTTCAGTCTTAACGAGCTCACACTCTGCTATCAACTGAATGGGAGATGGAAGGAATGAAACAGGATTAGAAAGATAACATCCAAAGAGAAACATTTTTGTGTTGCACCAAGTCCCAGTCCAATACCAAACCAAACGTTTCTGGCAAAAATGACTCAATACCATAATTTTTAAGTGCCAGTGTTTGAAAAGGAAGAAAAATGCAGCGAAGCAGGACAACACTGGGTTAAAAAGTGCTGCAGCGCTAACTATGGAGCTCACTGATGGCCGAACTGGGACGGACTTCCATTGATATCAAATCTGTGAATTATTTGGCAATAAAGCTTCTTGTTCCCTATCGGCTCCGAAGCATTGGCATACAGCGACCCGCTGCACGATTTGCATTACGTTAAAATGAAGAGATTATATTTTGTTTGTGGATGTGAAGTAGGTTGTAGATTAGGGCTGCACAACACTGTGTATCAAAAAAAAAAAAAAAAGCATCTCCTTTGTTTTTGGTTTTTGGCTGCAAGGTATACCTTTCTTATATTGTTATACTGTGCAATCCTAATACCAAATCAGAATAATGCTCAAGAACATCATTCTTCCTAGAGTCCAGAGGTGCACAATCGTTGTCAAGAGAGCTCACCCTGTCAAAATCAGGATCCGGGTCCCCTTGTCTCATCCACTTGTTCTTACAGATTTGTTCCATTGTCAGCCGTCTGCTGGGCTCCAGAACCAACATATGTCTGATCAGATACTCACAGTCTGTTAAAACACACACACAGTAGATTACCATAAGAGAGATAGGAACGGTGCTTGTTTCAATAGTGACCTAACATACATGTTTATGGTAGATCTGTTAAAATAAATAAATATTTGTTCAGAGCGCTGCAAGACTATATACTTGTTAATGTTGCAACAGTATCAGTAGCGCTTCTGATTCACTTGCTGCTAGCCGTGTCAACAAGAATTGCACAGACCAAGAATGGTCAGAAGACCAAATAAGATACTGATTAACGTATTATTTAGATACATATGTATGCATTATATTTATTAACGATTGTCTATTTATGTATGTATTGATTATCTTAATGATCTGCTGTTACCCACCGCCTAATTTACCTGGCAACAGTCAAATAAGGGGCACGTATTTTTTTCCACTTAACTCATTCAGTACCAGCTAATTCTGGACCAAGTCTGAAAAGACGTTTAAAAACGTCTTTGGGAGTGAATGAGTTAAAGCACTGAGTAATATTATAGTGCAACTAATTAGGGAAGAAATAAGACCTACCTGTAGACATGAAGAAGGGGATACGGAACTTGCCACTCAGGACACGTGCTCTCAAATTCTGTAGAGTACTGCCATCAAAGGGTAGGGCACCACACACCAAGACATATAAGACCACACCTAAGCTCTGAACAAACAAAAGAGAAAAGGATTATCGCAATTTCCAAACAACAAAATTTGTCAAATCAGAATAATGCTTTCGGTTGTTTGAGAACCGAAATTTGTTCGTCATCCGAGGCATAAAAAACTCGAAATCTTTGGTCGAAAACCGAATTGAACGAGAACCGAGACGTTCCAAAACCGAGGTTTGACTGTACTATAAATCTGAATGAATACTCTACCAACAAGACAGTTTCAAATCTATTACCAATGTGAGATTTCAAGATCTGAGGAGTGAAAATGTTATCGTCAACTCACCCATATATCTACTTTCGGCCCGTCGTATTCTTTGCCTTCAAATAGTTCAGGCGCAGCATAGGGTGGGCTGCCACACCAGGTCTTCAACAGTTGTCCTCGGGAAAACAGGTTACTGAAACCAAAGTCTGACAGGAAATAGAAGGGTGATCAAATTAATTCCCTGGACGCTTCCCTGAGCATATGGAAAATGCTTCCATCGCATGTTGGCAGTTGCCTACACGTAACTCATGTTGCCTGAAAGCAATGAAGCCAGTTGGACTCTGGAGTGCCAGCTCACGCACCTGCTATTTTGATGTTGAGATTGTGGTCCAAAAGCAGGTTCTCTGCCTTCAGGTCTCTGTGAACGATGTTACGGCAGTGACAGAAATGAACTGCTGCAACAATCTGTTTGAACTTCTTCCTGGCGTCCTTTTCTGCCATACGTCCGTGGGCCACCAGGTGGTCTGGACATGCAAAGCACAACTGGGTTGGTTGAGAGGTTTCTGTTGGAATTCCTCTACAAAACAAATAATAATCTGACAACTATCCCTAATAATTATTGAGAAGCACATATATTGCTTCGTTGTAGATTTGACCAAGTTTAAAAATGTGACATTTCTTTTTGAATGAATAAATAAGAACCTGTTCAAAAGTATACAAAAAGTACCGGTAAGCGCAAATGTCTTCTAAAACATGTTGAGTGGGGGCGACAGCCTTACCAAATATTTCGCCGCCGCTAGCATATTCGGTTACCAAATAAATCATTCTCTCTGTCTCCATCACCTGAGGACAAGAATGTGTATTACAACCAAACCAGTGGGGCCATCACAATGGCGAACTTAACAGAAACGGTAAGCAGAATCTGCCATCTCACCTGGTACAGACGGATGATGTGCGGGTGTTTTAACAACTTCATGATTTGAACCTCCCGAAATATCTTTTTCAAGTTTTCATCATCCAGCTGGGTCTTGTCCACTATTTTTATCGCCACCTGGGAACAAAGAAACAAGATTGGGATACATGAGAAATCAGGGAACGTGACGGTTAATTGAAAGAAAGAAAGGAGGAATGGGACACAAAGTCACGACACTTTACACAGATCTCACACGCTAGATCGGCTCGGCCGATACTTTGCATTTTATGACAAATCTGTAGGGTCAAGGGGTTAGCGCGTCGACCTCTCAGGGCAGAGGTCAAGGGTTCGATTCCGGTTGCCTTCCTGTGTGGAGTTTGCAAGTTCTCCGACCCCGTGCCTGCGTGGGTTTTCTCCGGGTATTCATTATTGAATGAACACTCTAAATTGTCCCGAGGGATGAGTTGTTCGTCTCTGTGTGCCCGCCGATTGGCAGGCAACCGGTTCAGGGTGTCCACCACCTACTACTCAAAGACAGCTGGGCTAGGCTCCAGCATGCCCAGCGACCCTTGTGAGGAAAAAGCGGATCAGAAGATGGATGGCTCGATGGATGAAAAATCCGTGGTTCGTTGTAATGTCATAATTTGCTGATGTGTGTAGATAGCTCATCTCATATGATGGATGGATGGATGGATGGATGCAATTTTTAGGGGATTTTTTTTTGTTGATTATTGAAAATAATCATTAAGTCCTACTATACACTAAATAGTGCATGCAACTAGCATGAAATAATTTAGCACTAAATCATTTTACACTTCCTATTTATTTATCACCCACACACGGCCACGCGACAGCAGCAAAAAATATAACACACATTGTGATTTTTGTTGTTGTTGTTGTTTTGAAACCTTGCAAGGTGAACAAGATCAACCATATCAAGATACTCGTCTCAAGGTCCCCGTGAGACAGAAAGCTCCCTGAAAACGAAGCGCTCCAACTTGGCAGACTGTAATTACAGCGGGGCCATCTCTGTCTGCTCTGAACTCCTCCCCTTCCCGCTGCTCTCAATGACCAGTCAAATCAGAGCCAATCACATTTTGTCGAATCGCGATTATGTTGTAAATGCAAGGACCGTAAATGTTCATCCCAAGCTGAAAGTTTTCGCAGCTGCACAGCCATTTGTTTTTTTTTTCCTGAGACGAGTGGCTGTTTTGTAACGGCAAAGCGGAGAAGGCACTTGACGAATGAGTAGCAATCGACGTCACAACCATGCCAAAATCTGATCCACTCATTTTACAATCCTCGTGCCTTTCGGCAAATGAGCGACAAACCGCATTACGGTCAAACTTACCCCGAACGGGAACAACATATGCTCCCATAGACGCCAAACATGACCTTTGACAATCAGTAAGGTCATTGCATAGCTACCCAGTCCGCAGCAATGGGACCAACAGTGTGTAAGATGACGGGCGTGTGACAAAGCGCTTCCCTGCCAATTAGGAATGATAGAATTCCTTTCATGATTTGATCAAGTGGATCTGATGGGACTGTTTAAAAATGTTACACTCAACTAAAAATAAATAATTGTCTGTTGAAGTGTGCGTGACAAAATTCCATCCATGTCCAAAGGGGAACAAACACACCACATAAAAGCCTCTGTCAAATTCTGTTGTGTTCCATCCCAACCTCCCGTTTCCTGATAACCGAGGGGCAGCGGCAGCCTGACAAGACAGACTTCCTGTTCCAGACAGAAAGGGGAAGTAAGAGAGTGAGCGGGGCGGGGGGGAACTCCTGAGACAGTACAAAGCAACATAAAACAATGACCATTTTTAAAACATTCGTTCGACAAAATATGAGTTTTTGTGCACAATGATGTGAATTTCTCTTGTCGTACGCTTTCGAATAACCAAATATGCTTTTATGAAGGATGACAGAAATCAGAGAATAATTTGTGTAGTGGGGGGAAAAATCTGAGGATTTGGACATTTTTATGTTCAACAATCGCTCCAAACGATTGCTCAAATATTTAAAAAGTTGGCGATTCATTTGATAACCGATTAGTTGATGATTAATCAATTAATTTTGGCCGCTCGAGTTGTAACACTGTCAAGTTTGGTTACGCTAATGTATTGTAGCATCTACTATGGATTACAGAGGGATGAGTCAGTGAACTCACATTTATTAACCAAAACAAAGCTATGTATACAGTTAAACCTCGGTTTTTGAACGTCTCGGTTCTCGACCAAAAATTTCAAGTTTTTTTTATGCCTCGGATGATGAACAAATTTCAGTTCTCGAACAAACTGAGCGCACTTGAATGCACCATTTGACTCCTCCTTACACGAGGAAGTGACGCTTCCTCGGGTAGACGAGGAAGTGACGCTTTCTCGTGTTGCTTTCCATTGTGAGCAGACGTGTTCAGTAAACATTTTTATTTTAAAAAGAGCGTGTTTTCGGTTTTCGAACAATTTCGGTTTTCGAACAGCCTTCTGGAACGGATTATGGACGAAAACCGAGGTTTGACTGTACTTGGGTGACGAAACATCATGAACAGCACACATTTTTCATTATTGGATTGAATTCATGATTCCAGACAAGGTGAATATGTAATGGCCAAAACGTCAAACTCATTTTTGTCGCAGGCCATTGTAGATACGGTTCCCGTGGAGGGCCGCTATGAATTTGGGGAAACCATATAAATCTTTAATCCCCTCCACATGTTACATACACAGCGCACAACGTGAGCGTCGAATTTGACGTGCTTGATTTGTTTTCGCGGGCCACATAAAATGATGTGGCGGGCCAGATCGGGCCCCCGGGCCTTGACTTTGACCCCTATGTCCTAGAACGTGTATTAGAATTCCAAACCACTGCCTGTGTTAAAATGAGTCGGATGCATCAGGGAGGGCATTCTGGGTCAAAACGACGCCAAATGTATCATTACTGTGGTGACATAACGACTCGATGTGCTCCTGTAAAACAACTCACTGACTGCGGTGTCAACTTTCCACCCAAAAAAGGATGCTAACATACTGTGACAAAGGTCACGATTGAATGCGCAATGGACTCATGTGGCCCATTGATGTTTGTATAAATGGGAGTACAACGGAAACCCAGATATGCCTCGGAGCAATGAATGCATAGATGATAGATGGATAGATTGAAAGATGGATAGCACAATTCTGTGCTCGACCCTGTTACCCGATTAATACCACCACTCCTACATGACACGGACGGCGCTACGGAAGCTTGCCTTTTCCTCGCAAGCTGCGGATGGAAAACAGATTGACGCATGTCTGCTAGTAGGCATGCATATAAACACAAGCATGATGGTAAACATGACGCAGCACACAAAAGTGTACACACAAGCCGAGAGCCACTCCGTAGGCTGAATAATTACACGAGAGCGGTTTCAACTGTCGGCTTCCGAGATTTGAGCACAAAAAAATATCTCACGTGAATCACAATTTGCAATTATTACGTGCTGTTGTGCTTGCATCGTGAAATCCAACAATGCTGTCAAATATGCTAACCCAAGTAATTACGTTCTCTTTTGTCTTGACAGGCTGTGTGACAATTGTGATCAAGAGGATGAATGAAAAATAAAAACATGGTTTACAGCACACTAGTACTTCCTAGTACGGCCCGTGGGTTCAAAACACAAAAATGTACGTTTGACAATAAGAGTGTAATGGTTACAGAGTTTGTATGAAATAGACAAGAACAAAATAAGATATTCGACTGTACTATACTCCACAATGACATTTGGGGCGTAATCATGACTTAATCCCAAATGTGTGGCTTGGGCAGACTTAACCAGCAACAGGATGTTTAGGCCGATGATGCCCGAGTGTTGCTACGCGGACTAGGATGGTCTTTGTTGCCTGAAGATGTAGAAAAAACCCGTGTTACGAAATATGCCTTGTCGTCTGTTTGAACTCTAAGAAAAACACAATATAACACACAGTGTGTGTGGCATAAAGTAACAAAGTAGAAAAAGGGGGAATTATTTCAGCAAAGAGAAAGAGGTCCAGGATTTTTTCACAAACGCTGCACATTCCCACCATGCAGAAAATGCAGCTGTGATTTGCCAAGATACTGTATAAGGAAATGTTTCCCTGTCTGGCGAGGTTTTCCAAATGTTACCTCGGCACAGGACTGATGTCAACCTTTATCACATTGGCATCAAGTTCAAAAATCTCCAGTCGTCTAACTCCTACTTTGTCGATGTGTTGAGTAATGACTCTGTTATTTAGCTTGTGCACCTGTTGCTCATTAGCACTCTTTTTTTTCTCCATTCATTTTCCATTAAATTAACACTTGGTTTCAATGCCAACCTCACTGCAGATGTAAAGCTGACATAAAAAAAATCAATACGATATGCCAGTATTGCTACTCCTGGACTCTACTATCGCTACTTTTCTCAACGATTCATTTTCATGAAATTAGTTATCAAAAAAGGACTCCGAAGTTTCAAATTTGTTTGATGCCATTTCGAGTTTGACAGTGTGTACTTGGCACGACTAAACCGTGTATCAATATTTGAGATTGTAAAAATTGAGACATAAAAAAGGCTGCGCGTGCTTGTCAAATTTGCTCAGACATTTTCATGGGCGACGGGTTACTTGAACTAACGGAACGTTTATCTCATTAGAGCTCCCAGTAAACCAGGACGCTTAAGTAAATAATGTGAAAACCTGGCAGTACATTTGAAGACACACACGGGCAAGCGTTTGATTGCTGGCATCGGACTGGCATTTCTTTAAAATAGCTTCACCCTAACAAACAGCTAATTCGCGGCTAGGCTAACAGCTACAGAGGGAACATTCTGCGTCTTTTCTTCGATCTTCGCCAATACCCTTCTCTCCGTCCTCTGCGTTTTGCAACACATTAACCGCGGGCAATGTCGCTTGGAAATTGTCTGGACCCGTCGTTGGTTTGTCTCTCCTCAATGCGCTTAATGTCGAACATTTCCAAGGATGTCCTGCATTGAATGACCTGACGACAAGCAGCGGTGTCACTAAAAAAGCGAGCTTGCCGTTGTGTCTGGGGAGCTTGAAGGCCCTAGCTTCGTCTTCAGTGTTCCGCTAAAAAAAAACCTGGTAAATTCGCGATGACAACTTGCCATTGGTCACCTCAAACAGGCAGCTAGTAGTCGCCTTACCTTTGCTTTTGTAATGATGTGGGTGGCCAGTTTAACGACGGCGAAATTTCCCTTGCCGATGGTCCGCTCGATCTCGTAATGGCCCACTCGGGCAGGGGGGGGCCTGACGGTCGAGGTCTGGGCAGGATTGGAAATGCACCCGGTGGTCGCACCGGGACGACCCTGGTGGTTGATCCCGCAGGATGGCTGGACTCGGTTTTGAGGCCCCATGGCTGTGTGGTTCGGTCGGGCAGAGTGCGCTATACCGGCCGCGGGAGTCCCAGCGGCACCTCCGCTTGACACGGCCGCCATCTTCTTGCCTCTCTGCGGGAACAACAAGCAGCCTTGCGCAGCGCGCGCACGCCCCCGCCCTGCGTCATTTTACGTGGAGCTCTCCTTCGCAGCGCCCTCTCTAGGCTGTTACTATGGAAACCATCAGCGTAACACATGACCTCATCCACAAAAACGTATGGTGGTCGCCAGGGCAACAAAGAACTGCGCATTATCGCTCCGGCTCCGATAATTCAGTCATCCATTGCACAGCGCCGCGATTAGACGTGTCCTGCAAATGGAATATATTCTTAAATTAGGAGCAACACCTCCCAATCAATTAGAGTGACATTTAACTGAGATGTGTTAAAAATGTTATGTTCAAAACCGAAGGCTGTGTGTTTTGTAAATTTAGAAAAATGCATATACTGTACAAGACATGTCAAAGTCGTCTTCCTGCTTATTTCGGTTGAGTTATGATTCGATTATATAAAATGTGATATTAATTGACGTCACCTATTTTATTCTCACTACTTTCTTCACAGATTCTCTGTCAACGAAAAAAAGTCCATAACCTCTTAAAAAAAAATTATAGCATCATAGGGTAGAAAAATGAAAGACATGGCGTGAACTTAGACAATTGTGTATTCTACTCTTTTGCGCTTGACGGCAAGGCTGAGACAGCATCACCCCGTGGTAAAATAAGGCGACAGTTTGTCACGCAAGAACCGAGGCACTAGCGTAACATGCCCGGGCCGCGTCAATGGCATTTAAGGGCAGGGTGTTTCATATTCCGATTGAATGTATTTGCGTTTCAGCCTTGGTCCAGAGCAAAATAATGAAGTTCATCGAGTCGTGAAAAGGTCATGACATAGCAGCTGACATTAGCCATGGGATGTGTATTTACCTTGTCCCAATAGAAGTTGTGTAACACTGATTTGAAGTTAACTTGCACAAACGACACATCACAAGTATATTTGGACAGCTAAAAAATATATTAAAATGACTACTACTACTACTGTAAGTTGAGGGGTCCGTTGTTCTTCAGTGGATAGCACTACTTTACGAACGGCAAAAGGAGAGATGGAATCCTTTAAATGCAGCTTTCTCAAAAGGACAAAAAAAAGACATCTGCACCGCAGCACGTTTGAGAAGACAACTACCGTAACTAAAATCACTTCCTGCTTCTCTTACTTTACCAGCCAATCAGAACATATCAACATAAAAACATGACTAAACAATTATTAAACAACAGAATATAATTTGGGAATGCTTAACATGAAATAACATGATGCTCAAACATAAAATTATAATTAATAATATAACATAAGCTTACACTACTATTACTACTACTACTACTGTTATGTGTATTTGTAGTTGAGGAAAGTGGTGTACGTGTCCTAGCCTCGTTACGAGCATGCAAATGTACACTTAGAATGCACATGAACGTGCGTTTATAATTTTTGTACATTTTATAATGTAATGTCGTATTTTCTGCACGTACTGTATGTCATTTTTGTTGCAGAAGAGGGTGATTTGTATGAAAAGGAACATTTCGTGTCCTGGTGAGGGCGCTATTGAGGCAAAACATTTATTTTCCGACAAAGAAAAGGCAAGGAGGATGTTGTCAAGCAAAATCACCTCGACAGAAACACTCAGATGAACCAACTGCGACGCCACATACCTGGACGCACCACTCGGGTTTAAAAAAAAGCTTCGACCTGGCCTACTACTTTACACAAACGTCCTCGCACCTTCGAGATCCAAACATCGAGCTTCTTGCTAGATAGCTATGCTAAGAGTAGCATAACAATTTAGCCGCATGCCAGGATTCTGCTGTTTTGCTATGTGAGAACACCGTTTTCATGTTGCAGTGCCGCAATCTCAGAACTCGTGACTTCACAGTGGACAGCCTGGAGTGTGTCTCTGTTGTCTTTGGGAGGACGGACGATTAAAAAGCTGTCGTCAGTGCTCGGATGCTAGCAGTTGTTACTTTGGCTCAACACAGGACTTGACACAGTTTTGACAGTCAACCTGTTTACTTCGAGTCATTTGAATGGGGCGGAGCTGCCCGGTTCATTTTCCAGTCTCATAACTGGACCGGTGGCTGTTCACTGCTTCAAAGACGATGTTGAGAGACGAAATCCTGTTCGGCAGTCACTGGAAATCGCGATATAAAAACACATTTGGAGTTGCTGCTGGAGTCCTCCTGTGGTTGTGTGTAGCACCGTTGGCTCGCGGCAGTGTCGCTCTGGGGGAGAAAAACAATGTGATCCAGAAAGATGGCGAGTTTGATATGACCTATAACGACACAGTTACGAGTGGAAATCAGACGATCTATGCCTTCAACCACACTGTCTCCAGAACCAAGGTAGGAGAGTGCCGTGTAGTTTTCTTTTGTTAAACGTTAGTCCGTATTTACTGTGCTTCATGTCACAGACGGAAGGAGTTCGTGTATCCGTCGACGTACTGTCGCCGAACCTCAAGAGTCCTATCCTGTTTGTGGTGAGACAGAAGCAAGCTGTGCTCTCCTTTCAGGTCCCCCTCATCCTCAGAGGCCTGTGAGTTCTGGACCTCCCGTGCAGGGTCTCCAATTAATCTCTCTTTACAGTCACACAAATGTATTACCAAAGAGTGTAATTAGGCAAATGTGTAAAAATAAATATTACCAAACTAGGAGTAGATATTTCCTTTTTTTAAAAAAATTTTTAGTTTGATTTTTTTATAGCATTTAAAAAAAATTAGTCATTCACTTGCCTTATCCAACAATCATCTTTTCTGTATGTTGTAATAAACCTTTGGACTTTCACTTCCTTCGATCCCAACTTACTCTGAACCGATCTCCTTGTCATGAGTGTAGGAACGTTTTTTTGTTGTTATTTTTTTTTAATACACGCAGTTTCTTGAACATTTTGCCCTAAGCACTCATCCGTATTGTAGAATATGAATCCAGCATGTTTTGGGGAGAGCTGCACAAAGGTTAACGAAAACACGTGACCAGTAAAGTCACCTGACTTTGAAAAAGCAGTCCTCAACTGTCAATTCATTGGTTGCTTCAACATGTTACAAGCGGACCTTTTTTTTTTTTTAATATACTTGGCTGCGCGTCTTAAAATCACCTGTGATATTAATTTATATACAGAGGGTTCTCAGTTCCTGGCGAGACATCACCGTAACCCAATTTCATACAGAAGCGTCCTCCATTTCATTCACCCAGTCATATATGAAGCCATGAATACTGAATATATTTGTGCTCTTCAGGTACCAGAGGAAGTATCCATACAATCATTTAGGGCGCACATTATGCCAACCTCCAACACGGGCTGCGTCAGAGATCCAGTACTTCTTTGTGGATGTGTCGACACTTTCCAGCCAGGGTACAAACTACCAACTTAGGGTCAGCCGCGTTGAAAGCTTCACATTGCAGTAAGAGAGCTCTTCAGATACATAATGACATTTACGGGTGGCATTTTTTGGTTTGTGCTGTTTGGTAGAAACATGCCATGTACTCTGAACCGCCATTGATTTGTCTGACCTATTGTCACTTTGATTCCAGGACAGAAACGAAATTCAGCTTCACTTCATCTCCCTCCCAACCTCAGGTACAGATAACTCTGGTTAGAATTTCCGGAAAAGAGAAATGGTGAAAAAAATTGCGGTTTCAACAAGAGGATGTGGGAAGATTTAATGTTACACAATAACAGGAAGTCACGCTTGTTTGAACGTGTGCCTCAAAAATGAGCTGAGATTGGAGAGTTGGGCTTTTGATGCAGTTTCCAACAAACACATTGCGATGATCTAGTACCCGCCCAATTTGTAATCAAATGCTGCTGATACTACCCTATTATCAAATACAGTCAAACCTCGGTTTTCGAACGTCTCGGTTCTCGACCATTTCGGTTTTCGACCAAACTGAGCGCACTTGAATGCACCATTTGACTCCTCTCGCCTTCCTTACACGTGGAAGTGATGCTTCCTCGTGTTGCTATCCATCGTGAGCAGACGTGTTCAGTAAATATTTTTATTTTAAAAAGAGCGTGGTTTCGGTTTTCGAACAATTTCGGTTTTCAAACAGCCTGCTGGAACGGATTATGGACGAAAACCGAGGTTTGACTGTACGTTAACTGAAGTAGAATATTTATGAATTCGATAGCCAATAAATGGATGTCTCTCATCTTTGAGAGCACAATATTGTTTCCCTAATAAAAGAAAACGGTTCCTTTCCCTAATTGCTTATCTCCTCTCTCAGTACTTCAAGTATGTATTTCCTGAAGGGGTGGATACTGTGATTGTGAAGGTCACCTCGGAGATGACCTTTCCCTGCTCCGTTATGTCCATCCAGGATATCCAGGTGCACTTCCTCCTCCTCCTTGTGTTCTCCTTAAGGGACTTAAGCATCATGGTTTTGGAATGTAGTAACACCATATCACACAAGAGAGAAGATTATGTTGATCTTTAGGCGATACTGTTCTGGTGCAGGCAGCGCTTTTTTTGGGGGGGGCTTCTCGAATTCACAATAGCGGTCTGGATCCAAACTCTAGGCCAGGCGCCTCTAAAAACAAAAAAAAACACACAAAAAACTAAAGCAAAGTAGAAAGTAACTGTCCTTAAAACTCATTCACTCCCAAAGACGTTTTTAAATGTCTTTTCAGACTTTGTCCAGAATTGGCTGGTACTGAATTAGTTAATATGCAGTAACCATACTAAATTGAGAAAAAACAAAACAAAACGGTTATCATAGCAAAATAAACAGCTGCAAAACAAACAAAAAGTCGAACAATAATTTTGATCTCAAACCAGTGTCCCTCCCATAGCACCAGTCCAGAGACCACCCTGGCCGCCCCTCCCTTCCCCTTATCACTACAGGTCACATCCCCTGACCTGCATAATCTTTTAACCTGTGTGATATCGGTAATTCATAATTGTTTTTTGGTTTTTTTTGCTCCTCCTGTTGTGAAATCCTTCTAATCATCCGATTGATGCCGTCTTGTTTCCTTTTTGTTTTCAGTGCCCCGTCTATGACCTCGACAACAATGTAGCCTTTATTGGGATGTATCAGACGATGACGAAAAAAGGTGCCATCACAGTACAGGTAGTTCTTCAGTTATATGTCGCCACAATGCAGAAAATGTTTTCAAAATTTTGGGAATTTTCAACGTTGGAAAGGACAAATAAAAATCAATTGGAATAAACAAGAATCAACAAGGAACCCCATCTATTAAATCTCCCTCAATTATTAGTTAAAACCCAAACATTTGATAGATTTCAATTAGGAATGGAAGTACAGTCAAACCTCGGTTTTCGTCCATAATCCGTTCCAGAAGGATGTTCGAAAACCGAAATTGTTCAAAAACCGAAACCACGCTCTTTTTAAAATAAAAATGTTTATTGAACACGTCTGCTCACAATGGAAACCAACACGAGGAAGCGCCTGAGGAAGCGTCACTTCCTTGTGTAAGGAAGGCGAGAGGAGTCAAATGGTGCATTCAAGTGCGCTCAGTTTGTTCGAGAACCGAAATTTATTCGTCATCCGAGACATAAAAAACTCGAAATTTTTGGTCGAAAACCGAATTAGTCGAGAACCAAGACGTTCGAAAACCGAGGTTTGACTGTATTCCAAAATAAAAATGTTTACATCCTATGGAAACATATTGGAAACTTTCGGGGAATGTACTCAAAGATGTCTGACCCGTTGGTGACCTTAAACCGGGGGTCGGCGACAAACGGCTTTTTAGTGACATCTAGTGGCTCCCTGAAGCTTTATAAAAAATGTTTGAAAATGGAAAAAGATTTTGATAGTAGGCTAATATAGCTCAACTAGATATAGATACATGTTGCAGCTCCGAAAAAGGAGAGCTGTGGTGTTGTTTTTTAAACACATCTGCGTACGACTCCGTGCCTTCTCTCTTCTCGTTCGACTCGAGAGGCGTTCAAAGACAGCCTCCGAAAAACAGAAAATTCATGGCCACTTCACTGACACTAAAAAAAGCGAAAATAATGCACCAAAACAAAAAAAATCAAGCGAGGAAATCACAAAATAAATTCTATGGCGGCGTTTGTGAACACACAACAAAGGAATGAATAACAAACAATTCCTACATAAATATAGCATGTGTTTCCTTCATTGTAAGTTTTACAGAAGGCTTTTATCTTTTTGCGGCTCCAGACATATTTGTTTTTTTGTTTTTTTTTGTCCTGTATGGCTCTTTCAACATTTTGTGTTGCCGACCCCTGCCTTAAACAATAACATACGGCGTTACAAGTATTTCAACAGAACGTAGCGCAAGCACGTGTATCCATCATTGCTCCTCTGTCCCTCCGTTATCCAGAGAAAAGATTTCCCCAGCAACAGTTTTTACGTGGTGCTCGTGGTAAAAACGGAGGACGAGGCCTGTGGCGGTCCGCTGCGCTTCTACCCGCTGCGCCCAGATGAGCTGATCGACGCTGGTAACCGCAGCAAAAGCCTTGACATTGTGGTCTCCCTTGCCATAAAAAGTAAGCGTACCTTGTTACAAAAGTGACATTCGATCTCTCCAGTGATTTGATCGTTCATTGTGTGTGTTGAGTCACCTTTTGCATTGTTTGCATTTCACATGATGAATGTCATAACGATTCAAAATGCATCTGTCTCCATTTTGCACAGCGGACGTGTATGTGATGGGCATGCTGTTGTGTCTGGGTATTTTCCTCTCCTTTTACCTTGTCACTCTGCTGGTGGCCTGTCTGGAGAAGAAACGGTAAGACGATGACATCCTTTTACTTTGGCACGGGGTTGCAAATGCCCACGAGCAGTGGATGAATGTCATTCATTTGTCTTTGTTTTTGTGCAGAGCCAAGAAAAGAGAGCTCTTTCAAAACATTGATGACACATCACCTGCCGAGACAGGTAAACCCGCTCACCAGCCTATTTAGGGTTCACATAAGTGGGTTGGGCAGTATCTATTAACCCTACGATCTGTCTTTATATTCTTCTCTCTGTCTGCTAACGCATGCTTTAGCTTCTCTGCTGGGGAAAAATGGAGATGGTACGAACACACAGTTCTAATTCTAATTCGTCTGATTTTTTTTTTTTCTTCTTTGTTCATACATCAACTTGCACACCATGCATGCATTTTGTTCTTATTGTTGATGATATGGATGATTTCATAACGGTAGCATGTATACTCTCCCTTGGAGCAACGAATGAAGTAATACTTCTCGTTTGCGCCAGGAAAACAGTAGCAGCAGCATCCATCGCTCCCACTCATGTCTTCTACTACAAAGTTCCCATGGGTCCTTAAAGTTAATAAAAATCCATAAAAAAGTTTTAAAATTATGTTCTTAATTGTCCTTAATTTTCACGGAAAGCTTCTAAAATCAATAAAAATCCTTCATTTATTTTTATTCGAAAATAAATAGAAGTCTAAATTTAAATTTTTCTTAGTGTACTTTATTTGAAAATTCATTCAAGTATTTTTCATTTTCCTACCAGGTAGGAAAATGAATATTTGACATACAGTATGTCAAATAAAGGGTTAGCTGATTGCCCCTAAAAATAAAGATGTGCCCTTCTTTTGGCAGCAATGATTTGAACACCAGCTCAGTGATATGTGGCTTTTTGTTCAGCCCGCATATTGCTGAGCGGGCATTAATGAATCCCCTGCTAAATTGAGAAAAAGTCCTTAAAAAATGGCTAAATTTGCCCTCAAAAGTCCTTAAAGGGTCCATAAATAAATAGCAAGTGGAAGCGTGGGAACCCTGTACTATCAGCTGCAGTGTTTTTGTGTGCTTAAATGCGAGATGTGCAGTATTATTTTGGCGGCGAAATAAATCCAGGAACAATTGACCCTCCCCCACCCGCCAAAAGATTTAGAATTTTATATAAAGGCCACAAGATGGTGGAAAAAGCACTCGTTTGCTATTCGTTCGGACTCTTGCCTGTCTAACAGAAGCTGCTCACCTCACATCAACTTTGTTAATTGGGACCAAGATGTCATAAGATGGTGCCAAAGTGCAACAATACAAAACAGCAAATACAGTCAAACCTCGGTTTTCGAACGTCTCGGTTCTCGACCAATTCGGTTTTCAACCAGAAATTTCGATTTTTTTATGCCTCGGATGACGAACAAATTTCGGTTCTCGAACAAACTGAGCGCACTTGAATGCACCATTTGACTCCTCCCGCCTTCCTTAGATGAGGAAGTGACGCTTCCTCGTGTCGCTTTCCATTGTGAGCAGACGTGTTCAATAAACATTTTTATTCCAACAATTTCAGTTTTCGAACAGCCTTCTGGAACGGATTATGGACGAAAACCGAGGTTTGACTGTAGATGGATTTTCCTTTTTCCAGGGAATAGCGGACTGTCAGTTAAAAAAAAAAAAAAAAATCAACCAGTAGGTGATTTGAGAATTGCACATCTGCAAGGGAACACTCTCTTAAAATGATTTTTTTTTTTCCCCACTGTGTGTGTCAACATTTACAGGCAAGATTACAGCTTCACCAAATGAATATGGCTCCCTCGGTGAGTTCTGTTTTTTTTTCATCTTTTGGGGCTTGAATTGAGTCATTGCGTGTCCATCCAACAGACAGCACGATCAGTTCAGAAGCAGTCACTGAGAGCGCCCCCTCTCTCGACAGTGCCGCTTCAGCTGACCACTACATGGGTATGGACAATATTGTTATGAAACTCCGTCATGGTAACAGTTCTTTCCTGAATTATCTTAGGGAACAAAAATATATTTTTCCTTTCCATCAGAGCGATCCGGATGGAAAAATGTTGGAAGAAGCAGACAGGAGTCATTGAGCTCAATCGAGGAAGATGACTATGACACACTGGATGACATCAACTCGGACAAAAACATTGTTCGCACCAAGGTAAGCCCTTTGTTCCTAATACTGTTACGAAACTGAGGACATTTCTGATGTTGGCAGGTTAGGAAGTTACACGGATTCATTGCAAAATCCTGGCTAAAAAGTATGATCATGGCCGTCATGTTTTTTTTTTTCTGTCAGACTCAAGAACATCATAAAAGTACCGTAATTTCCGGACTATAAGCCGCGACTTTTGTCACACGCTTTCAAATCTGCGGCTTATTTAATGAAGCGGCCTATATAAAGACTTTTTTAACGGCCGCCTGTGTACCGTCTTTCTTTGTAAATATCTCATGTAACAATATGGGCGCCTGCGGCTTATAGACGGGTGCGGCTTATGTGTGTACAAAATGTTTTTTTCCTTTAAAAATTTAGTGGTGCGGCTTATAATCAGGTGCGGTCTATAGTCCAGAAATTACGGTACTTTTAAAAAACAATTTTTTTAACTCCAACAAATCACCATTCCCCCAAATTTTGAACATTTTTATTCTTTTCCCATCTGCTGATGGTGAAACAAAAATATTCTGCGTTGTTCCTTACTTGTATACAAAACAGTGAGCGTCCATTTTCAGATAATAATCCATTGAATATCAGGAAGTTTTCAAATCCGTTTCCAAAACCTCTCAAAATTGAAAGCTTTTCTTGCCCCCCCCTGCAAGCTTAGCTCAGAGAGAATTTAGACAAGGACTGGGCATTATTCTATCGTATCAATAGCAACCAGGCGGTCTACTAGATTATCGGACCTACTCACATCTGATAGCATTACTGTTGCTAGCATAAATAGATAAACAAGGATATTTGCCATTTGTATTTAATAAATCTTTTTTGGGTCGAATGAAATGAACTTGGATTATTTCCCGTGGCACCCCGAATGATCTCCGAGGGCACACTAATGTGCCATGACACCCTGGTTGGGAAACGCCAGGGTAAGATATATATATGTGGGTTGGGAGATTGACATGTGGCAAGTACAAATTTCATCATTGTAAAAGTCTCGAATCTCCAAATAAATTAACATTGTGAAAAAATACGATTGATCGACATTGAGATGGTTTGTCGGGACTCTTAGGCGCGGGTCAACGTCATTTATGTACTGTAGTAGCTTTGGACAACATGGGACATTGGCAACATTGGAAAGTTGTTCTCAAATTTAATTTTACATTGAATTGACCGATTTCTGCGTAAAAGTACGTGACAGGCATATATCGATCATTGCCGATCACAAAAAAAAAAAGAGACGAGCGAATCAATGCTGACCATGTGACGCACCGATTTGCCATGAAGGCACCGAAAGTGTCCATCGCTGATATGGAATTCAGTTCACGCGTCAGCAAGTACTTCAGAATTTAAATTTCATTTGAATGGAATGGAATATTGCTTCCACTTGACGACTAATAATGGCGTTCCTGTGTCCTCTGCTGGTGACAGAAGTATCTTTTTGTGTCTGACCTGTCACGCAAAGACAAGAGGGTCCTCAGCAAGAAATATCAAATCTACTTCTGGTGAGAATATAAGATGCATATCCGCTGTCATTTTTCTCTTAATGTCCAAGTTGGGACACCGTAGTTGTTTTTGAACATGCGCCATGCCCGTGCTCCCGTCAGGAACATCGCCACCATCGCTGTGTTCTACGCCCTGCCGGTCATCCAGCTGGTGATCACATATCAAACGGTACACAAACGGAAAATAAACAATGTCAAGCCGCCACCATGCACCGTATTATGTAAACAGTTAAAATGTTTGTTTGATCAGGTTGTCAATGTGACGGGGAACCAGGATATCTGCTACTATAACTTCATGTGTGCACACCCTCTCGGGGCTCTCAGGTTCGTACCCGCTCAAACAAACGAATGAGCATTTTCCATGCGCATCGTGACAAGTGACACTCAAGCGCTCCACTACGCAGCGCGTTCAACAACATCCTGAGCAACCTCGGCTATGTGATGCTGGGCCTCCTCTTTCTCCTCATCGTCCTCAAGAGAGACATCGTCCACAATCGAGCCCTGGCCTGTAATGAAGTCGGCGCACTGGTATGTGAATATGGACTTGACAGCTAATTGAGCGTCGGTGACGTAAGCAGGTATATATGTATGGTACAGTCAAACCTCGGTTTCCGTCCATAATCCGTTCCAGAAGGCCGTTCGAAACCCCAAACCACGCTCTTTTTAAAATAAAAATGTTTACTGAACACGTCTGCTCACAATGGAAAGCAACACGAGGAAGCGTCACTTCCTCGTGTGAGGAAGGCGAGAGGAGTCAAATGGTGCATTCAAGTGCGCTCAGTTTGTTCAAGAACCGAAATTTGTTCGTCATCCGAGGCATAAAAAAAACTTGAAATTTTTGGTCGAAAACCGAATTGGACGAGAACCGAGACGTTCGAAAACCGAGGTTTGACTCTACTGTATATGGTATTTATGGATGGTTGACTATGCCACCTGGTGGCAGCTGAGTGGAAGTGAAAACTGTTGTTCATCCAATCATGCTGAGAAATCAAGATGAACATTTTTGTAATTAAATTTGTTTAAACAGCATTCAGTCTTTGCTGCGGCCCACCACATCTTCAAGTGAAGGTTTTGCAAGTCGGTCCAGGTTGCGGCTGAAGAACAGCTAAACAGTGGTGATCATATTTGCCAAAAAGTCACGGCTCACACTGTTGTCCTTGCTGTCATCTTTCAGGAATGTGGCATCCCCAAGCACTTTGGTCTTTTCTACGCCATGGGCACCGCTCTCATGATGGAGGGCCTACTCAGCGCCTGCTACCATGTCTGTCCAAACTACACCAACTTCCAGTTTGGTAACGTGACACATTTCACGACACCACACCGCACACACACTACAGTGATCCCTCACTATTTCGCGGTTCGTTTATCGCGGCTTCAGTGCATTGAGGATTTTTTCAAACATATTAATACATTTTTATTTATTTTTTTAAGTCCCCAAAAAGTCCGCAAACGTTCCGTGAGAAGCAGCGAAAGTCAGCAAAACAACAGTGAGTCACATAGAGCAAGCAAGAGAGAGAGAGGAGGCTGATAAGAACAAAAGCAGGTCTCTTCCATCCTTAATTGTCTAATCATCCTTAATTGACTAATCAAACACTTCTGCTGCACTCCACGGGATCGCTGGCCTGTGTGTGTGTGTGTGTGTTAGTGTGCTCTGCTCAAGCGCGAAGGCCCACGTGGTGCAATTTATTTATTTTTAATATGTTTATTGGTCGCTACTTTGCGGATTTTTGTTTATTGTGGGTGGTTTTGGTCCCCATTAACCTCTATAAACGAGGGATTACTGTATTTTCTTCTTCGCTTGCTGTTATTGTTTGTGTGTGTGTGTGCGTTAGTGCGCTCTGCTCAAGCAAAGTCCCACGTGGGGCAATTTTAAAAAATGTATATTTGTATTGATCGCTACTTCGCGGATTTTCGTTTATCTCGGGTGGTTTTGGTCCCCATTAACCCAGATAAACGAGGCATTACTGTATTTTCTTCTTCGCCTGCTGTTATATTGTGTGTGTGTGTGTGTGAATGTTCTAATGCAGATAGAGTAATTACACTCATTCTTGAGGTCTGTCCATGTCCTCACATCCTAAAAGTCAATTCGGCTTCACACATTAAGGAGCTGAGAAGCTGATGCAACTATTCTGCAACTGGCAGCAAAAACCCCCTTCCCCATTGTACAGAATCCGCCCGGCTCAATTATTTCTTCTCAGGCAAAGTGACTCCCATCTTTCTAAGGTCACTTTGACATGTGTCTGGTGCTTTTTGCAGACACGTCTTTTATGTATATGATCGCTGGCCTGTGTATGCTGAAGCTGTATCAGAAGAGACACCCTGACATCAACGCCAGCGCTTACACCGCCTACGCCTGCCTAGCCGCGGTCATCTTCTTCTCCGTGCTCGGAGTGGTACGTTGCACACGTGGCGACGAACAACGCGGTAACAACTCGGAACTGTGACGGATGTCTTATTTGCAGGTGTTTGGGAGAGGAAATACCGTGTTTTGGATCGTTTTCTCAGTCATCCATATATTGGCCACGCTTCTCCTCAGCACACAGCTCTACTACATGGGTAGATGGAGGCTCGGTAAGATTTTATACCGGATGCATGTTTGAAATTGGTCATTTTACCAATGTTTTTTTTTTTGGGGGGATATATATTTTAACTCTTTCACTCCCAAAGACGTTTTTAAACGTCTTTTCAGACTTGGTCTAGAATTGGCTGGTACTGAATGAGCTAATTAGACAAATGAATACAAAAAGAGATGATTTCTTGGACTCCCTTTTGCTATGTGAATGTTTTGTTTTTCAGACTCCGGCGTTGTGCGCAGGATGGTTTATGTGGTCTACACAGATTGTATTCGACATTGCACCGGGCCCACATACATTGTGAGTGATGTCTGCGTGAGCCAGCGTGTTTAACTTGCACACCAGCAGTCGCTTGATGAAAATGATGGCCCCGTCAAAAGTCGACCAATCAGTTCTGTGATGCTGTTTGATTTCCAATTTGTTCAGTTTACCGCCCCCCCACACCTCCACCTGCTCCCCTAAATCTTCATACCGTTTAGTTGCCCTGAGATGAGTTCTTTTCCTTTGATTTTTAATTTCCCCAAAAAACAGCGTAACCTTCTGATTCCGTCCATCTTTTTTTTTTTTTCTGAGCAGTTGCGTGTGTTTCTGTCACCAATTATTATGATAGAAAATCTGAACCGAGTTCTCTCGCACCAGTGGTAGCAATTAAGATACCCGTAATGTCTTTTCAATCATGTCCCTTGTGTGTGTTGTTCTAAGGATCGCATGGTTCTACTGGTGATGGGGAACTTAGTCAACTGGTCCCTGTGAGTAACCTGGCGTACGCGCGCGCCGTCCTGTGTATGCGAGCAGTGGACGTGATTTGAGCAGCCTTGGTTCCCCTTTGCAGCGCTGCCTACGGCCTCATTGAGAGACCCAATGACTTTGCCTCCTACCTGCTGGCAATCGCCATCTGTAACCTTCTACTCTACTTTGCCTTCTATATCATTATGAAGGTGCCGATCATGTACGGAGAACATCCCGTGACTAAACCTGCTTGGTTTTTAACCTCTTCACCTCATTTCCGTTCCAGTTGCGCAGCGGTGAGAGAATCCAGTGCCTGGCGTTGGTGTGTATTCTCTTCACGGCTGTGGTGTGGGGCTTTGCGCTCTATTTCTTCTTCCAGGGGCTCAGCACCTGGCAGGTTGGTGGTCTCTTATGGTGGAAAGCCATTGGGATTTATTTTATATATAGTCAAACCTTGGTTTTTCGTCCATAATCCGTTCCAGAAGGCTGTTCGAAAACTGAAACCACGCTTTTTTTTAAAATAAAAATGTTTATTGAACACGTCTGCTCACAATGGAAAGCAACACGAGGAGGCGTCACTTCCTCGTGTAAGGAAGGCGCGAGGAGTCAAATGGTGCATTCAAGTGCGCTGTTTGTTCGAGAACCGAAATGTGTTCGTCATCCGAGGCATAAAAAACTCTTTTTCGTCGAAAACCGAATTGGTCGAGAACTGAGACGTTTGAAAACCAAGGTTTGACTGTACTACTTTGGTCTACTAGTAGGACAACGGCATAGTTAGTACAAGTGAGCAAAGAGTGCACGACGTGCGCCCTTGTCACTTCGCACGCGGATTTGTCTTACAAAGGGCATACTTTGAGGACCTTATGTTGGATATTGAATAAATACTCAAGCGGCTTTTCACACTCATCACGCACACACTCTTCATAACGCAGCATTACATTTGTTTTCAAACAGAAAACACCGGCCGAATCACGGGAGCACAACCGAGACTGCATCCTGCTTTCATTTTTCGACGATCACGATATTTGGCACTTCCTCTCTTCCATCGCCATGTTCGGATCCTTCTTGGCAAGTCCCCCCCGTTTTGTGTTGGCCGTCGTTATACACAGAGACCATGTTCTGAGGACTACTCTTCACTTCTCCCGTTCAAACTTCCAGGTTCTGCTCACCATGGATGATGACCTCGACACTGTCCAGAGAGACAAGATCTACGTGTTCTAGATTGAACCTGTGAAGCGCTTTTCTCATTGCCTTACTGTCCTTTTTGGTCCGTCCATGTGCAAAAGCAGAGCCGGTAGCCTTCCCGGCCGTCAATGTGCTGCTCAGGGCGCGGCAAGGTCGCCCCCTCCCGTCCAATCAACAATTGAACCGATGCTGAATATTTTTCTTCTCTCGCTGCCATCAGTAATATTGTTGTTGTACTTGTTTACCATGTCCGTTTTAGATGACAGGCTCATTTGCTAAAACAACAGCCTGAATTCAAGTGATTATTCACAATGTATTGATATTTATGACTGAAAATGAATGTTATATGCTCTAATAGTATTTGTTAAATGTGTTTTTACCAACGGCAACGGCAGTCGGTGTTGTGATCGTGTGAGTCACAAAGAAACCAGCCAATGCAATTATATTGCCATGATTGTATCAGATATGATGCAGTTTGTTGTTTTGTTTTGGGGGTTTTTGCACTACAAAACATGTCAGATATGGCAATCAGCGGTTACTGAATAAAGGTTCCATGTCAGATATTCAGGTGTCTGGTTGGTTGTTGCAATATACAATATCAAGGGTAAGTCCGTTTATTTCAATCATTTGGTTTTTAAAAAGTGAAACTAGTACATTAGTTCACCACATAAAATAGTATTGCCACATATTTTTGGGGAAAATAAAAAACGTGGGTATTTTACTGATTACTTGCTTTGTATGCAATTCAGTACTTTATTGATTTGTTTTAAAAAGTAACAGATTAGAGCTACTGTACTTTAATAGTTTTATATTCAGCAGATAGAGGCAACTCTGCTGAACAAGAATGACGAGTTTTCCACTTGATTTGGTGTTTTTTTAACTGTGACATTTAAGAATTAAGTTTAAAAAAATCAAGACAGCCTTTCTGACTTATTTTAATTTTTAAAAAATGAGTCTTTTCAGGATTTCACTGAACATAAAGTAGGTCTTCTGTGCTGTTACAATGACTGCAAAAACAGGAAAAGGGCAATTGTGAAACATGAAAATTTATCTATCAGCAATTCACGACAGAATTTATTTCAAGGCAGGTCTGTAACTACACAACTGTTCCCTGAATTTGGCCCCCACGAGGCAATTCAGATTCGACAAAGTCAAAAGTACATCAAACATTTGACAGTTTGTGAGGTCTAGTACAAGTATGACATTTCTGCTGCAGGAAAAACAGCAGCAATGGATTTCGATTTTTGAACCAGAATTTGGGTTGACCCCTACATGCACGAATGAAGATTTGTTCGATTGTGAAATTTTTGATCAACCCATTTGTGATTATGGTGACTAGTCCAGGGTTGTACACCGCCTCTCACCCCAAGTCGCCTGGGATACACTTGAGATCACCCGTGACCCAAAGAATAATTACCCAACAATCCAGCGCAATATCAAATGAATGGATGGATGGCTTTACCCATGTGGAAAAAAAGTTGCATCTAAGAATAAAAGATTATTTTGAATGATTTTCCTACAACTGAAAACTCCGACAGGGTTCAGTGCAGAGTCAATTACATATGCATTCACGCATGCACACCCACATTAACCCCCTGGAGAACCCACGGGGTCAAATGTGGCCCCTGTAAATTCTGCTACTCAAATGCTACCCTTAAATCCCAAAGGGTCAAATTTGGACCTAATCCTAAATTAGGATTAAAGAATTAAATATTTGAAAAAACATATATTTTGGTGTGCAGTGAACATATAGCAGTCATTTAATGTAAAATTCATCATTTTCCAAAGAAGAAAACGGTTCTTGGGTTCTCCAGGGTTAAAACCCATCAACTGAGAACAGCTGGACATGGTGTGGTGCTTCTGAACCTTGGGTCAGGAAGCACAGAAGAGCTGATCCTGCTACTTTGGCCATGTGGGCGGGATGGCCTAATAAAAGGAGAGGACATACATCAAAATGAATCATGTCAATCATGAAAGGGCTCAACGATTTTGAAAAAAGATCGAATTGCCATATTTTACTCAATATTACAATGACGTGAGATAAATATTTTTACATCATCATGCGATTAAGGTCCTCCTCCCTAAAATGTATATGAATAGCAGATTTCTAAGATGACCATGAACCGAAACTGAGGCTGAGTGCCCCAATTCAGCTTTAGCATTCTACATCGTGAATTTGAATCAATTAAATTTGGATTAATTGTTCAACCCTAATCCATGAGCTCAAGTGTTACCTGTCCCATGAGATCAAGAGTCCCGCTGAAGATTGAATCTGTCAGATTGGGGACCTTCATGTCTCCTAGCTGCCGAGACATACAATCCGCAAATGTGACATGTCGCACGTGCATCATTTAACCCGAGGGGTGGCTAACGAAGTACAAATACGTCACACACCTCGGGTTTGAAGAAATTCAAATTCTTCATGCCGTCGTCCTGTTGTCTGCTGTTCTCCTGCTGCAGCTCCTCTTCGGATTCTGCCTTCAGATGCTCAAAGTATTGCCTCCTTTGCGGGGGGTGATCGGACAGGTCAACGTTTTGATGCCTACAAAATTATACCAGTATTGGGTTGTGATTTAGAAGACCGGTGTCCAAACATGAGGTTGAGGGTTTGAATCTGCAAGGCGCCTCAAGACTTTCTTGGACCGGCATAGCTCAGTGGTAGTGTGCTATGTACTGTATATGCCACGCAATGTCATATTAGCTGAGCTTGAACAGTGGCAACGTAAGATGGCCGCCGGTTACTTCACCTCTCGTTACGGGCATTAGTAGTCCAGGTTTGTCGTCCGTGGCGTTGTTTGTGAACGTAACGAGTGGCGGGGTGAATCTTTCAGTTACTTGCACGTTAAGGTACAGTTGGCACACATTAGAACGTATTTGCAAAGTACGTTCTTACGTATTAGTAGGAAAAATGCTAAAAGCATAGGATTTTTTTTTTCCCTTAATGCCACGGGGTATTGACTTGCCAACATTTTATCAATACGTTCGAATATACTACGCGAATACATTTGAAGGAGTCTGCAGGTCAAAAATGTTTAATCCAAATTGACAGTTCCACGCTTCCGTACACAGTTGCTTTGCTTGTGGTGTGTAACACACTTTTTATTGAAAAAAAAAAGAACCTCTAAAGTAAGTCATGATAATCTTTTTTTCTCAAACATGTCTGTCAAGCTACTCTTTGCCCCAGGAGAGAAAAAAAAAATTGTGGCGCCGTAGCTGCATGCAACGCTTGCCAAAATAAATATTAAAAGTTCATTAGTATATCAAAGTCACACATTGTATTGCTTTTGATGTCTTTCGGCCTTCTGCCTGTTATGTTCTACTAACCTTTCTCCTTCCAGTGCAATACAAAGTGCTCTCAGAACAGCTTCACGGTCCTGCCTATGTGCCCGCAGGTAGGCAGGCACAGACACAGACACACACAGACACACACACACACACACACGTTTTTCTTCCATAAGTCAAAACGATATCCTTTATTAGTGCCCTTAATGATGCGATTGGGCATTTTCAGTCCTCAATAACATTTCTAAAAGTTGAGATGGTATCTTGAGGTTTTTAAATGTTCACATAATATCCACAAGATAGTACAGTACAGTAATCCCTCGTTTATCACGGTTAATAGGGACCAAAACCACCCGCGATCAACAAAAATCCGCAAAGTAGCGACCAATAAACATATACAGGCTAAAAAATAAAAATAAACTTTTTTTTTTTTAAGTCCGCAAAAAGTCCGCGAGAAGCTGCAAAACAACAGCGAGTCACATAGAGCAACATATACAGTACTGTACTCCATGTAGATGGAATTATATATATATATATATATATATATACATATATATATATATATGTTTGAAAAAATCTGCGATGCACTGAAGCCACGATAAAACGAACCGCGAAATAGCGAGGGATCACTGTATACAAAATATGAGTGAGAATAAGTAACAATTATGTAAAAATATATAATATAAAATACTTATATATATATATATACACTTATAATATATTTTATATATATATATATATATATTTATTTTTTTCTTAACCGTTGGGATTTGTGTGTGTCTGACCTGATTTTAAATTGCTCCTCCTCTCTCTCTTTCTGGACAGATTCTGTTAATTCCTCCTTCTGGTCAGACATCAACAATGCCTCCTCATCCCTCCTCTTGGCCAGCAAACACTGCCGCAAAGCCCTCGGGATGTGCACAGATCGGATAATCATTCAAAACGTCCAAACCTTTTCTTTTGAAAGAACCTCATAAGGCCGACAAAAATGCACAGTAACCTCCAAATCTTATCTTGGTGGCTTATCTACAGCTGAAATCGTAAATTTACATACACAGTAGAGACATGACCCCCCCCCCCCCTCCGAAATGCACTTCAATGGACGAATGCAAGAGTCCATTGATGCAGATACGCAAGAGTGGAGGTTATCCAGTCAAATATTAAATTGGGGTGCGCTTGGATGGGACCCCAACCGCCACCAATTAGAGGTAAGATCGGGCCGAACCAGTCTTAAAATGTCAATCATTGCTTCGGGTTCGGGTCGGGCCGGGCTTCTCTCTCGCTGACGTTGACGTGGTTCGCAAAAAACAGAAGTCGCCTCATCACAACACATACTGTACTGTACTAAACTCTTGCAATAACAATTCAAAGAACTCCTCCATGTCTCTGTCTATTATCCACCTGTCATTGTTTTTGTCTCTCTGCTTCTCTCCCTTAAAGTGCCGCGCTAGATTCTGAAGGACGTACTGCTACTGTGGTTTACGGCACTATTTTCAACCCGTCAAAATGACGGACGGCCTTAAATTTTTTCCGCTCAACTCTTAAAAAAATCCGTCAATGATGGAAAATTGTCGGTTAATGTAACCTCTTCAGAAACAGAAATATAAAAGATGTAAATGTTTATACAGTCTTGTTTAACTTAGATTTCGTTACAAACGACAGACTTTGTTATCAGAAATCACTCCTCCTCCCGAGTCCTCACAAATAAAATATGAAATGTCGGGTTTGCTTCGGGCTCGGGCCTGCAAATCAAGTTAAGTGATCGGGCTCGGGCCGGGCTCGATTTTTTAGGACCGATCTTAGCTCTGCCACCAATGCCCGCCGCCTACCCGCGCAGACTCCCTCTTTTCTTGCCTTTGGTGTGTCTGGACAGCAAGGCAACCCCAATTCTCCGGTGAGACCACGCAAACATTCGTAAATGTGTCTAACCTACCTCAGCCTTTCCTTGTACTCCGTCTTCAGTTTCTTCTTCTCCTCTTCTCCCCTCAGGCCCATCTGATGAAGACGCATTCTCTTTTCTTTCTTATGAGTCAATCTCTCCAACTCTTGCTCCGTCTCACTCCGCAGATCCAGTTGGAAGAGGCCCATTTTCTTATCCCTTAACTGCTCCAACTCGTCCTCTTCCACTCTCCTCAGCTCCTCCTGGCGAAGATGCATTCTCTTCTCCTTCTTCCTCTTTAACCTCTCCATGTCCTCCGCCTCTTCTCTTTTTAACCTCTCCTGGCAGAGGCGCATCCTCTTTTCCTTTTCCCTCTTGAGCCTTACCATCTCCACCTCTTCCTCTCGTTGAAGCTCATCCAGACAGAGGCGTATCCTCTTTTCCTTCTCCCTTTGTAAGCGCTCTTCCTCCTCCTCCCGCTTGAGCTCCTCCAGGAGAAGACGCATTCGTTTTTCCTTTTCCCGTTTTAACCTTTCGGCTTCTTTCTCTTCCTCATTCTTCAGATACTCTTGGTGTAAAAGCATTCTCTGGTCCTTTTCCCTTTTTAACCTCTCCGCCTCTTCCTCCTCCTCCTTACTCAGCTCCTCCCGGTGAAGAAGTGCTCTTTTCTCCTTCTCCTTCTTCAGCCGCTCCTCCTCCTCCTGTCGGGTCAGCTCCATTTGTCGGAGACGTGTTCTTTTCTCCTTCTCTCGGTTCAACCTCTCCTCCTCTTCCTCTCTCCAGAGCTTCTCCTGCAGAAGCCGTGTTCTCTTCTCCTTTTCCCACTTGATCCGTGCCACCTCATCTTCCTCCTCTCTCTTCAATTGCTCCATGAGGAGATGCGTTTTTCTCTCCTTCTCCCGTTTCAAAAACTGGGCCTTCTCGTCTTCCTCGCCCCTCAGCTCCTCCTGGCGGAGTAGGATCCGTGTTTCCTTTTCCCTTTTCAAGCGTTGCACCTCCTCCTGCTCCTGTCTCCTGAGCTCCTCCTGGCGGCGATGCGTTCTTTGCTCTTTTTCCTTTTTGAGCCGCTCCATCTCGTCCGCCTCCTCTCTCCTCAGTTCCTCCTCGCGAAGCTGTGTCCTCTTCTCCTTTTCCATCTTCAATTTCTCAGTGTCCTCCTCCTCTTCTTCGTCCTCGGCCTCCTCCTCCTCCGTGCTCACTTTGTCCTGACTGAGACGCAGTGGCTTGGGGTTCGCCCGTTTCAAAGAGTCTGCCACTTTTCCCTCTCTCAGCTTCGCCTGGTGTGCACCTGGTCTCTTCTCCGTGATCGCGGTCTCCCCCTCTTTCTCCGTTGTCAGTTTCTCCAGACGGAGGCATGTTCTGCTCTCGCTCTTCAACGCGTCCGCTTCTCGCTGTATCCTCTCCTGAAGAAACTGACTTTTGGTTCCATTTTCTCTCTGAAGCGGCTCCGCGTTGTCCTCCCTCGGCTGTTTCCAGCCTTTCTTGAGCTGCACTACGCCCTCTCCCTGTTCCTCGTCTTTGCATGAGAGCGTCAGCTTTTCCCTCCTTAGTAGTTCTGCCTCTTCGTTTGTCTGGTTCTCCTTTTCCCTCGCGAGCGATTCCGCATCCTCCTCTTTGATGACGTCCTCCTGGCGCACGCACGTTTTCTTGCCCTTGGCCCTCTCCTGGCGGAAACGCAGCCGGGTCTCCTTCTCGTTCCTCCACCTCTCCACGCTTTCTTCTCTCTCTCGCCGCAGCTTTTCCTGCCGGCCGCGCATCTTCTTCAACTTCTCCCTCTTTAACCGGTCCTCTTCCTCTTCCTCTCTCTTCAGCTCATTCTTTTGCTGGTACGCTCTGGCCTCCTTCTCTCTTTTCAAAAGCTCCGCCTCCGCCTCTTCCTCCTTCCTCAGCTCCTCTTGGCGGAGACACATTCTGCTTTCTTTTTCCCTCTTCAGACGTTCCGTCTCCTCCTCCTCTTCTCTCCGCAGTTCCTCCTGGTAAATGTTGATCTTCATCTCCTTCCTCCTCTTCAAAAGTTTGGTATTCTCCTCTTCCTCTCTTCTGAGCTCCTCCTGCAAAACGCTCATTCTTTTATCCGTCTCTGTCTTTAACCGCACCTCCTTCTCCCTCATAAACTGCTCCGCCTCCTCCGCTTCTTTTCTTCTCATTTCCTGCATGTGGAACTGTATTCTGCTCTCCTTGTCAGTCTGCAGGCGCTCGGCGGCTTCCTCTTTCTCTCTCCTCAACTCCTCGTGGTGGAAGTGCATTTGCATCTCCTTCTGCCTCTTCAAACACTCAAACTCCTCGTTGACCTCTTTGCTGAGTTCCTCCAGGTAGTCTCTCACTTTTGCCTCCTTCACCGTCTTCAGGTGCTCGAGCTCCTCTTCTTCCTCTCTCATCAGATCCTGCTGTTGAAGTCGCATTCGCCGCTCAACTTCACTTTTCAAACGCTCAGCCTCCACTTCTTCCTCTCTCCTCAGCTCTTCCTGGAACACGCTCGTTCTTGCCTCCTTGGCGGTCCTCAACCGCTGCAACTCCTCCTCCTCCTCGCGCACCAGCTCCTGCTGGCGAAGACGCAATCTCCTCTCCATTTCTTTCTTTTTCTCCCGCTCTTCCTCCTTCAACTTCTCCGCCTCGTCCTCCGCTCTCCTCAGCTCCTCTCGGCAGCGACGCATTGTCATTTCTTTTTCCTGTTTGAAGCGCTCCAACTCCTCCTCTTCCTCCCGACGTAACTCCTCGCGGCTAAGATGCATTTTGACCTCTTTTTCCGCCTTCAGCTGCTGCATGGCCTCCTCTTCCTCTCTCCTCAGCTCCTGCCTGCGTTGATGTATTCTTGTGTCCTTGGCTGTTTTCATCTGTTTCATCTCCGCCATTTCGTCTTTTCTCAACTTGTCCCGGCGAAGGCGCGCTTTGACCTCCTTCTCCGTCCTCAACTCCTTGACCTCGTCCTCTTCCTCTTTTCTCAGACCCTCCTCACAGAGATGCATCCTCAATTCCATCTCGGACTTTAATCTCGCCTCCTCCCGCTTCAACTCTTCCATCTCTTGTTCTTCCGCTCTCTCTAAGTCTTCCCAACACAGACCTATTCTCGTCTCCTTTTCTGTCTTCAGCTGTTCTTCCTCCTCTTTTTCCTCCATTTTGAGCTTCTCCTGGTAGAGTTCCATTTTTACCCTCTTTTGAGTATTCAGTTGCTCAACCTCTTCCCTTTCTTCTCTCGCGAGCCTATCGCGTTGGACGCACATTCGGGCCTCCATCTCACTCTGCAACTGCCCTTCCTCCTCCTCTTGCTCTCTCTTCAGCTTCTCGCGGCGAAGGTCGATTCGCCTCTCCATTTCCGCTTTCAACCGCTTCGCCTCCTCCTTTTCCTCTTTTTTCAGCTCCTCCCGGCATGAGCGCATTCTCATTTCCTTCTTTGTTCTCAACTGCGCCGCCTCATCTTCTTGTTCTCTCATCGACTTCTCCTTGCAGAGGCGCATCTCGTGCCTCATTCTGGTCTCCTCCCTCTTCAACTCCTCAACCTGTGCCTCCTCCTCTCGTCTCAGCTCCTGTAGGCGACATTGAATTCGTTCCTCCGTCTCGGTCTTCAATCTCTCCACCTCCTCCTCTTCCCCTCGAATTAACTCTTTGTGACAGAGTTGCACTCTAGACTCCTTGTCTTGTTTTAACCACTGTATCTCCTTGTCTTCGTCTCTCCTCAGCTCCTCCAGATGGAGAGCTATTCTCTTCTCCTTGTCCATCATCAACTGCTCTTTCTCGTCCGCTTCCTCTCCCCTTTGCGCCTCCTGAGAGGGGAGCCCTTTTTTCTCCACCTCCATTTTTGTTCTCATCTCCTCGCTCTTCAACATCTTATCCTCCTTTTCTCTGTTTTGCTGTTCCCGGTGCTGACTCATTCTTGCCTCTTTCTCTGCCTTCAATCGCGCCAACTCTTCCTCTTCCGCTCTCCTCAGCTCCTCCTGGCAGAGACTTGCTCTCATCTCTTTCTCTCGCTTGAATCTTTCCACCTCTGTATCTTCCTCCATCTTCAGGAGGCAAATTCTCCTTTCTTTTTCCCTCTTGTACTGTTCAACTTCTCCCTCTTCGTCCTTCCCCAGTTTCTCTAGGTAGTTCTGTCTTCTCAACTCTTTGTCTTTCTTCCACTGCACCATTTGCTTTTCCTCCTCCACCTCCTCTTTCCTCAGCTCCTCCTGCCAGAAATGTCTTTTCTTCTCCCTTTCCCTTTTAAATTGTTCCACCTCTTTCTCCTCTTCCGTAGTCAGTTCCTTCATATAGTGACATGTCCTAGTTTCCATCTCCGTCTTTAAGTGCTCCATCTCCTCCTCTTCCTTCCTTTTCAGCTCCATCTGGTAGAGCTGGATTCTTGTTTCCTTTTCCCTCATTAAGCGCTCTGCCTCCATCTCTTCCTCCCTCCTTTGTTGTTCACGGAAGAGCTGCCTTGTCACTTTTTCGAGTCTCAGTCTCTCCATTTCCTCCTCTTCCTCTCTCTTCAGCTGCTCCTGGTAGCGCCCCTTTCTCAACGATCTCTCCTTCTCTCTCCTCAGGGGTTCCTTATAGAGTTGTCCTTCTTTCCCTTTCTCCCCAGTCAAACTGGTGGCCAGTTCTTGTATGAGCTCTTCGTGGGGGTGATGCATTCCAATTTCCATTTCACTTTTCAACACCCACACCTCCCCCACTTCCCCTCTCTTCATCTCTTTATGGAGAATATGCATTGTCGACTCATCCCTCATTAAATGTTTTGTGTCCTCCTTCACAACAATCTTCTGTCTGAGATCACCCTGCTCTTTGTCAGTCCTGCACTTCTCTTCCCTTTCTCCCATCTCCTCTTCTGGTGTGATTTCATAGTTTTGGTTTCCTTTCACTGCGCTCTTGTAATTTGAGGGATTAGATAATTGAGGAGCAAACTTGAAAGCTTTTAGAAGTTGTTCGTCTGCATGATCATTATCCCTAAAAAAAGGCAGCCCATGTTAATGTATTTCAAATGTAAATTTATTAAAATGATTAACCTGATGTCAACAGCACTATAATAAATAACTAACATCCAGTCAGGAATCTTGTAGGTATCTGTACGACCACAAATCTCGTCACAGTACTTTCAATGAACGCACCTCATGGCAAATCCAACATTTTCACATTTTTCCTCTTCATTTCCCACTTTTTCAGTATCTGTTGCCAAAATATGAGCGGAATCCAACAGCTCTTCCAACAGCTTATGGTGACAAAACAAAATAACATTTTGCTCATAAATCCAGTTTGGATACAGCTCAATTAAAATATTTTCACGAAGCAGAGTGGATATGAAACTGAGTACATGTACCTGTTGCTGTGCTGATTCAGTTTTGGTCTTTGGAATCTCTTCTGCTGAATCCACACAAATACTACGTGAATAATTCTTCTGCACATGCAGACAGACAGACAGATTTGCTTTTTCAATTCAAGCAGACCAAAATAGTATTCTTTGGGGTTTTTTTTAATGTTGTGTACCATAGACTTTATCGCTGGAATAAGTAATAATTATCACAGCAATGAATAATCATTAGCAAGTTTCTCATCCACTCGGCTCCAAACATTCTGGAACACTTAGGCCAATTCCTTTGCTTTTCTTGTAGACCGAAAACAATAAAAGATAATTATCTGGCAGGAGATCAATATTTCAACTTCCCCAACTACCCAATTTAAAGGTGTAAAAAAGTGCTCAGTTGCCTTCCAAAGGAGAGTGTGCCTAAAATACTGGAAGCGGATATACTGTAGTTGGCAGTAACTGTTGGGCTCACACACACACACACACACACACACACACACACACACACACACACACACAGGGAGAAGGAGGGGGAGAAGGAGAGGGAGAGGGAGAGGGGGGGGGAGAGAGAGAGAGAGAGAGAGAGAGAGAGAGAGAGAGAGAGAGAGAGAGAAATAAAAATAAAAAACTACACATGTACTTGATGCTGTGGCATTTCAGTGCTGTGGTTCTCAGAATCGGCCTTGCCAGCCACTTCTGGCTTGGTCACATCCTCTGTTGAATCAGCATCAGGGGCTCTGCAATTCTTTATTTGCACACATATAGGACTTTGAAATTCTCTTACATTAATGGAAAGAAAAATAAAAACAATTCAAAAAATAGACATACATGTTTTGGAGAGGACAGCGATGATTTAAACACTTCACATCAAAGCAGTACAATTTCCTGTTTGAAAATACTCCATCATGAATAAGTTATGCTAGCAATGCTGTGGCATGCCACCATGTACTCATGTTAGTAAGGTGGGGGGGTGAGGGGTTGGAGGCGCAGTGTTTTTGGGGGAGAGAAGCGAGGAGACAGGGCAGGAAGTGAATTGAGGCTACGTTCTAATCTTATTAACAGTCTGAAAACTGCATACTTTACCTTTATGATTCTCTGAAAAAGTACAAGTCCAGAAGACTGGGACATATCAACATAATCAGTCCCATAAAAACACATTTGTTCCATCCTCAAACCCCAAGGTTTCTCAACAATAAGATGTATTTTTTCCCCTTCTTTAAAAAAAAAAAAATGGCTTCATGTGAAATAACAAAAGTTTGTCACACTGTATCAATGTTACCCATACCTAGCAGTGTACTTAATTTTCATGCTTAATTTTACAAATTTAGATATAACGATTTTTGCTGTTCACAAGGCATAAACAGCCCTAAATAAAAATATCTATTACCCGATGTCGTGTCTTGTATTATTTTTTAAGTGTAAATATCCACCTTATTCCTATGGCCCATGAGCCTTTGCGTGAAATATGTGGGGGACTTTCGGAATGAACCAGAACAGGCGTTTGGTTTTATGCTAAGTGAGTTAAAAGGTTCACACTTACGCTATTTGTTTTCTCCATGTTCTGTTGGCCTTCTGATGCCAAGAGAGCAGCCTGCTGTATGCGCTTGCGCTCCCGAGCCACCAGTTTGCGGTAGTGCACGTCGATAGGGTGTTCCCATGAGGATGTAGCTGTATGGTAGTTGTAAAAGAAAACATTCCCACTCTTGTCTGAACTGTGGAGAACCGGTCAGAAAGTTCTGGTTAAATAAACAATAGATAACATACGTAAGCAGTGATGACAACAGTTTGGATTGTATTGATGAGCAGGATTTCACCTTTCAGCTTGCTATTGAACCTAATATGAATAAAACCAACAGCTTCACCAGAAGATTAGTTTTGGGATGGCAAACAAAAAAAATTACAATCTGTAATCCGTAGATTAAAAAAAAGGTTATTTCAATTGACTTTGAAGTGCTTGATTACTTACAGAGCATTCCAATCACGAGGAAGTACTGCAAACATGGCCTCTTTGGCAAGATACACAAGGTCAGGCTCTTTCTCTGGATCAATGCCAAGATCCCGAGCATATTCCTTGATGCCTTATCAGTGAAAAACAGAGCAAATGAAAACTGGCACAGTTCCGGTTGAAGTTATTTACAGACGCAATTGATCAATAGAAGTAGAATCTCCCAACTCCCAGTCAGAGGATTCATTTCAATATTTTGACATTCAAAAACAAATGTCAGGTTGGTTTCTCCATGAAATGTGTGTCACTGTTTAAAATTAATTTGATGTTTAGTTTTGGATGGACATCAATAAGCTTGTGATGTTCTGGTCAAGCTACAAATTAACGTGCTGGTGTAATCGCACCCTCCAATGGTTGAAAGCTTAAACTGACGCTAATTTAATTCTACAGTGGTCTATTTTCATTAACATTTTTAGGCTGGGTGCGGGGATGTTAATATGCGGTCAAATTATGGTTATTATTATTGCTGATCATAACATATGTAGTTTGGCAGTTACAAAAGACCTTTGGTCATACTGTAGTTACAATTTGCACTATGTTCGTATTCAAATTCGTTGATAAAATTCTGCCTTCTTTTTGACTAACTGCATGCATCTGTGCGTTTGTGCAACTTGAATTCATGTTAAGCACTCGCACTGATTGTTGATAGTTTTTGTACATTTTGTACATTGTTAATAAACAGTATTTGATGTTTTTAAACTCCTCTGTGCTTACTGTGTACTTGAATATATTTCACCATTTAAAGACTTCAATTGAAATTATTATGATTTATTTATTTATGTATTTATTTTGATGAAATACATTCTTTGGTATATTCTGTGGGGTCCAAATAGCCTTGTACCTTCTTCGGAGAAGTTAAATTCTTCATCAGAGTGCTCATCAAGGATTTGCAAGCCGGCTGCTGCCCACTCAAGGTAACTAACAAACACAAAATGCCGTATTTTGGTGAAGTTCAAACAGTCAATGCAATGTTCAGGTTTCGAGGGACTATGACAAAGCACAAACCTTTCAGCTGTTGCAGTCTTCTTATTCTTCTCATTCTTCACCAAACCAGGGGGGGGTGCAGTTGTTTATCATGAAAAGGTTATGGGTAAACATTCAAGGGTGACATTTCTGCTTTCATTTGGTCAACAAAACCAAAGCAAGAGTGGGTACGTAGTATACATGGAACGTACCCGTTGCTCTGGTGAGTCGCAAACGTGGTCTCCAGAACTGGCCCTGGTGTTACTATCTTCTGTTGGTTCTGGATCACTCTCTCTCGAGTCCTAAGGTGTATACAGAAACAAAGTTATTTTAAAGCCTTATCTTTTGGATCGTTAAAGATACGCATGAAAAGCCACTGAGTGCAACAACATTTTCTTTACAATAATAAGTTCAATGCAGGACAACGAGTCTAAACACAGGATTCAGATTAATATTGCGTTTGTGAAATACGAATGAAGCAACAAATCCCACCCGTTTTTATCTATCTCAGGGGGCGGCCATTTTGCCACTTGCTGTCGACTGAAAATGACATCACAGTTGCTCAGGGCTCAGGTAACGACAATCACGGCTCGCTTGTTTTCTGAGTTTGGTCATGTGACGTTTGCAAGTTGATCAAGGCATCAAATTCAAAATGTAAATGTATTGCACACAAAAAAAAACGCATTAGTGTGAATTAAGTATCTTGTCTGTATTCAACACAATATCGGCTGAAAATTATTTGCAAGTGACTGTATTCTGTTTTTATTTCCATTTTATACAATTAGGTTGGGTAGTAACAACAGGGAAATATGGAAATTAATGACTCGTTGTGGCAACCCCTGAAAAGGGACAAGCCGAAAGGAGAAGAAGAAGAAGTAACAACTTACTCCTTGTGTTTTGAGGGATTCCTTCAACCTTTTCCTTTCCTCGTGTTTCTTTTTTAATTTCTTCTTATTCTTCTTCACAACAGACTTCCCATCAACAGGTGCGTGCAGGATGCGCTCCCGCTCTTGAACCACCAGCTGACAACAGCGCAATTTGCGGGGATGTTCCCAAATGCATGTGTCTAATTGGCAGTTGTAATAGCAAATTGTCCCGCTCTCATCCTCACTGCAGGTATCAATTGAGAAGATTTATGTCAAACAAGGATGAGAACATCATCTAGTCCATACATTCACACCTAGCTACGGCACAAAAGTAAGTCATATCTTTGTTTTTGTTTTTTAAATAAACACAGTGGTAGCCTGAACTTTTTGGATTCTTTGGAATTCAGAAAACACACAGAAATGATCTGAAATGGCCGGATCAACAGTGACTTACCGCTTCAACCATCCTGTCGGCAATTGGCTCAACATGGCCTCCTTGGCAAGATAGAGAAGCTCTGGCTCTTTTTCTGGATCAATTCCAACATCCTGTGCATACTCCTTGATCTCTGATGAGGTGGAGAAGAGATATTAGAGCTGCACAACTCATTATTACTCATTCATATGTATAAGCAATAACGCACAACAATAACGTGCGTGTTTTGAGTACCGGTGTGTGACTACTGTAATATTCTGGATGTTAATGTTGAAACCTGAACTCATCGAGACCAGTAGTTATAAACTGTTAGTAGTATCCTTGTTTTTCATTGTGCAGTTTGTTTTTCACGATACCAAACTACCAAGACAGATATATAAATAAAAATGATTATCTTTTTTTACTATCTCCTCAAATACAGTTCAGAATTTGTCATTCTTACTTGAAGTAGCTGCAGAATTGATTCAGTACCTTTACCAGTATTTTCAACACAAGCATCTGTACTTCTACTTCAAATACAGAGAAAGTACTTTAGCCACCTCAGTATTGGCTGCAATTGTATTACCATACACAATTGTGACTATAGCTGGAAAATAAATACAATATTGTGCTGCAGTTGGCCAAAACACCACATACATGACAAGATTTAACTCAAAACTGTAAAGACATTAAATTGATCGAAGTACGACCAAAGTACAGCTGTGTACCTTTTTCAGAGAACTTAAATTCGTCCCCGTGGAGATCCCCGACGACCCCCGTGACATGCATGGTTGCTCCAGACATAAATTGGCTTGCAAACAATTTAAAACTACTCGGTAAGACAATGTACATGTAATGCGGCCGCCGGCATTATGGGCTAATTCCAAGCAAAATGGCGATGAAAGTCGGAGTCGTTCGGGGAAGCGAGAGCTTTCTGACGTCAAAAGTAATTTCGTCTCGACGACGCCATAACAAAGGTAAGTTTGTCACAAAATATCTCTTTGAAGTGGGGTGGGGCGAAGTAAAAAGCAAAAGTTTTGTCCGACTGGCATCACACATGACTAAATTGTACGCCCAGTTACTCCGTTAGCTTGGTCTCCTTGTCATTTGTTCAGCTACTCAAGCGCATTAACAAAAGTATATTAATAATAATAATAATTTCAGTAGTTCGGTCTAAAAAAAAAAGTGAAATTCGTAATATATATTCACTACACACAGAATGAATAATTGCAATGTGATGGTTTTGATGATTATGCTTGCAGCAAAAAAAGACATACGATCAAAAACCATGTTTATACATATAAAAATTTGCATCGTGTTTAATACAGTAATCGGTTAATAATTGGTGATCTGAAAAGCATTTATTTTTATTCAGATTCAGTTAAATGAGTTTTACTCTCTTTTTATCCATCCATCCATTTTGTGAACCGCTTTATCAACACAAGGGTCGCGGGTGGGTGCTGGAGCCTATCCCAGTTGTCTTCGACCAGTCGGCGGGGGGAAACCCTGAACCAGTTGCTAGTCAATCACAGGGCACACAGACAACCATCCATCCACACTCATGCTCACACCTAGGGACAATTTTGAGTGTTCAATCACATACCTGTCAACTTTTCGGAGCGCCAACCTGTATAAACTACCAAAAAAATCCTTATAAAGAGCAAAAAATCCTTATAACATACCAAAGCATTTTATATGTCAAAATAACGGCAGAAAAAAACCCACGACATTTTCAATGATATTTATTGTAGATCTCCATAATACAATGTCTGGTTAATGTCTAATCATCATTCTACTTAGTGGCATTACTGTGTTCAGAGTTGTATTCCTGCGTTACTTTTTTCACCAACTCCAAATGCTGACCCATCGGCAAAAAAACAAAAAAAAAAGCGTTTTTTTTCAGAATCCGTATGATTTGTGCGATACGGCCATATACGTAAGATTCACCACAAAATCCGTATGAACTATGGCTAAACCGTATGAGTTGACAGGTATGCAATCAGCCTGCCATGCATGTTTTTGGAATGTGGGAGGAAACCGGAGTACGGGGAGAAAACCCACGCAGGCCCGGGGAGAACATGCAAACTACACACAGGGAGGCCGGATTGAACCCGGTACCTCTGCACTGTGAGGTCGACGCGCTAACCACTGGCTCACACCGCGGTCTTCAGGGTGAAATTCAAGGGTCATTGTGTAGTCTGTCTACTGCGTTGGTGTCCTTTTGCATTAAATGTATAGCTGCCGTTCTGAATATCCTTTTGAAAGGTTGATCAGGAGTAACCAAGGCTAAAGTTGGATTAAGAGTAGTGTTGGGGGAAGGTTGGGCAGAATACACACTTCAGTAGCATCCAGGCACCTTTCGTCAACAATTGTAGAATTTCAACAATCTTATCTCCCAAGTGTTTTCGGGTCATCTTGATAGGAAAGGAAATTTCCAAAGCAAAAACAGAAATTTGAAGAGGCCCCCGCTGCTGCTGTTACGGCAATGTCAGTCTAGTCATTTTGTTTCCTAATCATAATGTTACTTTAAGTGTTAAAAAAAAAAAAAAATTGGTTAAACTATTGTCTTTATCTCACTGACAATGTGAATACGTACTTACTTACTGCACCGGAATGTTTTATTCGAATTTTTGATGTGATGGATGGGCATATCAATCGGTAACTAAGCACCGGAAGTGGTGTGTGTTGTGACAGAATACGAGCCTTCAGAAAGTGGTAAGTTAGCTGTGCAAAATGTTGCTTAATTAACACCATTCCCTATCATTTTGAAGTGTACTCGTTTGATTATTATTTCTCCTCTATTTGGATTCATTTAGTCTGCAATTGGTTTATTCTGAGAAACCCACCCACACACACACAGACACAACATGCGCACTCCGGTTTCATGACAGGGATCATGTTTTCTTTTATTTAAGCATTTATTTGACATACTGTATAACCTGACCAAGCTTGATAAATGGATCGTTAATATCCCAAATGTAGACAACGGTGTGCTAAAGAGGTTGCAACTGGATTTATTCAGTATTTGTGGCCTCATCAGACTGATATTCTACAGGAACAGAGTTTTGTAGATGAAAATGTACACACTGCATCAACTCTTTATTCATGAACGCATCAAATGTATTCACATGGGCAGAGGAGGACTCCATGGGGCATTTTGTCTTTGGAAACGATAAACCGTGATTTCATTGAATGTATTTAAGCTCAGCTGATCACAGTACCCAATAGGAGGATTCGCGAGGTACGTTTCTCCCAAGGACGTGGTGACGAATGGGTCCACGGGCCCTGTTGCTCTTGGATGACAGAGCAGTGACTCTGGAGTACTGAGTGAGGGATGCGTGGCTGTGTAGGTAGGTGTGGTATTCGTGGGACGAGGCGCTGCAAGAGTCGGTGTGTACGCTGAGAAATATGTGGTGTTGTTCCACTGGGGAGGTGGTCTGAAAGCACCAAATATCTCATTTTTGGGGTCCGGAACTATGGATATGAAAAATGATACAGTATTTAGTTATTATTGTGTGGAGCCAGTAATCATTGTGTCATCAGAACAATATTACCTGACCCATTCATTGGGTAAAAATTGTTATAGAAGCGCGGATCAAAACTCTTCTCTTGCGCCTGCTGAGACAGATTTTCATTCAGGATGCAGCTAGGCTTACTCAAGTGTACATTTCAAAACTATTTCAAAGATTAACTGGGCTAAAGCGTTCATTGATAGTCTTCATCGATACAGCAGTAAACAACTTCATTATTCCGCGGCAATGTAGAGGGTAAATGGCGAAGTAGACAATACACCATCGGACGGTTGTAACACAAAGAGATAAATCTTTGAGATAAATCTGGTGTTGAAAACTTCACCTTCTCTTCCCTGCCTTTCTGGAGTCTTGCTCGCAGTGTATGTAGCTCCTCTTCTGACTCCGCCTTGAGGCGGTCAAAGAATTGACTCCTTTGAGTGTTCAGCCGATCATGATCGGTTTCCCGTTCTTCTTCGAGCGCAAGGCGAAGCGCTCTTATGGCAGCTTCCCGGTCCTGCCTGATGCCATGCGCACGCACACACACACACACACACACACACACACACACACACACACACACACACGCCGTGTATTTTTATTTGATCACTAAATACACATGATGTAAACAACAATAATGCTAAAAACAGCCCGTGCTTCCAACACGTTACCCGATCGACTTTCCAATCTACCGGTCATTTATTTCTTTATCCTTTGGAAACCTGAAGTAACTTTTACCACTGCTGTCACTATTAGTGAAACCAACTTCCATGCAATGATTGAACCGTTGTTTAAGTGCCAAAGCACGTGGAGAGCAACTGAAGACAAAGAACACACAGCCACATGCCACGAAAGTTGCCACGAAACTGAACAGTTTTTCCCCGTTTAATAGGAACACCATTTACGAACTGTATGTTATGTTTACTTTATCTTATACAGTCAAACCTCGGTTTTCGAACGTCTCAGTTCTCGTCCAATTCGGTTTTCGACCAAAAATGTCAAGTTTTTTATGCCCCGGATGACGAACTAATTTCGGTTCTCAAACAAACTGAGCGCACTCGAATGCACCATTTGACTCCTCTCGCCTTCCTTACAGGAGGAAGTGACGCTTCCTCGGGTAGACGAGGAAGTGCCGCTTCCTCGTGTTGCTTTCCATTGTGAGCAGACGTGATCAATAAACATTTTTATTTTCAAGAGCGTGGTTTCGGTTTTCGAACAATTCCGTTTTTGAACAGCCTTCTGGATTGGATTTTGGACAAAAACTGAAGTTTGACTGTAATTACATTTGCTCGACGATCTTAAACACCGTGGGGAGAACTGCAAACAATTCTGAAGGGGTCAAATACCTATTCATCCTTTTTTCCCCAAAATATTTTTATTGCCACAAAGGACGATACACTAACAATTATGCCATGTGCCGTTTTTTAACTTATCACCAAAATGCCTAAACCTCTGCATATACAGCATTACGTACAGCACATTTGACAATAAAGTTGTATTCAATTCAATTCAATTCAATTACTTTTTTAAAAGTAATTTTCCCAACACTGATCCAAGACCATCAGAATGGTCATCAGTTTTCTCCGCCTTCCAACAACTGTCCCTTTGCACTGTTTTGTGTAAAAATGTGTGTCAAACCTAAGTTGAAATTGTCCCTCATCTCTCTCCATCCAGGCAGATTCTGTTAATCTCTCCTTCTCCTCAAACATTCTGTTCAACAGAGTCTCCTCATCTCTCCTCTTGACCAGGAGATACTGCCGCAAAGCCCTCAGGAGGTGATAAGAGACGAGATTAATTAGGCACTCAAATTCAATTGTTCAAACATCGGAATTTCAGCGGGCTTAGCATCACGCAAGAAGGCTTGAAATTACATTTGCTGATATCCCGATTGCCTTATGCCAGGGGTGTCCAAAGTCGGTCTTGGAGGGCCGCTGTCCTGCCTGTTTTCCAGCTCTCCCAGGAGCAACACACCTGATTCACATCATCAGGATTGTTCTAATGCTGCTCCAGAGCTGGTTGATGAGCTGATTATTTGAATCAGGTGTGTTTCATCTGGGAGAGCTGGAAAACAGGCAGGATAGCGGCCCTCCAGGACGGACTTTGGACACCCCTGCCTTATGCAGATGATTAAAAAATGATAAAACCTGATTATCCTACCTGAGCCTTTCCTTGTACTCAGTCTTCAGTTTCCTCTCTTCCTCTTCTCCCCAGATGTCTATTTGTCTTAGCCGCATTCTCTTCTGCTTCTCAGCCTTTAATTTGTCAATCAAATCCTCCGTTTCGCTCTTGAGCTCATCCTGGAGACGACCCATTCGATTTTCATTTTCATTCTTCAACTGTTCTGCTTCCTCATCTTCCGCTCGTTTCAATACCTCTTGAGAGTAATGCACTGTCTTCCCCTTTTCCCTTTGGAAGCGCTCAATCTCCTCGTCTTTCGCTTTCCTCGACGTTTCCTGGCTTGGCGGTGTTCTCCTTTCCTTCTCCGTAAGGACCTGAAGCTCGGCTTCTCTCAGGGGACCGATTGTCTTGTCTTTTCCCTTCCATGCTGTTTCCTGTGCTCTCTTCTCCGTTTCCTCTTTCCTCAGGTTGTCGAAGTAAACACTCTTTCTTTTCCCTTCAACCCTCTGAAACTGCTCCTCCTCTTCATGCTTGCTCTGCTCTTCTTGGCGGACCAGAGTACTTCTCTCATTCTCCCACTTGAATTGTTCCTCCTCTTCCTCTTTCTGCATCTCCTCACGGAGGATCCTCGTTCGCTTCTCCTTGTCCCTCTTTAAGCTCTCCGCCTCATCCTTTTCCTCGACCTTCAGTTCTTCCTGGAGGCGGCGTATTCTCTGCTCCTTTGCCGTCTTTAAATGCTCCGCCTCAATTTCTTCTTCCCGTCTGAGCTTCTCCTCATACTTGCGCATCCTCGTGTCCCTTTCTCTTTGCAACTGCTCCACTTCCTCTTCTTCCTCTCTCCTCAGTTCTTCATCGAAGAGGCTAATTCTTCTCTGTCTTTTTAAAAAATCCGCCTTTTCGTCATCTTCGTCATCTTCACTCCTTAGCTCCTGTTGCAGACGTGTTTTGTTTTCCCACATTAACCCTTGTAGCTGCTCCGCCCTTCCCCTTGAACCCTCCCGCTGGGTACCTTTTCGATCCTTCACTCTGGCACGTTCACTCGTGTGTTCCTCATCTCCTGAGGAACCCAACACGTCATCTTCGTGGAGCATTTTTTGTGACTCCGTTTTCCTTAATGGCTTCTGGCAAATCCATGATTTTGTCCTCTCTCTCTCCAAACCATACGCCTCATCCCCTTCTCTCCTCAAATCCTCGCTGAGCGACGTTCTCATCCCCATCCTCAACCGGCCTACATCCTCATCCTCACATCTCAGTTTATCGTCACAGAGCATTGCTGGTGTCTCCATTTCCCTCATGAATAGCCCTTTGGCGTATTTCTTTGTGCTGTGCTCCTTCCTGCGAGGCCATGATTTCGCCTTCTCTCTCTCCAATTGCTTTGCCCTCTGCTCTTTGCTCATCAGTTCCTCCAGATGGAGCTGCCTCTGCGCCTTGAACCTCTCATCCTCTCTTCCCGGTTGATCTGTATGGAGCGTTGTTTGTGTCTCCATTTGCCTTATAAACGGCCCTTTTACCTTTTCCTCTTTGCCTTTTGTCTTCTCTCCCTCCAATTTTTCTGCCTCATCCTCTTTTCTCCTCAGCCCCTCCTTGCGCAGGAACGTTAGGATCTTCTCCCCCTTTAAGCGTTCTACCTCATCGTCCTCACTTTTCAGTTCCTCGTCGTTGAGAATTGTTTGCATGTCCATTTCCCTCATGAACAGCCCTTTTGTGTCTTCTCTTTTACCGTGCTCCTTCCTGCGAGGCCATGATTTCGCCTTCTCTCTCTCCAATTGCTTTGCCCTCTGCTCTTTGCTCATCAGCTCCTCCAGGTGGAGCTGCCTCTTCGCCTTGAACCGCTCATCCTCTCTTCCCAGTAGATCTTTATGGAGCATAGTTTGTGTCTCCATTTCCTTTATATGCGGCCCTTTTACCTTTTCCTCTTTGCCTCTTGTCTTCTCTTGCTCCAATTTTTCTGCCTCATCCTCTTTTCTCCTCAGCCCCTCCTTGCGCAGACACGTTAGGGTCTTCTCCCCCTTTAAGCGTTCTACCTCATCGTCCTCACTTTTCAGCTCCTCTTTGTTGAGAATTGCTTGCGTGTCCCGTTCCCTCATGAACAGCCCATTCACGTCTTCTCTTTTGCCCTGCTCCTTCCTGCGAGGCCATGATTTTGTCTTCCATCCCTCCACTTTTTCAAGCTCACCCTGTTCTCTCCTCATGTCCGCCTGGCTGAGCGACATTCTCCTCTCTCGCCTCAAAAACCCAAATATATCATCATCACTTCTTAGTTCCTGTCCATGGAGCATTTTTCTTGCCTCCATTGCCCTGGTAAATGGCCCTTCCGCTTCTTCCTCTGTGCTACACTCCTGGCTAGGCCATGATTGTGTCATCTCCCGCTCCGAATTTTCTGCCTCATCCTCTTCTCTTCTCAGCACCTCCTTGAGATGCCACATTCTCATCTTCTCCCGATCGAACCACTCTACCTCCTCATCCTCACTTTGCAGTTGCTCTTCATGATCCCTCGTTTGTGTCTCCATTTCCCTCATAAACAGCCCTTTCGCTTCTTTCTTTATGCTGTGCTCCTTCTTGCGAGGCCATGATTTTGTCTTCTCTGCATTCCATTTTTCTGACTCATCCTGTTCTCTACTTGGCACCTCTTGGCGAAACGACATACTCATCTCCCTCTTCAAGCCCACTACACCCTGATGCTCACTTCTCGGTTCCTCGTCATAAAGCACCTTTTTATTCCTCGTGTCCTTTATAAACTGCCCCCCTTTCGGGCGAAGCCCCATTTTTGTCTCTCTCTTCAATTTCTCTGCTTCATCCTCTTTTTTTAGCCCCTCTTGGCGGTTTGAGATTGTCATGCTCTCCCTCTTCAAGCGCTCTCCCTCCACATCGCCGCGTCTCAGTTCATTTTCACGGAGCATTGTTTGTGTCTCCGGTTCCCTGCTAAATAACCCTTTCACTTCTTTCCTTGTGCTGGGCTCCTTCCTGCGAGGCCATGATTTCGCTTTCTCTCTCTGAATTTGTTCGGCCTTGTCCTCTTTCCTCCACGGCTGCCCCAGGTGGAGCTGCATCTGCCCCTTTAACCGCTCTGCCTCCTTTCCCTCGCGGCTAAACTGAAGATTTTTTCTCTCTACATTTTCCCTTTCCTCTTCCTGCGGTCCCTTCTGGAGGTGATGTGTTGTTCTCATTGCCTTTTCCCTCCTTAATTTCTCCAACTCATTCACTTTTTCTCCTTTCAGATCTTCTGGGCTGTAATGCATTCTTTTCTGTCTTTCCCTCTCTAACTGGTCCACTTCTTTTTCTTCCTCTTTTCTCAGCACCTCCTGATGAAGACACATTCTTGTCTTTTGTTTTCTCTTGAGAGATTCTAACTCATCCTCTTCCTCTCTCATCAGCTCCTCTTGAAAGTGCCTCATTCGCATGTCTTTGCCCCTCTTTAGCCATGCTACCTCCTCCTCTTCCTCTCTGCTAAGTTGGTCCATTAGGAGAGATTTTCTCACATTCTTTTCCTTCATGAACTGGTCATTCTCCTCTTCTTCTCTCCTCAGATCCTCGTGGTGCAGTCGTGCCCATTTCTCTCTCTCTAATTGCTCTTTTTCCGCTTCAAGTCTTTTTCGTTCCTCTTGTTGATGTAAGTGTATCTTTGCCTTTTCCCTTTTCATTTGCTCAGCCTCTTCTTTCTCCCTGCGAAGCTTCTCTTCGAGGAGTCGATTGCTAGTTTCAATGTATTCTTTCAACTTTTCCTCCTCCTCCTCCTTTTCTCTCAACTCTTGCTCGTGGCTTACATGGAACCTAACTCCCTTCTGCCTCTTCAAAATCTGTGCCTCGTCCTCCTCCTCTTTCTGGAGCTTCTCCTGGTAGACCTGCATTCTCATCTCCTTCTCCCGCTTCAATTGCCTTGCTTCCTCTTCTTCCACCCTGCTCAGCTCATCGAGGCAGCGCCAAATTTTTTTCTCAGTCTCCTTCTTCAATTGTGCTACCTGCTCCTGTTCCTCTTTCTTCAGCTTCTCCTTTTGTTGGCATATTCTTATCTCCTTCTCCCTCCTCAACTGCTCTTCTTCCTCCTCCTCCTCTTTCTGAAGCACTTCGAGGCAGAATTGCATTTCCATCTGCTTTTTTCTTATTAACTGCTCTGCCTCCCTTTGTGCTCTATTCAGCTCCTCCTGGAGGGAACATTTTCTCATGTCCATTTCCCTCTTTAACCATTCCTCTTCCTCCTCCTCCCCTTTCCTGAGTTCTTCCAGGCGGGCACAAAGTCTCATTTCCTTCTCGCGCTTCAATTGCTCCACTTCTTCCTCTTCCTCTCTCCTTAGCTCGACCCTTTGTCTGCAGATTCTTGTCTCTTTCTCCCTCTTCAATCGCGCCACCTCCTCCTTTTCCTCTTTCATCAGCTCCTCCTTTTGTCGACAAATCCACATCTCCTGATCATGCCTCAGTTGCTCTATCATGTTTTCCTCCTGGCAGGGCTGCATTTTTGTCTCCTTTTGCCATTTTAACTGCTTTGCTTCCTCCTCTTGGTTTCTCACCTCATGCTTCTCTTGGCCAAAGTGTGTACTTAACTCTTTTTGATTCTTTAAGCGATTGAAATCTGTAAGGAATTTCTCCTTGTGGAGATTTGTTCTTTTCTTCATCTCAATTTCTAGTGGCGCCATCTCCTCCTCTTCCTTCTTTTTCAGCAGTTCCTGACAGAGCTTCATTCTTTTCTCCTTCTCCCTCAGTAATTGCTTTGCCTCCTCCGCTTCCTCTCTCTTCAGTTTCTCCTTATACAGAAATATTCTCTTTTGCTTCTCCCTCACAAGACGCTCAGCCTCCTCCTCTTCAACTGTCCTCAGTTTCTCATAGAAAATCATTCTATTCTCTGGCCAATCCTCCTGGTGGGGATGCATCCTCTTTTCCCTCAACAATAGCTCTTTTCCTACCTGTCATCAAGGTGTTTGAAAAATAAGTACCTTGTCAGACTCTTGGACACATTTTATATTCAAAGTTTTGTGTTTTCTGACATTGCAATGGGGGTTAGCACTAGGTCCTTCCTATATGGACCACATTTTCTACATGATTTAACTGTTGGCTAAACTTCAGCCTGTCTACGAGACACCAACCTTTTTTTAAATCAGATGACGTGATCAATTTTTTGTGTTGGAAAAAAAAGCCTGTATGGGGAATGTTTTTGTGAAATCAGCTGTACAAAATCTGGTCACAATAAAAAAAAATCAATCAAATTAGAGTTTCAATCACGGCCTGTTACGTTTGCCCATCCGGCCCCCTACGTTGTGTATCATCTATCCTGTTTCGTCCACAGTGGCCTGAAACGTGATTGCTGTGGCCACCAGTCTGTCACAAAAATAACTAATCTAAAAATGTTTGCACTTTTCCTTAAAATAAAATAAAGGGTGATAAAATATAGCTTCCTGTCTGGTGACAATGACATCATCTTCAACATAACACTGTACATGAAGACAGTGTAACATGTTCATATGTTCTAACATCCACTTACCGCAGTGGGTTTGGGAAACTCTTCTTTGCGTTTGCCTTGCGAGCGCACATCAGTATCACTGCGCTGGCTTTTCTGAGACTCCTGAGCCAATATGTCACTGTTGACATCTTCAACAGAGGAGTCGTTTCCCGATTCGTCTAGGCTATGAGGAAGACATGATTTAATTCAACAGAGATTGATTAAGTAATAATAAAAAATTTAAAAAACAGAGAAATTGTATTTCAATTTCTCATTTAGGGTGATAGCAGTTCCCATGTTATTTCTTTCTGAGAAGTAAATCAATTGCAACGGGACTGTTCTGGTTGTCCTTGATCTTCTGCCTCTCATCGAAACAGGCTTCATCAGTTCATTCACATAGGCTAGAAAGGACAGCTCTCGTCAGTCTTTGTGTGGAAATCCGACAATTTTATCCTCAATGTTAGAGTCCCAACCCCAAATGGTGTTCCTCTTTTGGATGCAAAAAAACTCACAAAAGTCGCGGGCATGCTGGAGCCTATCCCAGCTGTCTAGTGGCAGTTAGTTGTGCCGGTTAATAATCCTTTTTCAGAGAGACCTGATTCATATGGAATTACAATGTTGTTGCGCTCGCCACTCTTTGCGTCCTAAACTACTGTGGCCTTGTTCCAGTGGGTGGTGTGAATCAAGTTTTGGTGTGTGGGTGTTTCCTATAAACCTCAACACGGAAAGCCCCTGTTGTCTCCAATGGGGACATCACAGTCCAAAAAGAAAAAGAAATATGTTCTTAGACAACCAGACAACAGTCCTGATGTGATCAATTGAGTACCTTTAGGATTCTCATGAATGAATTTTGATGGAACAAACCTCTTACTACTGGTCTCCGTCTCAAAAACTGAATCAGTGATGTCCAAAATTCGGTCTGAAATCTTAAGAACACAACAAGAACAAAACAATTTGACAATTAGCGAGTTTTGACCAATCTCAAAAGCAAGAACCTATGAGATTATGTGCTGCCATGCTTCGACAAAGATAGTCTCTCAAAATATAGATGGCTGTCACTGTTTAGAGTCTACCTCCTGCCGTGGTGATTCGGGACTCTGGTCCTCAGACTGGATTTCAAGCTCAGTTATCTCTGCTGGATCTCCATCCCTGATGGCCACTGCTAATTCCTAAAGTACAAGTACAAACGCAGGCAAAAACACATACATGACATCCAAATGCATCCTCTTGGAAGAAAAAAAGAAAAGAAAAACAAGAACCGAATAAGTTTTGTCAGTATGCTTTTAGTAGCAGTATTTCCTCTTGATTATGGGTCATTAAGTGCAATATCTGCAAAACTCATTTTTGGAGTCCAGTAAGTCTCCATGTTGTCAATGACAACCACTCACTGTCGGTGTTTTACTTGGCTCATCCTCTGGTTTGGCTTCTGAGTGCCCAGCAGCCTTCATGCTGCAGGAGAGACAGAGAAAATAAGAATTCAACAGCAGATTATTTTAGTTACACAAAAGCATTCAAGTTAGAATTTTCAAAAGGGGAATGAACTCACTAGGAAAGATTTGGAAAAATAACTCATTTGGGCTGTAGCGCAAGTCTGGCATTGGACTATGAGAAACAGTTCTGTTCTAATCGTAGTCTCAGTTTCCTGAATAGCATAAGAATTACAAACCTATTGGAAGCCTCGCTCTTCGCTTTATCCACCCCGACTTTGACTGGCATAACGTGCTTACTGTCATGGCACACACAAGTGCTGCAGTCCACAAACTTCAGGATACAAAAAAAATAAATTTTTAAAAGCATAAAAACATTGTTTTATATAAAGTTGAATTTCACTTGGAAGTTAAAGAAACAAGATTTGAGTATGCATTGAAATGAGGGCCGATGAGGAGGGCATTATTGGGTCACAGCGCAAATACCCGTTGCTTTGATGATTCAGTGCTCAGGTCTGAAACATGGGTCTTGTCCCCAGTTGTTTTGTCAGGCCTCGCTTGTTTCTTGGACTGTTCAGCTCCTGAGTGAGAAACAGCAATGCTCTGGATGTGTTCATTTACCTGATCCACTGGACAGCTGTGGACGTCTTCGCCAACGGACTCGTTCCCTGTTTCATCTTGGCTGCACAGAGCAGTTTCAATTACAAAACAAAAGGGAAAAAAAAAAGCCCTCAGAAAGTCCGTTGGCCACAATTCGACTTCAGAAGAACAAATTCATTCATTCATTCATTCATTCATTTTCCGAACCGCTTCATCCTCACTAGGGTCGCGGGGGGTGCTGGAGCCTATCCCAGCAGTCTTCGGGCAGTAGGCGGGGGACACCCTGAATTGGTTGCCAGCCAATCGCAGGGCACACAGAGACGAACAACCATCCACGCTCACACTCACACCTAGGGACAATTTAGAGTGCCCAACGAGCCTGCCATGCATGTTTTTGGAATGTGGGAGGAAACCGGAGCACCCGGAGAAAACCCACGCAAGCCCGGGGAGAACATGCAAACTCCACACAGGGAGGCCGGAGCTGGGATCGAACCCGGTACCTCTGCACTGTGAAACCGACGTGCTAACCACTGGGCTACCGGGCCGCCCAGAACAAATTCACATGTACGATATTTTTAAATTGTAGGATGGAATGAGCCTTTGACCTTTTGGACCCCTAGAAGTAATTCTAGTCATTGTTTTCTATGAAGAGCAAAAAAAACAACCTACCTCTTAGTTCCCTCCGTCTCCTCCTCCCCCTCCTTCCCTTTGCTATCCATCGCCACAAAACTGTCAGAGCTGGCAGAGTCCAATAACTTCCCAGATGGCTATAGGGCATAAAATTACTAAATTAAAACGTCGATTAACAATAACGTTAACCCCAAGAGACGTACACAAAGTGTGGTGCCATTCAAAGATGCATGAGAAGGCCAGACGCACTGCACATAGGGTGCAAAGTGAAAACAGACTAAAAGATCATGGCGATTGTACTTTTATGATTTTAGTAGGGGATGAAATTTGGGTTTCAGTTTTTTTTCGTTGTGATAGTTCTTGAGCTTGACTGCATATCAATAATGTGCAAATGACACTCTTTACACAGCTACTTGCTTTAGACGATAAGATAAGCTCCTCTTCCTCCTTGACCACTTTGGCTTCTGAGCTCCCAACAGCATTTGTATGCACGTTGGATTTGTGATCTTGGACATCTTTAAAAGAGGATTTCTGACCTAACTGAACTTTGCTGCAGGGATGTAAGAAGAGTCAATAAAATATTCAGCAGTTTTGAATGAGGAGTATTATTAGTTAACCCTGGAGAACCCAAGAACCCTTTTCTTCTTTGGAATATGATGCATTTTACATTAAATGACTGCTATATGTTCACTGAACACCAAAATATATGTTTTTTCAAATATTCAATGCTTTAATCGTAATTTAGGATTAGGGCCAAATTTGACCCTTTGGGATTTAAGGGTAGCATTTGAGTAGCAGAATTTATAGGGGCCAAATTTGACCCCGTGGGTTCTCCAGGGTTGTTGTAGGTTATCACAACAAACCACTTGGCAGAGTCGGCCTTCTTCTTGTCCTTCTTTTTGTTATACCTGTTCAACTGACAAGGACAGTATGCCTTATCCGAAGATCAGGGTACAAAAAAATTTTTAATTACTTGCCCATCAACATTTCTTTCTGGAAATATCATGGGTGTCACTGATCACAATGAACCTCACACAATCACCAGACAGTCGGTTTAAAGCCAAAACAAACTGGACAGTGTAAAAGTACCTTTTGCTGTGTTGATTCTTTCTTTTGATCTTCAGAATGGGCCTTTTTGAACATTTCTGGCCGAATCATCTCCCCAGTTTCCTCGCTGCTGTCTCTTGAGTCCTAAGGCACGTGTGCGCGCGCACGCCCGCACACACACACACAAACACACATGCACAGGTACATGTAGCACTGAAACAAATATTGCAGGCATACAGTTGCATCCTACTGAAATGGACTTGACCAACCAAAGATGTGTGAGTTTTTATTTGGTTAATGCATATCTTACTGGTAGAAGTGAAATGTCAACTTGGCAAATGACTTCAAGAAGTTGTGATAGAGATTACACATGTACTCATTATTGTTATTATTATTATTATTGTTAATGTATTTATTTTATATGACTTCCTACTCCTTTGAACATATAATTGTGTTGTATGATGACTGATTTCTCTTTTCCTTTTACAAATTTACTTACCTTACTTTCTGTCAATTTATTACTGAGTATGTTTTTATGTTCAATAAACAATAAACAAACAAACAAACAAACTCAGCAGCTGTCTGCAAAATGATTTTTTATACTATTCTAAATTTTACTATATACCGAATCATCGGGCACTAACTGTTTTAGTCGAGTCTTCTTCCTCCTCTTTATGTTTGGCTTTTGATGGACATTTACGCTTCCTACGCTACTGGAGACCCGTATCTAGTTTTTCAGCTGGTACTTAGTGTAAAAAGTCTGAGAACCACTGGCCTTGGACACTCTACGTGCAAACTTTATCTAAAAGTCAGGAAATATTCATGATACATTTCCAGTCATATGTTTGACACTTGTTACCCCATTCAGGAGCCACCCACTTTTGATTTTTTGATTAGCTCCCCAGTCTCCTTCTTCTTCTGTTGATCAGCGGACTGATTCAACTTAGGTGTGAGGATGCCTTTACCAGAAGAGTCACGCTTCGAGTCAACTTGGCTGGAAGAGAAGAAAGGGTTCCGCAGAGATTATTAAGTACAGAATAGTACAAATATTGCAAACTTCACAACAGGTGTTCCATTTGTTAATGCATAACTTTAAACGAGATCTCAGTCGGGAGTCAATCTTTTTCCAGTGTGGAGTCAGTCGTTTTTGATTGAGTCGCACCCGAAAAATGATCTGCATCGCATTTTTCCCATGCCCGTGTGATCGATAACATACCTTTTCGCAGCCTTACTCTCCTTAGTGTCTGACCGACTTTCAGAGCAAACGGAATTCTCAGAGTCGAGCGAGAGTACCTTTGGAATACACAAACACACACACAAAAAAAGGTGTTGTTTTTTTTTCTTTACCCTAAACTTTTCAATGAACAATCAAGTTAACTGATTTATAAGATCAGTGGTGAGATTTAACATTTCTGCTTGGCTCTCGACGAAGGCGGACGCTTTTTGCTCTGCTCCTGTCCTCCCCCCCTCACCCTCTCCTTGCTCGCCACTCAGTCTACGTGCGGTCTCTGTCTAACTTTCCTAGCCTCCTACCATATTTTCATCCGAAGAACAAAACCATGGTATTGGTTGGCTGGTCCCTCAATGCAATCGACAAAATTCCGCCCCCTCATTACATGTTATGTCTTGTGACTTGTCGTAACTGTCGTATGCTTTAGATGTGCTGGGTCTTTTTTTTTCCGAGACTTAAATTATCCTCAGGAGAGAATAGTTGGAGCATGTTTTTTTTTTCCCTCTCCTTTCCTATTGTGTTACTTTCTCATCTAAGATTTCGGGGCGCTGTACATACGGCGAGTACCGACAGGCCCTTTGCACTGTATCCCATGTTCGTCATTGTTTTTCATGTTTCTTGCGCAGAGCGTGCCTGTTAGGTCCAACTACCTCATGGGGATAAATAAAGTTTCCTGAATCCTGAATAATGCGAGCACGGGATGTGCTGCCAGAAACACACTTACACTAGCATTAAGGTCGTCAGGTAAGGTACACAGAACAGTACCTGTTGCTGCGATGATTTTGAACTGCGGTCCTCAGAATGGGTCTTTTTAAGCGATGATTTTGAACTGCCGTCCTCAGAATGGGCCTTTTTAAGCGATGATTTTGAACTGCGGTCCTCAGAATGTGCCCTTTTAAGCGATGACTTTGAACTGCCGTCCTCAGAATGGGCCTTTTTAAGCGATGATTTTGAACTGCGGTCCTCAGAATGGGCCCTTTTAAGTGATGATTTTGAACTTCCGTCCTCAGAAGGGGCCTTATTAAGCGATGATTTTGAACTGCGGTCCTCAGAATGGGCCCTTTTAAGCGATGATTTTGAACTACCGTCCTCAGAAGGGGCCTTATTAAGCGATGATTTTGAACTGCGGTCCTCAGAATGGGCCCTTCTAAGCGATGATTTTGAACTGCCGTCCTCAGAATGGGCCTTTTTAAGCGATGATTTTGAAGAGCCGTCCTCAGAATGGGCCTTTTTAAGCGATGATTTTGAAGAGCTGTCCTCAGAATGGGCCTTTTTAAGCGATGATTTTGAAGAGCGGTCCTCAGAATGGGCCTTTTGAAACAGATGAAGCACACTCAACACTGTGATCTTCAAGAAGCACTTACTCAATTACATCAATGATAAAGGCAGCTGATGTTTAAAATTCTCAAATTTCAAGTCAAACTACTTAAAAGAAAAAAAGGATTCCTGTATTGAGTCCATATTTCGGCTACCCACTTCCTGGTCCTGTTCAGTTCCTGAGTCCAACTGACAACTCTTGATATCTCTGGCAGTGGTCGTGTGTCCAGATTTATCTTGGCTGCAAAGAGAAGTCAGACGATTGTGAGGGAGAAGAATGTTTCTGTAGAGGTTTTTCAGTGAACAAAATATGGTGTTATTTTAAAAAAAAAAGACAAACCAAGACAGTCACTGCTATTTTAATTGTTAACGATTAGTCTAGCACAGGGGTGTCAAACATACGGCCCACGGAATGGATCCGGCCCGTAAGGAGGTTTAATCAGGTCCGCAGGGTCATTTAAAAGTGAAAAAATGCATAAAAGACACAGAATGAATATTTTTAATAAGGTGCAATTCATGGAGTATCCGCTGGGGGGGGACACTGTTTTGATCAGAGAAGAAGACAACAGCAGCCTCAGTATGCCACTGAGATAGACCCAACACAGCAGACGCTATCAAGGACATGTGATTACTTTATTCTTTACACATTTAATAGCAGTCTCCTTAGTTTGTAAGGTATAGGCAGGGATTACATTTGGATTTTATATACACGTGTAAATGGTTTAAAAATTCCTTTCTTTATAAATCTCGTTTAATCTTAAAAGTGCATTACGATATTTTTCAATACCAATTAGTTATTAAAGTTGTGTGCCTTTATACAATCAGTGGGATCAGTTGCAATGCATACATGTGAATGATAAAAGTAAATTGCACATTTGTCCAAGGAAATCTAAGGAGCTTCATGAAATATTTTGTAAAAGATCTGTTTATTAAATTTCAACATTTTCCTAATGTTCTTATGCTTCTTTAGACCAAAACAAAGGAAATACATTATTTTGGTTATTTATAGCAGAGTATGGTATAATTTTAATGGCCCGGCCCACTTGACATATACCGAGGCCGTATGTGGCCCACAATGTGAAATGAGTTTGACACCCCTGGTCTAGCAGGATTCCGTGAACATGTGAACCACAAACCTCTTGAGAGCCTCCTTCTTCTCATCCTCCTTTTCTTTGACATCCCTCGCCAGCTGACTATCACGGCAAACACGACTCTCAGAGCCACGAAACCCTGATGGAGGCTACGGGACACAGAAAAGGGAAAAATACAAATTGTAAACTGAAAATCAAGTTTCAAATCAACAAGATACCAGGAGACACTCAAGGCACATGGATGTCAGTACGATACCATCCCAAACACAAAACGATATTGCAGGAAATGCAAAATACATGTGAAATACAATATGTACATAAAGGGGAATATTCACAGTACTTCACTTTTTCCATTTTGGATTCAGTTTTAGTTAAGTTGGAAAATGTTGTTTCCATTTACTGCATTAATTTTTTTTATTGCGTTAATCACGCATACATGTACAAGTATTCACAGGCTTTGCAGCAATTACAACGTCAAGTATTTTTTTTATATGATCCATGGCATGTCGCTGATGGTGTAATGGTACATTCGCCCAACTTCCGCGCGGGCAGCGTGGGATCGGTTCCCACTCAGTGATAGTATGCATATGGGTGTGAATGGTTGTTTGTTCTTGTACATGCCCTGTGGCTGAAAGGTGACAGGTTTGGGGTTGTAGTTTGCCTTCCGCCCTCAAAGTCAGCTGGGATAGGCTCCAGCAACTCCCCGCAAGCCTGTTTAGAATACGTGGTGTTGAAAATGGATGGATGGATGTTTGGCACACCTATCTGTGGTAGTGTCGTCCACTTCTCTTTACAGCACCTCTCAACGTCCATCGGGTTGAATAGGGGGCGTCAGTAAACTGCAATTTTCAGATCTCGCCAAAGATTTGAATCAGATTCAAGGCTGATCTCTGGCTGACCCGCTCAAGGACATTCATTGTCGTGAAGCCACTCCTGTGCTATTTTGGCTGTGTGCTTCGTGTTGTTGTCCTGCAGAAAGACATCCCAGTCTGAATCAGTCAGGGGTGCTCTGGAGAAGGTTTTTATACAGGTTGACTGTATATTGCCGCATTAATCTTTCCCATCAATCCTGACTTGTTTCTCAGTTTCTGACGCTGACAAATATCAGCACAGCACGATGCTGCCACCAATATGCTTCAATGAAGGGATGGTACGGAGGAACGCTGGCGCTATGACTGTATGACTGCAGCATTCTTGGTAAGCTCAGTGACTGTGGTTGTTCTCCGGTCACTTAAGTTTGGCGGATGGCTTGCTCAAGGCAGAGTCCTGGTGGTACCAAACTTAACTGGGACCTTAAAAGCGGCTGAAACATTTCGATACGCTTTTGCCTCAGGACAATCCTGTCCTTTGAGATCTGCAGTCAATTCCTTTGACTTCATGCTTGGGTTGTGTTCTGACAAGCATTGTCATCAGTGTGACCTTGTATGTCAAAAGTTGTGTGCCTAAATCATCAGCACCAATCAACTGAATTTATCACAGGTGAAATACAATTAAGGTGTAGAATAATCACAGATGATCAGTAAAAACGGGATACATTGGAAGTGCAATTTTAAGCTCAATGACAAAGGCTGTGAATACTCATTTACATGTGCAGAATAAAGAAAGAAATACAATCGTTGTTCAAAGAACGAGATCCCGGATACAAGCGGCCGAAATGAGTTTTCTCCGCAGGGTGTCCGGGCTCTCCCTTAGAGATAAGGTGAGAAGCTCGGTCATCCGGGAGGGGCTCAGAGTCGAGCCACTTCTCCTCCACATCGAGAGGAGCCAGATGAGGTGGCTTGGGCATCTGATTCGGATGCCTCCTGAACGCCTCCCTGGTGAGGTGTTCCGGGCATGTCCCACCCCGGTGGAGGAGACCCCGAGGACGACCCAGGACACGCCGGAGAGACTATGTCACCCAGCTGGCCTGGGAACGCCTCGGGATCCCCCGGGGAGAGCTGGAAGAAGTAGCTAGGGAGAGGGAAGTCTGGGCTTCCCTGCCCCCGCGACCCGGCCCCGGATAAGCGGTAGAAGATGGATGGATGGATGGAATCGTTGTTCAATCACTCAAACGAAAAAGGGTCGCGTGTGTTTTAAATTTTTCCTTGTCAAATGTTTCCTTGTCACTTGAGCTCTTAACTCATTCAGTACCAGCCAATTCTAGACCAAGTCTGAAAGGACGTTTAAAAACGTCTTCGGGAGTGAATGAGTTAAGTGTCAAATGCTGGTCCGCGAGGGCCGCTTTCCTGCATGTTTCCCGCTTTTCCCTGTTGCGACACACCTGATTGAAATGATCAGGTCATCAGTAAGCTCTGCAGGAGCCTGATAAAAATCCTGACCATTGCAATGTCACTTTTAGCGCCGCTAAAGTATTGGTGTGTGCGCTCGCATCCATATGTCTCCACATTGATAATACAGTGTTAGATATTAGATTTAACAGCCACTCACCCCACGTGTTTTGTTAGCCTCCTGTACTTGTTTGTCTTTTTCAGCTCCTGAAGAACTCGATGAAGTCATCTGAATGCCGTCACGGCCGCGTGTTGCTAGGCTGAGGCAGGGTTTTTCAGCAGAGCTAGACTCAGACTCATCCAGGCTGCAGAGAAAAGAGGGAAGACGATGGCGATTTAACGGAGGTGGTTTCAGGAAACAAGCTAATATTGTGCGATGGTTGCTTGATAAATTCAATTAAAATTGCATGCTGTAGATTTGTTCAGGCTGGTGAAGGTAGAAAAGATATAGTACCACAAGGTGGCATTGGCTGCAGCAACCCTTGAAAAGTTTTCCATGTTACCACCCTTCCCCCTTTTCTTAAGTCCGGGGTGTACGGTTGAAAACCATGAAACTCTTCTGCCTCCTCTTCCCACACAAGGCTGGCTTTTTAGAATCTGATGGGCTGTGACATGTTACGTAAGCCGTACATCTTCTCTAACCATAGAAAACACAAGCTACGGTTAGCGTCATTTGAGACTTAAGGTGTATCCTTCACAGATTTTGGCATCCCGGAGTAGGCCCCACAATACGCGCTAGATCGCGCGTGCCAGTATTGGTAAAACAAAATTACTTTGCCACTAACTTAAAATTTCTCTATATGTTCTGTGGAATCAGTCCTTCTGTATGAACGCTTAAGTATATATATAAGCATATTTCAGTAAAGAGCATCGAAACAGCTGCACACCTTTTTCCTCCCTCAGTCTCTTCATCTTCTTCTTTGACATCTATCCCTGGAGAACTGTCCAAAGACTCACCGATGACCTTTAAAAAGGTGGACCAAAAAAAAAAAAATTGTCAAATGTGTTACGTTTGACGTCTGCTGCCGTAACCAAACCTGCCAAACATGCAGTACCTGTTGCTCCGAGTCAGTACTGTGTTCTGCAGATATGTCCATTTGTGGCTGCTCCAGTAGATCTGGATCAGTGCTTCTTGAATCCTACGGTGAAGGAAAAAAAAAAGCACTTTTACCAAAATACTTAGCCCAACATCACGAAATGAGCAACTTTGACATTGTTACCTCCTTTTCAAAGATGGCATTGTCTTCATCATCACGGCTTGAAGGTGTTGAAGAACTTTCATCCAGCACACTGCTCAAAACACTCAAGAATCCACTGCAAAACAAACCCTGGCAAAGCAACAATAATCAATGTATCACCTTACTATGCTTTGGAGTGGATTTGATTTGATTCCATTTTAGACTGGAAATTTTGACAGTGATTGAAACTCACTACGTGTGTTTTGATAAGTTCTTCTTTCTTTTGGTCCTCTTTCGCTTTTGGGTCAGTGAACTTATTGCGTTCATGGTCCAATGATGCACTGTTGTCTTCAATAGAGGAGTCATGCCCTGATTCATCTGGGCTGTAGGAGTGTTGAATGAGAGGTGCAAATCAATTGAAGCTGTTTTAGCAAATAAGAATACAAAATTGATAAAAACTCAAAAAGAGCAGGTATCCAATTTGGTAGTCTGGACACCCAGCAGTCAGTTTGCGAAATGATCCAGTAGTCAGTTTGCGAAATGGACAAAAAAAAACATTTCAAGGAATGCAGAAATGAGTACCTTGCGTAACATTCAAATATGCCTACTGGTTTTCCAATTAAAGTGCTAATAAATGACCTGTATCAAAGTTTTGAGTTTTAGGAACACGAGGTTGTTCAGCTTATTCAGACAGCCTGGCTGTAATGTCTTGGCCTGAACATTTTGGGTGTAAAAGAGATGCCGATAAGAGACAAAGAATATAGTCATGTGGAAGGATTTTGTTTGCAAGTCGTGATAGGTCGGACCATGTGTGCTGTCAACCAGGGAAAAATTATGGAGCTGGATTATCATCTATTCTAAATGATCTTTGCACATCTGGTGCCCGCATCTCAATCTTATTGAAATACACCTGTATTTGTAAGCAATGAGTATCGTGTGATACCTTTTCTATGGTAGCTATGATAATCGGTGTATTATATATTGCACAACTCTATTTGGTACTGTTCCAAATGAGTGACTTCTTTTAACCTGAATTCCCATACTTGTTAGAAGTGAAGCCGTTTAAGCAATTTCCCTATGACATTCATCCGCTCCTGCTAGCTCCCATCAGCCTAGAAGTAAGCGATTAATTGATTTATCCAAGTTTATTCATCATAACAACTTTCTTTTTTTCTGTAAAAAATGACTTATCGGCAGCTTCCATCGTTCAAAGCGTACACCTGCTGATGTGCACTGCTTGGCTTGATTCAGACTATCAACATGTCGATGAATAGCTACGCTACAAAAGTACAGTGTTGCTAGCATAGCGATTCGGTCGCTAGACTTAGCAACTTTTCAGAACCTTTGAGTGACTATCTTTTTCAAAAAGGTCAAATTAGTTTTCATGAAGAATCAAGACATGGAAGGAATCATTTCAAATGGGAGCCTCCATTCAGAGAGGTGCGTTTGATCCTTCCGCGGGAATGCCATCCTGTGGACTCCCCGGAGCCGGGTAACTTGGGGGCTCCGCGCATCGTGAATTGACCCCGGTCTACCTGGGTCAGGGTGGTCTGTGGCGGTATCCTATGTGGTTGAGGACTTGTTGCACTGCTAGGTATGGATTGCTCCCAGATTATCTTCCTCACCTGGATCCTTGCCATGTCCCGAGACGATCACGTCATACCGTGTTGTGTCTGTGTGTTTATATGTAAAGATGGGAAGAATGGGTATCTTTGTTTTTTTTGTTGTTGTTTCTTTCCTTTGGTTACTGTATTTTTATATCTGTACACTTTGTTTTGCATTTTTAACATATGAAAACTGGCGGCACGGTAGTTGACTAGTTAGCACATCGGCCTCACAGTGCAGAGGTGAAGGATTCGATTGCGGCTCCGGCCTTCCTGCGTGGAATTTGCATGTTCTCCCCATGCCTGCGTGGGTTTTCTCCGGGTACTCCCGTTTTCCTCCCACATTCCAAAAACATGCGTGGCAGGTTAATAGAACACTGTAAATTCTCCCAAGAGGTGATTGTAATCGAGGATGGTTGCTTGTTTATGTGTGTCTTGCGATTGGGTGTAAACCAGTTCAGGGTGTACCCCGCCTACTGCTCGGAGACGGCTGGGATAGGCTCCAGCACACCCGTGACCTTGGTTAGGATAAGCAAATTAGAGAATGGATGGAAGGATGAAAACTGCTACACTATATGAATAATGGTTTGATTTGATTTGACATGGCGCTGATATACAAGCGGTGATTTAGCAACGTTAGAAACTTATGACATTAAGTAAGTATGGCCTCTCGAGCCAAAAATATTTAGCAACGGTTGCCTTGCTTCATCTGTTCATCTAACAACTCTACATGAGAAAAGACAGAGCTGGAGGAGAGATCACAAGCGTGCATCAACATTTTGACCAAAAAAAAAAAAACCCAAAATAATTATCACCTAGCCATGCAGTTTGATGGCTAATTTCATATTAAACTGTTGAACATTTAAAATGGGGCTGGTCAAGGCGCTTCGGCATACATGGTGTTGTTGGCCCGCGTTTTACTCGTGGATGGGTTTATCCTCAATCTGCGTGTGCAGCAACTCCACGATACTTGTGATGACGGCTTACATGCTTGTGTGACCTGGCTGATTCACCATGTCTCAGTCGACACACACCCACTGGATTGTTGCTTGGTGCAGGCCCACGCCTTACATGACAGATGCCACTGTATGTAACATTACATTCATCATATACTGTTTTATATTACTGTTGTGTCTATTTTTGTGTTTTCCAGGTCTGGCATATGGCCGCTTTTCATTAACCCAAAGGGGGGTAGGAGCGAGCCCTATAAACTCTTCCTGGCAACAATTTGTTCCACAAAAGTGACACACACTCACATGTTACATTGAGATGAAGGCCAATCAAAGTAAGTCTGTTGATGTTACAACTATCACTGTAAAATAGTTGGGAAATTTGGGGATTTATGACAAATGATTTTTATTGTCTGTTTATGGCATTCATGACATCCCCAACAAGATGAAAAGACAAAACAAACCCCTTAGCAGCATCAGTCGCCTCATTCTCGCCATCTTTTTCGTCCGTCTCCAGCCGACTGTCACAGGAAATAGAGATGTCGGAGATCGGAATTTCACCAGTCAGCTTAAAGATTAGAAAAAATATAATGATAATGATAACAAGTACTTCAATTCAACTCGATGACAAGATGAAGACGATATATGCAATGAGTGGGCAATAAGATGTGAATATAGAGTAAGTCCAAATATTTGGAATTAGACAGGTTGAGCATGAACTGGGTGCGAAGTGAGGCTGATGAAGATTCAATTCTATGCCACATTCGTGTTGAATTTATGGGGCTGATCTAAGACAGTCTTTCCCCAACTTTTATTGAGTCAAAGTAACCATTGTGTATGACAATGTATTGCACCTGTTGCAGTGGTGAATCACTACTCTGGTCCCCAGAACGGCTCTTATCAAGCATTTCTGACTTTAACATCTCTGCTTGATTGCCACTAACAGTGCCTCCAGAGTCCTATGATGAACATGTGGTCACAAATGTATACATGCATTTTAACTGACACATGCAGACAGCTAAAACAATTTAACTTCACACAGTAAATATTGTACGTAGCAAAAAAAACACTAATATATCAGGTAGCTACTCTCATAGTCCTATTTATTTCTATACGAGACATAATTAGATGGAATGTTGATTCGTAGTAACATTGATGGTTAGCATTAAAATAACATTGGGATGCGAACAGTATTCATCATTTTTACTTTATGTAAAATTTTTGACGCAGAAGCGGCCATTCTGTTAGTCGCGGTGGAAATTCCCTCGAGCCATCACTGACGAACGGTCGAATGATGGCAACCTTAAGAAAACGGACGAACTATGCACCAATGGAAATGGGTTTTCATCCCTCACTGTAATTGTCACTAACCGATGCCGAAGATGAGGAAGATAATGAGCTGACGTTTCTACAATAGTGGTGATAAATGTAATTTAGCAATGATGGAAGTGTGGTTACAATAGCAATGATAAAAGGATGAGAGGACGATGACAGGTTTGGTCGGCTTGAAATAATGACGGAGTGACAATGGCGGACGGGTGACCCGACCGCCATTGTCGAAGAACTAGTGACAGACCGGCAAAATTTACTGATGTGCCCACCTGTACTTAGATGCGACGGCTGTATGCTCGTGTTGGTGTACCTGATTTTCTGAGATGCCATCATCTTCATCATCAAAGCTGGGCAGTGTCAGAGATGATGTTTCCTCGCACTTGCTGCTTATTACACTCAAGAACCCGCTGCAAAAAGGTACCTGAAAAAGCAAGGACCGCAAATATTCAATTACTAGGAAAGTCATCCGAGGAATTTAAGAGAGCAGGAATCAATCAGTTGATTGGAATTACAGTATGATCTGAATGCAATTGATTTTTTTTGTTGTATGTCGATGTTGATTCCGATGTTTGGCAGAAAAAAACAATTGAATAAACAGCTGATTGATTAAAAAATATAATGATGAAAAGATATTTTTTTCGGGGTGGGGGGCTTACCAATATAACAAACTGAATGAATTTGAATGACTGTTTTACAATATTTTGCCCTTTAGTGTTTGTTTAACTTAACAACAGATTAATTTTCAAGTATCTTACACATTATATGTATTACAAGTATCTTAAGCTACTCACTGAGTGTGTATTATTAGCGCCCTCATTCTCCTTCTTGTCCAGTTGACTTAGTGAGCTTCCAACAGCAACGGAGCGCTGGATTCGCTCACGTTCCTGGATCACCATTTTACGGTACTGCACTTTGCAGGGGTGCTCATTAGTCGTCGTCTGCAAATAGTGGTTGTGAAAGATCGTGTTCCCACTCTCGTCTTTGCTGGAGGGATAAAGTCACTCATAGTCAAAAGCAGGATACAGTTTGAAAAGGTCTCAATTGGTATTCTGAATAACAGAAATAAATCCTTGGCACCAAATGCCACAAGATGGCGGTAAAACACTACTGCAGTATGACAAACAGGTCGAATCGTGTGCTGTATTAATGCAGGATAGCAGGGAACAAAAGAGGGAAGGGAACTGCGCCCTGGCTTTATAGATATTGGCACATCGAAAAAAGGCTTTTAAACAGCCAAGCCTCCTGTCCCCAAAGATGCTGCCCGCCACCAGCTCAAATAACGGGTGTTTTAATACTGTTAATTTTGGTTGAAAATGTCATCAACTCAACTCCGGTATTTTGGTTTGCAGCCAATCAGAAGCAGATTCTTTGCAATTGCAGATGGAAAATTGCAAAAATTGAAACAAACTGTTCACTAAATCCTCAGGGGTAGTTTCGGTTTCTATTCTCACAAACCAGCCTATGTTGCTGCATTCAAGTGTACGGTTGAACGAGTAGTATGAGCATTTGAATATACAGTACAGTACTTACATTTACATGAACCTGCTGCACTATTTTTGTTGTGGTCTATCAGCAGTTTTATCTGGCATACATACCATAGCTCTTAAAACAAACAATTGATGGCCACAGTGCACATGTTTAGTGCCAGGGTCTGGCCAGAAAATCAGATAACAGCTCCCAATAGAATGTTTAAAAGAAATGAATGTGGCTTGTAAATGTCCATTCCCATGAAGTGCTTGTTCAAAGGACCAACTATTAACATGTCTAATATATGAAATATTGAAAGTTTTATTGTTTGAGTTGGATTCTTAGGTGTGTTTACCGTTTTAGGAATCGTGGCAGCAGACTTTTCATATCTGTGTTTTTCTGCCCTTTGTTGATCTGTGGTATTTATACTTACGATAAATGACAAAAGTGTCAAGAGTCATTGTGTTTCACATTGGTTAATTTTGCGCTGTGTTAAAATATCCGCCCTGTCCTACATGTTTTAGATGATTCCCTCATCCAACACACCCAAGTTGCTGACCCGTGAGCCTTATCATGTTCCGGGTTACATACAGGCCACGGGGGCCTATCCCTCCTGACAAAGGGCAGATTGCACCCTAGACTGGTCGCCAGTCAGTCACAGGGGAAAGCGCACACATAAACAACCATTAACACTGAAAGGCACACTGCCACTGAGTCGGGCAAGTCAACCGCTACATTGCCGGTGACTTTTGTTTGAATAATCGGGTTTGTTTCATGAACTATGTAATGTGCTATTCTGCCAAAGGTACTATACATAACTAAGAATATAGGTCAAACTGTAGAGAAGTAAAAATGGAGGCCTGTGGCTGTATCACCTCCAGTGACTTACCTCTCAGCCCATCCTGGGGGAAGACGGGCAAATATAGCTTCCTTGGCAATACACAAAAGCTCTGGCTCCGTGTCGGGATCAATTCCTATGTCCCGTGCGTACACCTTGATATCTAATGGAAAATAACAATAATTCATCTTAATATATGGTAAATTATTGGATTCACAATGGCTTCAAGCAATTCGCCAAAAGCGGACGTAAATCTTAATATGCCAGTCTCACGTGTGGTTCGGGATTTGAATAATTGGGCATGTAGAATGTTTACACAGTGCATAGCCTACCTTCTTCAGAGCGATCTGATGATTCTTGATTCTCCGAGCCACTCATAGCTACTGCTGATAGCTAATATATGCCTATACTATGGCAAAAATAAATGTAAAAAAAACAGAATAACTGAATGAACTAATGAATAAATAAATAGTGTGGGGGTGAGGGGAAAGCGGTTATTTACTTCTAAGCAGACATGAACACCAGAATTTAGAAGCAGAGGGTTATCCACCTGTAGTTTTGGAGAACAAAAACTGATGACAAAAGCATATTCGTCACGCATGTCGTCAAACGTCACGGGTGAGGGATGGCTTCATGGCAAATGTTTGTTTCATTCAAACCTTTGGGGCAAATGTTGACAAAACGGCAGCGAGCCATCGTAAAAGGCGTCCACCAAAACCGCTGTTTTACTGGATGTTTTGCTTTGAGCGGGAATTTAGACTACACTCGCAAAACTTGATGATTTCATTTTAAAATGAGCGCTTCACAAATGAGCTGTTTGGTTGCGCTGCATTCAAGGGGAAGAATATATTTTTGGTACGTACCAAAAAAAAAAAAAAAGTCACTTTCAAGCATGACGACACCCTCGGTAGAGTTTTGGAACGTGTAGTTACGCCGCGTTGCGTTATAAGGGACGTCTGCGCCACTTTGGAGGTTATATGGATACCTTTGTTTACAACTCAACACATTGTAGCTATGTTCCCTCTGTTAACTGAATTACTCCCGAGTCACAGTCAGGTCTTTTTTTTTAAAAACAGCCGAGATCAGCCAGTTTCAAGAAAAAGAGGAGACTGCTTTTATTTTTATTTTTTTGAGTTGAGTTATTTTGTTTATGGGGGGGGGGGGGGGGTGACAGCGGCACTCTGACGTCTTCAATGCAAGCTGCGGTGCTCGAAAAAATTAGATGCCATTACTGAGCTGGACATGCTGAGGTATATGCAAGAGAAGATAAAAGTAGCTAACGAAAATGACTACAATGTACATTACACAATGCCACACACACACAAAAAAACCCTGCTGATTCTCTTTTGCAGGCCTACATTGACGTGTTTATTGCGTATTGCGTATGTTCGCTAAAGCTGTGATAGTCTCTTGTAGATAAAGACTGGCCAACAGTGATAAATAACTCAGCATTAATGGTTCCTAACACAAAAGTGGCTTCAATGATAAAATGAAATTAAATGTCTATTTTTAGGTCCTTTTTTAGAGATACGTGCCTAAAGGTGGGCACGGCCTCTTGTGGTCCGGCAGTGGGGATAAGACTGATGAGGTTCCCATGTTAGGTCAACAAGTCCACACCATTTGTGGTCAAAAGTCCATTTAAAGCATTAAATCTTCCCAAATGATCATGATTAACATGTCGTGTAACTCATGCATGCAAAGGGAACATTTTCGACTTTCTCCCTAACATTGACTGCATGTAAACGTAGTCGCTGACTCCTAATTCCCATACAGAAAACGCTGCATCAGGAGCAACTGGGGGTTCGGTATCTTACTCAAGGACACTTTGAAATGGTCACATGGGCCGAGGATCTAACCCACAACCTCTGGGTTGGGAGAGACGACCACTCAACCATTGAGCCACGCTGCCCCTCTAATGGTGTGGGGGCAGATTTTTGTTTGAGCTCACTGACATGAGTCATGTCTTGTTTGTTTTATGTTGTGGGTGGTTTGACTTCTTGAGTAATGGGGTAAATAACCTCTAGTTTTTGGTAAACTGGAGTCTGAAATGATTCACCAGTCCAAATCACATGCGTGTAAAACTGCGATACACACACATTTAATAGTAGATTCACATGTCAAATATAATTCGCAGAGATGGAATCAAGTGTGATGTGCGTTTCTCAACTAACTCTCATGTATTAACCTTCAAATCTCAAACTCTATGTACTCATCCTGTCTTGGGCAAGAACAAATTAAGTCAAGTCAGAGGATGTCTCAAGTCAAGCTCTGTGATAAATCGTCCAAAGTCAACTTAATCCTGTTTTACCTGCAATGTTGAATATTCATAAACACAGAAGACAAATCAGGTCAAATAATTATATGACATCATAATAATGCTCCCTCCATGAGTCATCACCTTATCATGGTGTGTGTCCCAGGAGCTACATTGTCTGAGCCTTGATGCACCTGGCAACGTCACGCATGGCCGACAGATCTTAGGTGAGGAACCAGACAAAGCACGGCTGAAAAGAACCCGAAAATGAATCAAAATATTGGATTATGTTTTCCCTTTTGGGGCCCCCCCCCTCTGGAGCCAATCCTGGAGGTGGGGCTAGGTGGCCCAAATGGACAGCCTTCTTCCCTCTTCCCATGGGCTCATCACCTGTGGGAGGGGAAATGGGGGGTCGGGTGTAATGTGAGCTGGACGGTGGGCGGAAGCAGAGACCTTGGTGCCCAATTCCTGGCTACAGAAGCATGGTTCTAGGAACGTGGAACGACCAAAAACCAAGTGCTCCTTTATCATTCGACATATGAACTTTCAGCAAAGCCTGTGGCATATACGATTGAAACGAAACAAGACCAAGATCAAAAACTTTTGTCTTTGGACTCTTGTCATTTCGTTTATAGTCTCGGTTTGACTACAACTTTGCCTTTTGCACGCACTTTTTGTTGACGCACTGTTTTTCCTGGCTCCTTGTGACCAGTGATTTCTGTTTGTACTTTCTCTGTGCACTTTTCTGTCAATAAATATTTTTTTGTTATTTTGTCTGAGTCTGCATTTCTGGGATCCAAAAAACATTATTCGTTTCAGTTCTGAACCTGACACTTAAATTGTTATCGTGATCATTATAACGTGGCTGGTTGGTGTACAAAAGTACAGTATTTACTTACTTCTGTACAAAAGTGTGTCTTCACAAACAATAATCTGACTAAATGTCATCCATTTTATAATCATTCTGGTTATTTGAGTTTGTTGCGCATGACCCTGCTTTGCTCAATCAAATTGAGTCAAACAACCTACAGTAACACTTCAACCACAGCTTTTGGCCTGAGTATTAAAGTAGACGCGACCTCAGCAGATGTGACGTGACAAAAACATCGTCACAAGAGTTGAGCAGATTTATCTGAAATGGTGTGTGAGGGGTTGGGGGAGCGCAGAGCTCCTCGGTGTTGCTTACAGCTGAAATAACCTCCCCTGGTGATTTGAGAACTGTGCCCCATTATGATATCAGCTGGAACAATGATGTGAACTCTGACTCTCAGCCAGAGACCGATCAAGTGGTGGATTTGCTGATTAAATATTTGTCAGCTCCAGGAAATCGCTTCACACCTGTTTGGCCATTTGGTGGTCACCAAAAAAACAAGTTGGTGAAATGTGTGTCACTAAAAAGATAAATTAGGAGCAAAACCCAATACTGTATTGCTTTGGACAACACAGATATACATACACAAGACATAGCTGAAGATGATCATTGTTACCGCTCTCTTTTGACCATTTCAAAAAAATGTTGCTGCGTGTCGTGAAAACTTTGCTCCACATTTGTCAATGCCGTACAGCATTATGAAACGAGCAGGTTGGAGCACTGAGGTCCTCTTGATAACAATTATGACAGTTATCTAGATGGACCGATAAGTGTGAATGCCAAATCAATGAAATGCACTGCGTGCCATCTCAAAGGTTGCTTTTCCAGATAAAAGTCATTCCTCTGAGAGGCCCCATTTCAGTCTTGATCAGCAGCTCTGAACTCAGCCGCTGATATGTAGATCGTGCTTATCACAGTTGTCTGTACAATGCTGTACAATCACTCTGGAGCTTTGCACCGGTCAATGTTCTATCGTTAGCTTACAATGTAGTCTCTTTATATTGTGGGGAGAACTATATATATATATATATATATATATATATATATATATATATATACTGTATAAATAAATATATATATATATATATATATATATACTGTATAAATAAATATATATACATATATATATCTTTTTAATATATATAAATATATCCATCATATATATATATATATACAGTATATATATGTTTGTATATATATATATACTGTATTAATATATACATATATATATATTTTAAATATATATGTATTTATTTATTTATTTTTTTTTTATATATATAAATATATCCATCCCACTGCTGACACTCTGGCTTTAATTGGTGTCAAACAAATGGGTGAAGCTTCCTGTTGTCACCCCTCAGTCTGAATAGTCCCGTCGATCGGGTCATAACAATATAAAGTCAGGCTAAATTATGTGTTGGTGTTAGTTTAATTAATCATTTCAAAATGGGCACATAGCCAATTGACGACAGTGATTTAGGTAACACTCAAGAACCTAATTTGAAGTTCAAGCGTCCCTTTGATACGTTGACATATAAATGAATGAGGACACATTAAAACAAGAACAAAAGTGGAGCGCATGAAACTTGATGTCACATTGATGTTTTCCAAGACACTGCCACGCTATGTAAATAAGTTGATCTCATTCCATCTCACACGCTTATGTCGATTATGCAACTATGATTTCAAATGTAATTACTAGTGGCTAAAGACATATGAATAGCCACACAATAGGAGACATCCCTACGATCATCCCGCCTTCCTTAAAGTGAATTGCATGAAGCCACTGTGACAAAGTCCACTGAGCGATAGGACAACAAACAACAGCATGGCACAACGCACTCTTTGACCTATTAATCAAACTTGTACTGTCCTCGCCCCCCCCCCCCACACACACACACATGCATGCACACACAAAACTCATACACAAAAACACACAGGCTTTGAATACCGATGTTTTTGCTCTCGCACTCCATCCTAAAAATCCTGATCTTCCCATCGCATACTGAGAATTTGATCTTGCTTCATGATTCATGCACCCGGTACGGTGTACGTCAGTGAAAGTGTGCAAACGAGCGCAAGCAGTCATTTTGAAAGTGAACATTTGATTGCCCTAAGTCCAGTTATTTTGCTTCAGTTCCAAAAAGGGGCAAAACGTTGACGGTTTGTGGTGCAATTACGAAACATTTGATTCTTGCGAGGTCTCCTGTCCTTGTGAGTTTATGATGATTAAAAGGAATCCTACATGTATGCTTGTGTTTGCACCAAGGTGAATGGCTCATCTGCTGCAAACAAAATGCCTAATCCGACTAATACAAATACCGTTGACTCGAGTCATCTGAACTTTCACCTTCTTTTCCAGTATTTGCTTGTCCCGTATTCTAACGCCCCTTCGCAAAACACTGAAGTTCAACCTTGTTTTGTCTTACAAATGTTTACATTCAGATCATATAGTCATTTGTTTTGCTGTACACCTCTCATTAGTTTGTCATTTAGTGAAATTCAAGTGGCACATGTCCTACAGTTGCAGAGGAATCAAGAGATTCAAGTCTTTCACTTCTGGAAGAGTGCGTGCATGCGGAGTGATCTCGCAGCAGGTGACCATTGAACTCTCCATTTGGTCCCCTGCTGAGGGAATTGGCTGGGGGGTGAGGTCCACTTCCACGGAGACACACTGCTCCAACACCTCCCCCCCTCCTCCATGCAACATCTCATCCCATATCCGAGCACTATATAAGGTCTGCCCCTTCTCAAGTTGTCAGTCTCGTCAAGAACTCCACCAGGTAAGGCAAGCTCGAGCTGCAACTGGGATTTGGGGATGTAGAACAAGGACGTCGGATAAAAGAACAGACTGCATGGGGTTTCTACTCGCTGGAGCTTTCTTCTGGAGCTCCTCTTTTTTTCAGTGTACAAACCTTCTAGTCAAGATGATGCGGAGATTTACAGGCTAATTGCACGATTGTGTCGGAAAGGCCCGGATTTAAATTAGCAAGCAGTCCAAATCAATCCGTTCCTCATCAGCCCACATCACAAGTTCATTTAATTCTAGTTGAGCCCTGATTCTTTGTCTAGACAAGACCACAAGTTGATCATGATTATGCATACTGGATTCAAGCATTTTAGCGTCTTTGCTGGTGTTTAAACAACAATATAACCAACCACCCTTGCCTTTCCACTTCAGACCTCCATCATGAAGTTTGTTGCTCTCGCTGTCACCTTGCTGCTGGCGGTTGGTGAGTACAGGACTTAATGCAACTCTGATCGGTAGATACCATCTGACTGAATGTGCTGGTTTTCTTGGTGAAACTCATCCCTGCACATATGTTTATCCTACGCAGGGTCTCAGGCTGCTTCGCTGCCGTCTGACCCACCCACCGCCCTAGCCCATGCCCGGGCTGCTCTGGACGTCTATTTGACCGAAGTGAAAGAAAGTGCCCAAAGAGCTCTGGGTCAACTTGATGATACAGAGTACAAAGAATTCAAGTACGGCAATTTCATGAACATTTTTTTTTTAGCCAGTCCTACCCTCTGTTTCATCTCGCAATGAAACTATGCTAATGATCTCATGTTGATTCGGTTTTATAACGTTCACATTTCAGGGGTGGGGGGAGGTAGTGGAGGCATTTCATCCCTTGTAAAAAAAAAATGTTTTTCTCCTTTTCTCTGTTCTTACCCAGAGAGCTAATCAGTTCGCGCATTGAGGAGTTACACACTCAGCTCAAAGTTGTGCAAGGTTCCGTTTCTCCCATCACCGACGGTGTGGTTGCTACAATCACTGAACTGACTCAAGATTTCCAAAATAAGGTCAACGCTGATATTGAAACCTTGAAGACGCAACTCAAGCCACTTAATGCACATTTGCACGACGTTGTTAACAAGCACGTTGAAGAGTACCGTGCACTTCTGCAGCCTGTGGTCACAGAGTACCAGGCCAAGCACGAGGCTGAAATGGCGGATCTGAAAGCCAAGCTGGAGCCCATCATGCAAGATCTGCAGAAAAAGATAGCTGTCAACGTTGAGGAGACCAAGAGTGCTCTCACGCCCATCATTGAAGCTGTGCGTGAAAAGGTTACTCATCGCCTGGAGGATCTGAAAGAAATTGCAGCACCTTATGTGGAGGAATATAAAGACCAGATGAGAACCGCCTACAAACAAGCAAAATCCGTCACAGCAGAAGACCTCACTGCCATGAAAGAGAAGATAAACCCTATGGTTGATGATGTCAAGGCGAAACTCCAAACTATCTTCCAGACCATCTTTGAAACCTTCAACGCAAAGGCACCAGAGTCATGAATACATACACACTTAGCACATGCGTGCTTTCGTTGTCACAAACCAAGGCCAGTTACTGACCTTTTTTTTTTGTCTGTGTATTCATTGTAACTGGGTTATCACGAGGGGATCTGTGATGACGGGTGTCTCATGAAAACTGCTTGGGCAAAAGACAGCTGAATAAACATCTTCCTGTTGATGAAACTTTTTTGGGATTGACTGATTGAGCGATTGTCTTTGCTTCAACCATTCGAATAAAGTAGTATTCAAATTTAAATGGAAATAACAATATACATTTATCTATGAGGATAAACAAGAAGATAAGATAAGATAAGATAACCTTTATTTGTGCCACACTGGGGAAATTTGTTTAATTTAAAATGTAATAAATTTTATTCATAAAATTATATAAATAATAATCAAAATTATTTTTCAATAATAATCAATAAATTCAATAAATTTAAATTTAAATTAAAATCTAAAACAAAATTAAAATTAAAATTTTTTAATATTTTATTTAATAATCTTAATATTTAATAAAATAATTAAATACATTTAATAAACAGAAATTAAAAGTATGGCAAAGGCAAAGCAGACTATCACATGCATGAAAAAGGGGGTAGGAGGAAGTTTACACTTAGAATAGGTGAAAAAAAATCAATTTATATATATATATATATATATATATATATATAAAAAGAGAGAGAGAGAGAGAGAGAGAGAGATTTTTTTTCAGATCTCAAAAAGTTTTTGCGGGTGCCAGTGTTGTCTTTTCCGTGGAAACCGGGTCGAAATGGCCCTTTGAGTGTAAATGGTTGCCGACCCCTGGTCTAACCCATGAAACAATGTGTGACTCTACGGTCTTAACTGGATTCAACAAGCAACTGTGCCAAAGAGTCCCACAGTAGGGAGGGCCAAGTAGAAGTAAAAAGGTCAGCTTGTCACCCACTGAGACCAACCAAGTGTATGGAGTGACCAAACTACACATCTTCACCCAAAGAAAAGGGCTGCAAATCGATCGAAGTAAATTGCACCGTACTACGGTGGGTCCACCAAGGATTATATCGGATCCAAACACAGAAGAAGCTCCCTTATATTGCTTGTGTTTCTACAAGCAATATAATTTCTAGTACAAGACTTGTTTTGCAAGCAGCACTTGCCGACAGTGAAATTCCTTTCAAAAGTTTTTACTCCCTTGTCGTGATATTCAACTGCGAAACCGAAATGAATACACATGGGAGATTTGAATGAAGCCGATGCCTCTTCCAATTTTCCTCCGTCAAATCGTGGTTTTATGTTTTCCCGTGTCCCTGAGCTCCAATTTGAAGCCACTGTAAGCGGGTGTGAGTTAATTAATTAATAAACTAATTAATTAATCACAGTGTCGATTCAAAGACCAAAGACTGCAGTTCATAAATGCATATTCTACCTTATAGAGTGTATGGTATTGCCCCCATCCCTTCTTTTGACCATAATAATAGTTTTGGAAATGCAGGTCATGCAGACAGCCTATTGAGAGGTCATCGTTTATCACAAAGCTGTGAGCTGTGATTAATGAGCGTCACCTGGTCTATTGACAAACTTAAGTATGTTCTTTATTAGGGTAAGCACACCCCAGGCTGAAAACCTTCAACACTACCAAATTGGCGCATGCACACACACACACACACACACACACACATACACACACACAAATAATAGAGACAAAATGATAATAAACCAAACCCAGATTTCTGTAGTTATATTAATCCATTTTAAAAATTAATGACTGTTTCATCAGTGTGGTAATGAAACTCAACTTTAAAAAAAATTCTCAATGAATATTGAGCCCATTTGTTTCCGTCTTCATATACACAAAGTAACTATCTGTTCAGATTAACGTTAATAATGTGTTACAACCCAGCAGTTAGGCTTTGGGCGAAATCAAATAGGCGTTAACGTAAGCACGGCTTCAAGGTGCATGTTTGTGTAATTTATTGCCAAGATGTGTGTTTAATTTCTACCGTCTCAGAATGAGAGCTCTTGGGGCCACAGACATGTGTGCAGCTGTGACTGGGGCATGTCAGTGGCATTATGTGTATTATAATGGATGAGGAAGGCCTTGTGGTCCCCAGTGAGAGTCACGAGATGCATAAAACCTGCTTGCACTCCTGATGCTACCACCACTCTCTCACAAATGTTGGGATGTGCATTTGTGGCCCCGGATTTGGAGGGCGATTACCATTTTTCACTCAACGGCGCACTGCTTAGGAAAGACTTCATTTGCGCCCTGTTGATCTTGAGGCAAAGAAGGGAGCGTTAACAAGAGGAACACACACACACACACGAACTGAAAACAATTATACAGTATATAATACAGACCCTAAACTTCATTAGAATGACTTCGCAGACAAGGAGTGGTAAGTCTGAAATGACAAACTGTATATTTCTGTGATGATAATGATCATTTTCTCTTTCCAGGTTCACCGCTGCCTCAAAGCTGCAAATTACCTTCGATGGGTTGCACAAACTGTCCATCGTTATCAAGCACTACGGTCCCACCAGTCAATAAGGTCAGAGTTCAGCTGGAGATGCATGCACTTTGGCAGCAGTTTGATGAGCTGGGTACCGAAATGATCGTCACCAAAGCCGGAAGGTAACATTTCGCCAAATTTATACTTGTTGCTTCTGCTTGAAATCTCTTGTGATGCCATTTCTGTTCAAAAATGGCAGGAGGATGTTTCCAACATTCCAGGTGCGAATCTTCGGAATGGATCCTGCTGCGGAATATGTTCTGCTTATGGATTTTATTCCTGTCGATGATAAAAGATACAGGTAAAAACCACAAAATTAAGCATAATTAGCCATGGTGACTGAGATCAATAATGATCAATAATAATCTAATCTGCTCTTTAGCAAATTTACTTGCATTATGAATTAGATTGTAATGCGCAAGTGTGTGTGTGTGTGTGTGTGTGTGTGTGTGTGTGTGTGTGTGCGTGCGTGCGCGCGTGCGTGTGTGTGTGTGCGTGCGTGTGTGTGTGTGTGTGTGCGTGTGTGTGTGTGTGTGTGTGTGAGTGTTTCTCAGATATGCGTTCCACAGCTCATCCTGGTTGGTGGCAGGTCGAGCTGACATTTCGGCACCAAGTCGAATGCACTTCCACCCAGACTCCCCAGCTCGTGGAGCCCAGTGGATGAAGCAGACTGTATCCTTTGACACTCTCAAGCTGACCAACAACCTGCTTGATGATAATGGACATGTTAGTTTTTGTCGCTGTGTTTTAGGGATCTTTTTTTTTCATGAAAATTATATAAGTCTTCAGTCAAGATGTTTTTTTCTTTCCTTTTCCCGGCCAGATGATACTGAATTCTATGCATCGGTACCAGCCACGTTTCCATGTAGTGTATGTGGATACAACACCCAACAGCCATTTAAATGCAGAGAGAAACTTTTGCTCCTTCTCCTTCCCCGAGACACGCTTCATGGCAGTCACTGCCTATCAAAACCACAGGGTAGGAAAACCAGGACATATTTGAAATCAAACGTTTCACAGGATTAGGCGATGTTACTTTACTTTTACCACTCTGTGACTGAACCATCGATTCTATCTTTCTGCCAGATCACTCAGCTGAAGATAGCCAGCAATCCATTTGCTAAAGGCTTCAGAACAACAGACACACAGGATTGGTTAGTGATAGTGTGGAATTCATCCAGAGTACATTTTGCCTCATGAAGAAGGTGTCAGATGAATGCTTTGTGTGAAAACAGGGGAAACATTTCCAAGCCTCTTGGCGTGTGGTATCCACCAGAGGACGTGACTGCGCACAGTATCACAAACGCAGTAAGGGAAAGGGACTTAAAAGAGTCAACGGGTGAGTGCAATACTGTGTTTCTATGTACTGTATGTGGGTGTACTATATTAATCATTGTAATATTTTATAACATGCAACATCTAGTTTTTCATTTGGGTCTTTTTTTATAACTTTATTTCATCATTAATTATGTAATTAATTGTTTTGAAACCTAATATAAAACAACGCAAATTATTTCCTGGCATTTTCAGCACCGGAGGCAGCCTCGCATCTGATGGAGCAGAGTGGACAGTTTTGCAACTTTACAGATGCAGTGGTAGGAAGCAACAGTGGAAACATTGCTTTTGGAACTCCAGCTTCCTTCCACAACCGTTTACCGTCTTACTGGGAATGTGTCGGATCATCTCAGAGCAACAACGTGTTGTAGAGAGAGTTTTCCGTTCGGAACGTGGCCTATATCCTGCAAGCATTATAATTCAGCTGCATCGTATCATCGTATTGCTGTGACCAGTACTGGGAAATGGCAAGATATAAATACAGACTACAGTTCTACTTTGTGTACTGTGCATTTTTGTGTGCATTTTTTTTTCCAGGAATCTCTAATTTACTTGAGCATTTATTTTTCTGATAACTTTTTTTCTTTTACACTCTACATTTCAAAACACAAAATGTTTTTTAAAAACTTTTTTGACAAAAAAAGGCTCATTACTTTTTTCATTATGGTAAAGATTTTGATTGATTGAGATTTTAGGGTCGGGAAAAAAAGGACAGCAACACATGGAGGAATGTGAATCAGGCAGTATTAAACGACAATGGCAACAAATTTGGAGAAGCAATCTATTCCCCATTAACGGCCCTACTAAAGAGAGTTGTATGTTTCTTGGCAAATGTGATGTCTTGTGTCAGCCTAAAAATCAATCAGATACAGTAGTTGTTGTCTAATCTGAAAATAACACATAAAAGATGTATGTTTTCAGTTGTTCTCAAGAGCTAATTTTGAATATTTGTAACTGGCTTTATCACATTAATAAAGCTACGGGAAACATAGCTCTCACTAACACTCAACAAATTTCTTAAACATGTAATTTGATTTTTATTGTCACCTCCACAAGGCCTATAAAAGTACAGTAAATGAAAGCGGAAAACTTCATGTACAAGGAAGTTTTGTTTTTCAAAACAAATATTTCATATAAATGACGGGGGGGCGGGGGGGGTGATCCTTGTATTTTCCAAATCTGTACTTTTGAGAGACAGATCTCAATGGCAACATTTTCTCTCCTACCTCGGTGTTGGGGGTCACCGTTAAGACCGAACCGCTCGCAGAACACTTTTATTTTGAAAATTCTCGCAGGAAGTCAGTGCCGCTTTTCCAGCGAGTGAATGATGCTGGGGCTCTGGAACCAGAAGATGCACTAGGGCGGATGGAGGAAGACTGGGAGGTGGCTGGAGGCGGTGAGCAAGAAACGAATCGGTAAGGGGCACGGATGCGAGTGCGTCAACCCGTCGGACAGCGTCCATGGTATCTCTGCGTTCGGTCTTCCGACGCCACGATGAGAGAAAAAGCCACAGGCCTTCGATTGTTGCTTCCCCCGAGCTCTTCGTAACATCGAGGGTTGGTTCCCCAGCTCTCTTTAACATCGAGGGTTGGTTGCCTGAGGACGATGCTCACCGTTTAATACGAATTTCAATAGTGTGAAGAAGTAGGATTCATCCCTTCGTTTAAATATTCCGCTCGTACACCGAGGCGAAGCTCGGTGAACTGTCATGGGTGTCATGGGTTTAGCCATCATCTTAGCACACTCGCCACTTCGACTGCCTGGTGTCACGGTAAATTGAACGTCTGCGGAAACCAGCCATCATCCTCAGTCGCAGCGATGCTGTGTTTCAACATGGAGTCGTCGAAAGCACAACCTTGTTTTCTGTCAGCATTTCTGGCGTTGACCCTACTGTGTCAGCTGGGTGGCAGTCAGTCGGCACCGGACGCCTCGGGCCTGCCTCTCGCTATTCGCTTGCCACTCAGCCAAGGAGCCCGTACCGAATCGTCGCCGCCTCTTGAACGCGGTAAAGCTCGGAGGATGAGTGGTCGTCGGCGGAGGGGAGTGACAGCCAGCGGCATCAACTTCGTGGACATGGTCGATAACCTGCGGGGAAAGTCCGGGCAGGGCTACTACGTGGAGATGGCCGTAGGCTCTCCTCCGCAAAAGGTAAAGCAGGGCTTGGGCGTAACGGGTGTAAAACTAATTTTCGGTGAAGTTTATGGATGGCGAGGCACTGACCAGTGGCTGAAGTAGACTTTAATCCTTCAATCAACATCAATTCTTATCCATCCATCCTTTTTATAATCCGCTTAACCTTACAAGGGTCGTGGGTGTGCTGGAGCCTATCCCAGCCTGTCTCAGGGCTGTAGGCGGGGTACACCCTGAACTGGTTGCCAGCCAATCGCTCGGTACACATAGACGAACAACCATCCACACGCACATTCACACCTAGGGACAATTTAGAGTGTTCCATTAACCTGCTCTGCATGTTTTTGGAATGTGGGGGGGGAAACCGGAGTTCCCAAAGAAAACCCACGCAGGCATGGGGAGAACATGCAAACTCCACACATGGAAGGCTGGAGCCGGAATAGAACCCTCCACCTCTGCAGTGTGAGGCGGACGTGCTAACCAGTGGAACACTGTGCCGCCCAACCAATTTGAATATTAAATCAGATTTGTTCTACTTCAAGGTTTTGCACTTTTTGCTGGGGTTTCTAGTACCAATTAACCGTGAAAAACAAGGGATTTCTGTATAATCCATTTTGCAACATGGCTGCATTATAACAAAATGGAGAAGGTGCTTAATTATAGCATACTATGTACCTAATATAATGCTGAGGTTCCACGTAACTTTCATTCAGTAACGTTTTGCCTAACTGCAAAATATGATACTCACATCGAGACCGAAGAGGAGCCAGATGGCACTGGGATTTGAATGGGCAACTCGAGAGGCGTACAGGGTTCAACGGGAGACAGAGCGGAAGGACATTCAGGGCAACAGGAAACATCACTCGGGACATTATGAAAGAGGACAAACTAGACTGTGTGCTGTCGGAGGTGATGAATGGGTTCAAATACACTGCAGGGTTTCATGCTCACTTTTTTTCACAAGGAACACAATGACCCCTAAACTGCTATTTTAGTGGCCGCATCGTATTTGGATATGTATCGAATCGCCCTTAGACATGGAGATTATTCTCACTTTAAGACATGCATACAGCACTGCGTCATTACTAATATGTGGTGAACAATCGTTCATGGTGGTTTGCAATCCACCGAGTGCTAACGCATTGTCAAGGTGACATTTTGATACAAGTCTTATCCTTAGATCTCACTGAATTATCCATCCACTTTTGTTTTTTTTTTTACGAGCGGATTTGAACATTAGTTCTGTTTTTCTCCACTCACCAGCTGAACATACTGGTGGATACAGGTAGCAGTAACTTTGCTGTTGGGGCAGCTGCTCATCCATTCCTGCGCCGATATTACCATCGCTCACTGTGAGTATCGTCAAATCATCAGTAGTAGAAATACACAATGTCTTGCCTGCTTTATTTATTCATTATACTTGACTGTAGAGCTTGGCGATAGGGCCTTATAATGGAATCTCCACTGATATTCAAGTTTGGCATTAGCATTAGCAATTTCTTAGCAAACCAGCTGAAATATTTTTTTCCCTGAGCATTTGACTTGCATCAACTTCTTCAGAAATAACATTTTTTTTCTTTATGGATATTACAAAAATACGTTTTTCCTCTTGGAAAAAAAAATGCTTCCTTTCATCCTTGATAAATGAGCATTTTAAATGTTCAACAATTAAACGTAATAATATGAGGCATGACCCATGAAACTGCATGGAGAGTAACGCCGCACACCCTCCGGGTCTCTCATGGTCTTTTCTCTTGCATAGTGGTACAGGTGAGGCAGGCAACTTCTGCAAAATATGTGTGGCCTGGAAGCACTCGAATCAAAAGAGCTATCCTTCTAATAATTGTGATACCTTGATGTTTTGCTTATGATTATCATACTGTCAGAAAATTGATTAAAAAAATTAATTCTGTGGTGGAAAAAAAGCCCCTTAAATTAATCTGAAATCGATTAATCGCCCAGCCCTGCTGGGCAAAATAATAATTTAATTACATTTAATAATTTAATTTAATGCAAAATTATACATTTGTATTATTTTGGTTGCATGCATTTATAGTACACACAGATCCAATGCATGCACTTGATGAAGATCAATGATTATATGTCCTTTCCTGTCCACAGCTCGACATCTTACCGTGACCTTGGAAGAAGCGTGTATGTTCCTTATACGCAGGGTCGATGGGAAGGCGAGTTGGGTTCGGATTTAGTCTCTGTTCCACACGGCCCCAATGCCACGCTCCGTGCCAACATTGCTGCAATCACCCAATCTGATCGCTTTTTCATCAATGGATCCAACTGGGAAGGAATTCTTGGACTGGCTTATGCGGATATTGCACGGGTAGGTGCACTGATCGTTGATTTTCCTCAATTTTGGTCAAACAAATTGGGTCTAATATCCATTTGTAATTTTTTTGAGACTATGGCCACAAAGGGTGTTAGAGTAGACAAATACAATGTTGTCATGTTTTAAAGTTTCATTTTGTTACATGCTTGATTGACCTCGAAATGCTTGTGTTCAGAACATCTTGCACACAATGGAAGCACAGAAAATCAGGGGTCAATTTGAGGTCAAGGAACCCACGAGCGCATGGTACCTGGCCACATCTCAGAAAGAAAGATTTAAAACATTAAGAGTCAAAGAAAAAGTCTATCACATTTTTTTCCTGCTGCCTTGAAATGTTTTGCGATGAATAATATGTTCAAAATGGAAACCAACGTTGAAAAAGTTGGAGTCATTTTCTACATCTTTCCTCAGCCTGACGAGCGACTGGAGCCTTTCTTTGATTCCCTGGTTCGCCAGACGCCTGTCCCCAACCTCTTCTCTCTCCAGCTATGCGGTGCCGGCTTTACCCAAAACCACTCTTTGGGCAGCGCCACCGTTGGAGGAAGCATGGTAAGACACCTGTAGCAGTGATACAAACATTGCAGTATATACTGTGTCATCCGGTGTCAGATGCATGGCCAACGCAGTATGTTTACTTTGTAGATCATTGGAGGCATCGACACATCCCTCTATGTGGGAGAGCTTTGGTATACTCCCATCCGTAGAGAGTGGTACTATGAGGTCATTATTGTGCGAATTGAGGTGAATGGACAGGACCTCAACATGGACTGTAAGGAGGTAAGATGTGACCTACGGATCGCTATAATAAGTTTTTAAAAAAAATGTTTTTAGTGGCGTGTCGCTGATTTCAAAAGCTATTTGCTATTTCTTTATCCTTTTACAGTACAACTACGATAAGAGCATTGTGGACAGTGGCACCACGAACCTTCGACTACCCAGAAAAGTCTTCCAGGCTGCTGTCAAGGCTATCGAAGCAGCTTCCTCGGTTAGTCCCCAAATGATTGAAATTTGTCTAGAGATAGGTGTCAAATTGAAAGGAAAAACTGATAGATGAGCTGACCGACAAAATGAATTCAGTTGGTTTCATACGGGTACTATCGAGGTTTGAATTTCCGATGGGGGCTTTCAGGTAGTATTGCAGGTGTCTTCCGTTCCTGCTCCTGCCTCAACCATGTACAGGTAAATATGAAGCTATAGATTGATTGTCCTCATTTCCTCCTCTGTATTTCAGACAGAACAGTTTCCATCTGGGTTCTGGCTAGGCGAACAGCTGGTGTGTTGGCAGGCCGACACGACACCCTGGAACATCTTCCCAGTCATCTCTCTCTATCTGATGAGTGAAAACCGTAATCAGTCCTTTAGAATCTCCATCCTGCCCCAGGTAAAGACACAGAATATTTGCCTCGCGTCACCACATGCGTTCTGGGCTTTTATCTCTTGAAGTTAAAGCAACTGATTAAGGCTGTCGCGAATGAATCTTTTTAGAATTGATTATCAATAATTCTATCGTTTACTCGGGCAATTGTCCCCTGAAAGATATGGTGCAATTATAGAAAATAACACTTCTCCAAAGTTTGGGGATGGAATTTATGAGTGGATTTTATAATAACTTGACTCGTACTGTAGCAGATGAAACATTTCTGGAAAAGTCCTGGAAAGTCAATTTTAAGAAAAGAGGAAGAATTTGGTAATGTTTTTTTTCTTTTTGCGCATGACGACAAATTGCAATATTAACCGAGTGCGTGCATCTGCTTTCCGCACAAACAGGGTCCCAAACATATCTCCGATTGGCCTAAATGCGGGTTTGAAATTATGAATGCTAGTTTCCAGCCATACATTTTTAGTGTCGACCAATATGTGGTCAAGATAGCTAAGTTAGCCAACCCTTACAAGTGATGCTTACCACATTGGAAGGGAACTAAAATAACAGTCAAACCTTGGTTTTCGTCCATGATCCGTTCCAGAAGGCTGTTCGAAAACCGAAATTGTTCGAAAACCGAAACCACGCTCCTTTTAAAATAAAAATGTTTACTGAATGGGTCTGCCCACAATGTAAAGCAACACGAGGAAGCGTCACTTCCTCGTCTCCCCGAGGAAGCGTCACTTCCTCGTGTAAGGAAGTCGAGAGGAGTCAAATGGTGCATTCAAGTGCGCTCATTTTGTCCGAGAACCGAAATTTGTTCGTCATCCGAGGCATAAGAAAATCGAAATTTTTGGTCGAAAACCGAATTGGTCAAGAACCGAGACGTTCGAAAACCGAGGTTTGACTGGACTTGTGTTTTCACACGGTTCAATTCTACGATAATGAACAAGTATGGTAGCTCAGGCTGAAGCCAGACACACTGGTGTGACGTCACCTAAACGCAGCTATAGCTGTAATATACTGCAAATGTTTGCAACCTACATGTTAAATATATCACTTGGGAAAAGTGTCATCCTATATATTTTTTATCTTTTTTTTTCTATACAGCAATACTTGCGGCCAGTTGAGGACGTAGCTTCTGCTCAGGAAGACTGCTATAAGTTTGCTGTGTCCCCGTCTAGCACTGGCACGGTTATGGGAGCAGTTATCATGGAGGGATTCTATGTGGTGTTTGATCGAGAAAAGAGCCGAATCGGTTTTGCTATAAGCACATGCCACGGTGAGTAAGACAGAATGGAATCACGGGGAGCTGAGGGCTTGAAAGAAGCATGCCTTTTTTAATGGATGAAAAAGGCACTTGCCCCTTTTTGGGCAAGTAACTTTTTAGACTTTTGTAAATCATGACTTAATTGTAATTTAACTATCGTTTCTGAAAACCCGAATGAGTCGGTTTCACTTGCAGACAACCTGTAACACCTCTGAATTGGTTAAAAATCCCCAAATGAAGGTTTTAGAGTTGCCAAATCAAAGTGTAGAACTTAAATCCAATTGAGATGCTGCGTTATGATGGTATTTGGTGATATGTGATATACCTTAAGCAGGCTATTCCTATTAAAATAAGCTGTCCGTTGTGAGTCTTTGAAGCATAGGTCAAAAGTTCTTTACAGTGATGTCAAAGACTCATCCAGAGTTGGTACAAATGCTTGATTTCAGTTATTGCTGCAAAGGATGGCACAAGCAGATATTAAGTTCAGGGGGCAATAACTTTATTTTTTTTTTTCCATAGGGCCAGATAGGCTTGGATTTTTTTCACCCTCGATAAGTTCTGTAAAATTATCATTTTTGAACCGGGGTTTAATATTAATTTTTCTTGTCTTTTGTGAGATGTGAAGATTGGTTTTAAGATCACTCACATTTAAATATAAGAAATGTGTAAAAAAAATGAAAAAAATAAATCGGGGAAAAGGGGGAATGCTTTTTTTCGGGCTTTGTATGTCTGTAAGCTTGTATTCTTTTCTCCTAATCACATTCCACTCCACTCTACCATTTTCAGTTCATGATGAGTTTCGCATTACCTCTGTGGAAGGCCCTTTCTTCGGTATTGACCTGGAGGACTGTGGCTACAACATCCCCCAGACAGACGAGTCCACTCTTATGACCATTGCCTACATCATGGCGGGTATCTGTGCTCTCTTCATGCTGCCGTTGTGTCTCATGGTGTGCCAGTGGCGCTTTGCTCGCTGCCTTCACCCGCAGGGCGACTTCTCTGATGACATTTCACTTCTCAAGTGACCTGGTGAACTGGAGGACGACGGGTATCGTGGAGCCCGCAAATTAGCCGGGTTTACATGGAGCCTTGTAGTCCGATTAAAATAAAAACGAATGACTAAACGGAATGAAAATGGAGAAATTGTTTGAAACTACTTGTAACTTGTTTTTATTAAGATAACGCTTTAGTAAAAGTGTCGCAACCATCACAACTACTGTGCTAAGTAGATACAAATTGTGATGTTTACATCGATATCCGCATGTCACATGGCTCTAAAACGACTGTTCTGATTAATGTATTGGGCCATGTAAGCGACATATCAGAATAGATCACGTCGCATGTGAACAGTTGACCACAGATCTGCAGTCGGAATTATTTCAATTGGAAAGTCTCCATGTGAACCCAAAAAAGGGATGCAAGTTGTGCTGTGTTACAAAGATTTCAAGATCTAAAGGGAATTCACTATACACTAAAAGGCACTTTGACTCTTGCTTTTGGGATTGGGACCGCTCCATCTTTGTTGTACGTACTTAAAAATGGTATGGCTGGTTGTCGTGGTGATGCTAAGAGAAACTGCTGTGCAATCGCTTATTAACTGGAGGCTCGCTGCGTGGGCAAAGCAAAAATAATTAAAGACATACAGTATTTATGAGAAAACTAAACCACGTGAAAGATAAGTTTGTCCTAGGATAAGGCACAGGCCTGTGATGGCAAAAATGATATGAATAGAATGGTTGGTGTTTCACGCAGGCTCCTATGCAGATTTATATATTAAAAAAGGATGAAAAAGCATTAAAAAAGGAATAAAGTAGCTTTCAATATCTATATATATCATTTCAATGTACTGTATAATAAATACTTTTATAGAAACAGATATTTATTAGATGCGCATGGTGGCCCTGAAGTGCGAACCACAGCAACCAATAATTAAACCCAACAACAAATAACTAACCAAACAAAAAAAAATTAATGACAACCAAACAGGAAAGCCGCACGACCCCCCCCCCCCCCACACCCAAGATTTAACCCGCCCAAGTGTATCCGACCTTTGTTTTTTTAATTGCTTTTTTTCCCCAATTGTTTTTGCTTTTTGTTGTTTTGTTTTAGTTATTTTGTTTTATTTTATTGTTGAGTTAGTTGTTTATTGATTTGTTTGTTTTTTTCATTTGCTTTTGTGTTTTGGTTTCATGTGTTTTTTTTTGTTGCTTTTTTTTAGTTCTTTATTTTAGTGTTTTAGGATATGCTGTTGTGTTTAGCTTTTTGTGTTGTGTTTTGCACTTCAAGGCCACCATAGATGGGGAACCCAAGAGAAAAATACTACAGAGCTTCATGCAATGAATTGACCAGGATGTTTACAGAGCCAAGGAAGGCATAATTGGCAGTGTGCAGCAATGGCATGTTTATCTGTGTGTGATTTTGGTGGGTTTTCTGATCTTCTGTCACTTGCTTAGGACAAAAACGAATGGGACGAGCATGTCTGCGTTTGTTCGCATGCTCGCGTGCAGATGTAGTATTCAGACAGATTAAATAAATTAAACTACTGAACATTATATAATGACATCTATTAAATTACACAATTTCCCTAACCCCACCAAAGAATTCTTAAGAAAAACTGTCTTATATCACATTGTAGTCTGTTTTGCTTGAAACTACTGAACACAGTGTCAGTATTTGATGTCACTTATTGTACTCTAATCTTAAGTGTATCTATTGCACATGCAATTAGTTTTACAGATCTACAGTCCAACACATTTTCTTATTGTTGCAAAGAAAGTCTGCATTATTGCACATCATCGATACTGTCTCTTAAATGTTACCAATCTAAAGCCTTTGGGGCTTTTTTCATGACACAAACAGTCCAAGGCAATACTCAATGAAGAGAGGCCCAGAAACCAGCTCAAAAACATGTTATACAGGATGTCAGTCAGAGTCATAATTTTTCCAATGAAGTACATGTTCTGTCATGTTTTTCTTGTTGTTTTTTGCACTCCAAGAAAGGTATGTGCAGGCACAGCATATGCTAAGATCAAGACATATGCAAATATTTCAAATGAATATGAAAAATACTGGAAGTGATTTTTGAAAATGAAAGTCTTGTGACATTATCCTTACCTGAATACATTTTAATCCAGAATGTGTCTTGCCTCCCTTTGTGTGTGTGTTTATGAATTTAACCCCACGTTTGTGTATGATACTCTGTCTCTGTCTCTCTCTCCCTCTCTCTCTCTCTCTTTCTCTCTTTCTCTCTCGTGACCAAAAAGCAGCTCAGATGATTTAATTCACTGTTAAAATTAAAATATTTGGAAACACATAATGAATGGATAATGTAATACTGTCTCAGTACGTATCTGCAGTAACAATAGAAGGCACAGTAAATTCATTCGAGATCAGTTAGCGATAACTCACTAGGAATTACAATGTACAAATAATTGTCTGGCTCTTTGTTAATTTAAAAATATTTACCGAGAGATTAAACTCTACAACAAATATTAGAAAATGTAGAGGGAAGTGCGTACACGTTAACGAATGACGAACATCCGTATTACGTCATACGTAGAAGTAGTGACCTGTTTACGTATTGCGGAAGTGAGACCGGCGCAATCGTACAATTGAGTCCATCATAGGACTTCAGTACTGTTCATATACATTTCACCAGAGTCACGAGAGGAACGATTTGCATTTGGAGGTAATTAACGATACAGCTTTTAATTTGTAAATTGTAATGACTACTTCTTTATCTAGTAAAAGACAAGGAAATGGACGGTGCTTGTACAGTCGATTGATAAAATAATGTCCACTACTTGACTGTTTTGCTGATAAACTTCCGCAATTGCAACATTGTAAAAGACACTTATTGAAAAAAAACCCCACCAGCTTCCTTACCGCAGTTAGCTTTCTAACCCCCTTGTGGCTTCTTGTCTGACGAGAAATGCCAAATTAAATGTTAGATGGCTTTTTAGTGAGCTAGACATACAGTAATCGTTTAACATACGTAGCTCCAAAGCCATTGAAAACATCACATTAGAGTGTCGCAGCAGTTTTTAAAGCATTGCCTGGCTCTCTAATTGACTATAAGACAGGATATTTTCAACTGCCAGTTGTTATGGAACCTTTGCTTTTCAGAAGTACCCTGTACAATACACTATGTCCTCGGCTCTGGAACGACTCGCGTCTCTGTAGCTCGATAAGAGTGAATTACTTTTGATGTATTTATCAGTGCAGACACTGCTTGGAATGTAAAGCACTAAACAGAGATTGAAAAATATCATTAACTTGTTTTTATGTCTTCATTCGTGTTAGTAAATCCCCTCTTACGTCGAGACCAATTTGTCACTTTTTATGAGTTTAAAAAAAACAGCTTTACAGCATAGTGTAAATTTCACTACACCTCATGATTGTGTCCCACATGCTGTTGATTCTTCACACACACACAAAAACTGCTATTTTATATCTTTGTTTGAAATCTGAAATGTGGTAAAAGGTCAAACTGTCACAAGACACTATGTTGATCCAGCCCTTCTTTTCAAATTGCCACTGACCATGACTTTTGTCCTCTCTCTTTCTTTCTCTCACATCCAGCTTGATGTTCAGATGAGGTCTCGCCCAGTTGATCCTTCTTGTCATCCTTTTTTGTGATGGCAACTCTCCATTTTACCATCTTCATTCTCCTACTCTTTCTCTCCACTTTTGCTCTTTTACTTCTGACCCATCTGCAGTCCGGCATCCAGTCATTTGCTTCTCAGTCACCTTCAGCGCCATCCTGTGATCCAGGTCAGTCATGGGCTGTCAGACTCCACGCTGACCCACATCATGAGGATGAACTGGAATGTGAGGAGCTTGATGTCATTGCCAACCAGGTGCTGTGCTTTATTCACACAATGTAATGACAGTGCAATGTCAACAAACTGTTGACTCTGTTACTTTACTAGCAACTAACTAAGGAATACTCATTCATAGTGTTATAAAAGATTGTTATGTGTGGCGCAGAGAACACGTTTGCCAAGAATAAGGAGATATCCTTTATGTTCGTTACATACACATTAGCTCCCAGTCATGTAGAGCAGTACACATTTTGTTCATATCATGAGTACCCCCTCTGTCATACGTGTTGGTGATTCTCCAAAAGTAGAACATAGCACAACAGATTTTTAACAAACATAATAAATATAAATATATTTAAAAAAATTTAAAAAATGAACAAAAATAATAATCAAACTCACTGTAGCAGTTTTAATTTCTTTTCATCAGTCATCTGAGCTTTAGTGAGACATGAGCTGCCGCACAGCTTTTGTGATTCTGGTGCAGCTGTGCCGCAGGTTATTGAACATGGAAATACATTGTTAAATGTTTCCACGTACCCCTTGCAATGTGCTCACGCACCCCCACAAGTACCTGTTCCAACCCCTGGTTGGGAAACAATGATGCAGAGAATCTGAAGCATTTTAACGAATCATGCAGCAGCTACCTCTGTCAGACTTTCTTTTTGCCAGCACAATGCCACTATTTTCCGACAGCATGTTTCAGGCCTAAACCAAAACAGATATGCAGGACAGTCACATCCACTCCCACAGCAAGAAAAGATCGCGACACTGCCTGCCCAACCGCTTGTACTGTATATACTGGAATAGTCAACAGTAGCTTCAACAAACGTGGCTTGTTCTATGAGTTTCACTTCCTGCCTTTTCTTATTTGATGTGTGATCTTGTCACACATCACAATTCGCAGCGGATGTGGTTTGAAATTGTCATTGTGGGAGGAGCTCAATATTGATCTACATTTGTACTTCATCTTCCTATGTACTTTCACCATTCCAGGTGGCAGAACAGGCTGGGCTGCACAACCGGGGCCAAATTGGACACTTAGAAGGCCACTACTTGCTGTGTTCTTCTCATCCTGGTGCTAATGTTTGGAGGAATAATCTCCATCCTGGGAAAGTGCTGGCAAACCACCCTAATGTCCTTTGGTACTCCCAGGAGAGGGTGCTCAGCCGCTCGAAAAGATCTATGGCTTTTAATGACCCCCATTACCCTAAACAGTGGCACTTGGTGAGGCAACGTAATTATAGTATATACATGTTACCGTTTCATTCTGTGTAAATGATGTCACAATGTGTGCTTTGCAAGGTGAAATTTGAAAAGCACTTAGCGAAACGTGTTTGGCCCAAATTAACCCCCCTAATTTATGTACATCATTAGCTACAATTGTCTTCAGACAATGCATTCTTCTTCTTTACTTTAATCTATGTCCTCCCTTTGCATTACATGCTTGCATTGAAGCACAATGGTGTTAATAAGGACATGGACATCAATGTGACCGGCGTATGGGAGCACAACATCACTGGCCAGGGAGTCACCGTGGTGGTGGTCGATGACGGGGTACAACACACCCATAAAGACCTCGAACCCAATTATGTAAGTCGCTGTCATTCATTCTATTCACCGCAGTAATTTCTTAGAATTACGCTGGGGAACACCCATTTTTTTTGTTTAGTTAGGTCAGACAGTTTTGTTTTTTTAAACCAATTTTTGCGTGCGAATCCAAAACTGATCTTGGTTTTTGAGCTATAGGATCCCCGTTTTCTTAAAAAATATGAAATACTGGAATATGGAATAATTACCAGCTTTTAAAGCAAAAAAAAAATGCTATTGTGACTTCACAAAAAAGTTGCCACATAGCTGCAGATGAGGCCAATCGTAATCCGCTCTTCTTACGACACCTAATCTGTGGAATTTTGCTAATCTAAATGGATGGGTGCAGTAGTGTTTTCCTCACACGCAGTGGATAGTTGTATAAATGAATTTTCAAATGAATATCCATCAACTGAAACGTTCCCATTTCATGATTTCTTCTGCACACATTTACCCAAATGTAATAGAGTCCAGAAGGCAGCTATGATCTGAACTCCAATGACCCGGACCCGATGCCTCACCCGGACGTGCACAGTGACAACCACCACGGTACTCGATGTGCCGGTGAGATCGCTGCAGTTCCCAACAACAGCTTTTGTGCTGTGGGCGTGGCGTATGGCAGTAAGGTGGCAGGTACACAATAGGAATGTAGTTTGTTTTTAAATGCCTCATTCCAATGTGTTGAGTGAGGTATAGGCTGGAACATCAATCACTTGCATCCGCAGGCATAAGGGTCCTGGACGGCCCCTTGACGGATAGCCTGGAGGCCATAGCCTTCAACAAACACTACCAAGTCAACGACATCTACAGCTGCAGGTAACAACACGTGTGTCACTGTGATCCTTTTGTCTAGTTTGTCTGTCTGGTCGTAATTATAATTTAAAATCTGTATTTCATCAATCCGTCGCACATTGTGAAAGGGATGTAAATTGTGTTTTCCTAGTTGGGGTCCTGATGATGATGGACACACTGTGGACGGGCCCCATCCTTTGGGCAAGGTCAGAATGTTCACTTGTTGAGATTATTGGTGATTATTTTCTTGCTAAGCTTTTACTTCGATTTTTGCAATGAACAGCTGTTGGTATTCCTCTATTTGAGGTGGCTTTTTTATTTTTTATTTTCCCATACAGTAGTTCCCCTTACACCTGTGGCATTCATCATTTTAGACTACTGTTTTAGTCTTTGTTTATTTGACTTACTTTGGTAATTAACCTACAGTATTTTTTTTATACTGGAATGAAAAATGTAGAGTTCATTTGCCTTAACATTTAATAAAGGTTTTACAGTGGTTCATTTTTTTGACCTACAAACTAATTATTTTGTAGGAGAAGAATTACTTCCAGAGCAGGAGCTGGACCAGTGTCCAAAAACCGATTATGATCAGCATTTTGAGGTTCCACTGTGGAGAACATTTATTAGGTAAATGAGAAGGGTGGCTCGCAGTTTGACCTAGTGCAGTGTTATTTTTCTCCTGTAGAGGGCAATATATCTCAACTTTACTTGGCCAGCGTTCACGTCTGTGAATAGATGCAATATTTGTTGTATAAAAGAATATTCCGTTCTTCAAAGTAGTCCATGTAGTTGCTGAGTTCCGGTATATTCAATTTTCTTCACAGGCTGCACTTCAGCACGGAGTCATTGCAGGAAGACGTGGTTTTGGAAGCATCTTTGTGGTTGCCAGCGGCAATGGAGGTCAATACAATGACAATTGCAACTATGATGGTTATGCCAACTCCATCTACACCATCACCATTGGTAAAATTGGGTTTTCAGTGTACATCATTGCAGAATGTCCCAAATTGAATGTTTATATTGTACTGTTTTGGACATAGGAGCTGTTGACGAGAATGGCAGGATGCCCTTTTATGCTGAAGAGTGTGCATCCATGTTGGCTGTCACATTCAGCAGCGGAGGGAACAAGCTCAGGAGCATTGTAGGTCTTACTTGTGAACACAACATACATATGCCAAATTGTATCTCAATTGGTCTGATCGTAATGTTTTCCCTGTGTTTTTAGCGGTTAGCACATCATCAATTTGAGTGTTTTGTTTTTTTTTTCCTTTTATGCTGCCGGGACTTATAGAAGCCAGCCATTTATTTGTTGGTGTTTGTTCCTTGTCACTATAGAAACAGGAAAGCCATTTCCTGGGGGGGGGAAGCGATTTGACGAAATAACCTCTCTCGAGAGGAAAGTGAGCCACAAGCTGACCACAGTGCACTTATTGGCCGAGTCTTAACCCTGCACTGGCATTTATAAATTTAACTCTGTGGCCCATTGGGGATTGACACAGGAAACAACATCTTTGCAAATTTATCGCTGTAATTGAATTTTAAAAAATGCTTTTTACAAAATTTGAAATAATTATGTGTAAAGATATGATAATAACGGGCTACAGTACAGCTAAAGAAGAGTCTGGGAAATGCGATCATGTCTGTGCAGTGCACCTTGTTGTCCGTTGTAGATTGGGTCTTTTTTTTTTTTTATCTGAGTTTTGATGATTGACAGGTTCCATCACGATCAGCGAAATAAACTGACATTTTGTTTGTATAGGATGCAATTATAATGTGAGACATTGTGCCACTTCATACAAGGCTGGTTAACAAGTATCGTGTACATAGGCGCACACAGAGCAGCGATTAGGAGCCTGAAATCTTCAACAGCTTGCACAGCTGTTAGGAAGTGTGTTTACTCCACACGTAAACACTGAGAGTGCTACGAATTCCCCCCTCTATCATGTTGCCTGTTGTTAACTGCACATCACCGAGATGAAAATGTTTTTACTTGTACGCAATGAGCGTGAGTGGACTCCACTGTCAGCATCATATATTTGCCATTTGTTTAGCGCTCATGCTGTACAGTACAGAGACAAAAGCATCGCAACTGGGACCGGACGGTGCAAGTAAAAGTGGGAGTAGTTTCCTCCTGTTTCCTGCTAGTGGAATTTCCATTCTTCATTTTTTTGAAGAGTCTGATGTTCAGTGACAGGACCGAGTAGTTCACCAAAGTGAAAGTTTGCCAGCGTTTCAATCTATTCCCTAATCCATTAGGAGTTGGGTCCCATTACTTTGCTGTTTATATTATATGGTTAGATTCCTCCCCACATTTGGTTTCTCTTTTTTTATCCTCTGTTAAAGTAAGTGTACTTCATGGCTCTTGATTTTTATTTGGACAAATTCCTTTTCTTGGCTTCCTTGGTTTCAAAGCTAATCCTCAATGAATGCTCTTAAATCCACTGTCTGCACACACACAAAAAAAAAAAAAAACGACCCAAAATCTGAAATATTTTATTGCCGTCCCCCTCAAAGTGATCAGACAGCATCGATTTTCGCCTTGGTCATGTCATATCTTCAGCGTTCTATACACAGATCTCAATCGCTCTTCAACAGACGTTTAGGGATAGTTGCTTGTCCTAGACCAGGGATGTCAAACATACGGCCCGCGGGCCGGAACCGGCCCCCAAGGAGGTTTGATCAGGCCCGCGGGATAATTTAAAAGTGAAAAAAAAATGCATCAAAGACACAGAATTAATATTTTAAATAAAATGCAATTCGTGGATTATCCACTAGGGGGCACACTGTTTTGATCACAGTGGGAAACATTTTTTTGATCAGGGAAGAAAACAGCAGTCTCAGTCTGTCACTGAGATAGACCCAACGCAGCAAATGATATGAAAGCACCAATCAATGCTTCTTGAGACCAAAACAAAGGAAAGAGAGGAGATTTTGGTGATTCATAGCACAGTATGGTATAATGTTAATGGTTCGGCCCACTTGACATCTACCGAGTCCGGATGTGGCCCACAATGTGAAATGAGTTTGACACCCCTGTCCTAGACAGACACCAATGACTTAGTCTTAATACTGTCACGCAGTCCTGTTTGAGATGCTCACATTTGTGAGAAAGGCGATTGACGAAACCAAATTAGCTGAGTGTTGGTTTTGGCTGAGAGCAGAGCTATTCCCACCGCTTGGCTGTTTACGCCATACCAGGTTCCCCGTGGTTTGTATAGCTTCAGCCCATCTGTCTGTGTAGGTAACATCGGACTGGTTCATGCAGCAGGGGACAGGCTGTACAGAGAGCCACACTGGCACGTCCGCCGCCGCCCCCTTGGCAGCCGGCATGGTGGCTCTCATGCTCCAGGTCCGACCTTGCCTCGGTTGGAGGGACGTCCAGCACATCATCGCCTTCACTGCCACCAAGGTAAAACAACCGGTGCCTTGTGCCACTCTTAGCAGTATGCCTGCTCTCATTGGGAGAGTGTTTCTCCTTGTAGATTTAACGCGTGAGAACAAAAATGCTATCCTTGGTTGTTCTAACGTCCGTCCATTAGTGTGACAACAGTTCAGACTGGAGGGAGAACGGAGCCGGTTTCCATCACAGTCATCAGCATGGTTTCGGTCTCCTCAACGCATGGAAACTTGTTAACGCAGCCAAGGTACATAAATGCACATGTCGAGCTGCAACCACCAAGCGTTTAAAATCAATGAAAGAAAGACATATGTTAGCCTCAATGCTGAATCAAGGAAACGAACTGTATTTATTTTTTTTTGTCCTGCTGTGGTTTTCAGGTATGGGAGCCAGTGCCATTTCTTGTGTCCTATCAGAGCTCAGTATTCAAGGAGAAAGTGTCCATTCCATCGTATCCTAAGGAGCTGGTTCGCACCTGGACAGGTACCTGAATGTGCGGCTGCTCTCTTCTTCTCTCTCTCAGCTCGGCATTCAATGGTTAACTTCTACACGACACCGTTGAGCCACCTCCCCCACTTTCCCTCCTTTCATTTCCTCAGTCTGACTTAAGCGTCCATATTAGGTAATGTTCTGCTGCATCTATATTGAGGCGTCCACATTTACTCACTGAACCACATGGCTCCAAATGGCCCGTTTTGAGCACTTGTTGGTCAGCAACTCTGCTCAGTGTTCAGATTCCCTCATTATTATAATTTTCTTCTTTTTCCACATCTTGAGTTTGTGGTGATCAAACTGTAGCAGAAACATTTCCTGCCTCTCATCTCTTTTCCTTACCCCTTATCCGTCTGTCGTCTCACACTTTTCTGGGCCCTTTAGCGGTCAGGCTCGCTGCCAGAGGGGCCTGCTTGTTCAGTCAACATTACCTCTACCCTTGAACTCCAAACCCAATTCCAATGAAGTTTGGAGGCTGCGTTAAACATAAATCAACACAGAATGCAATGATGGTGCAAATCATGTTTAACCTGGATTGAATTGAATACAAGACATTTAACTCATTCACTCCCAAAGACGTTTTTAAATGTCTTTTCAGACTTGGTCCACAATCGGCTGGTACTTAATAAGTTAATTTTCAAGCTGATAAACTTTGTTGTTTTTTTTGTTTTGTTTTTTGCAAATCATGATTAACCTTGAATTTTATGGCTAGAACACGTTCCAAAAAAGCTCGGATAGGAGCCAAAAAAGACTGGGTAAGTTGAGGAATGCTCATCAAACACCTGTTTGGAACAGGCAGTTGCCATGATTGGGTATAAAACGAGCTACACTGAATTGCTCAGTCCATCCATTCATTTTCAGCACTGATTCTGAACCGGGTCACAGGGGGATGCTGGGGTCTCTCCTAACAGACGGAAGGCCGACTACACACTGAACCGGTCGCCAGTCATGACATACAATCATTCACACCCACATCCACACAAGTCACTGATCCCAAGCTGCCCAAACACAAGTCAGACGAGTGCACCTCTACATCATCAGCGACATTCACAAGGTGGGGCGAGGTTCACCTCGTTGTGAACGACGACATGAGAAAACAGTTTGAGGACAATCTTTCTCAATGCAAGGAATTTACGGATTTCATCATCTATGGTCCATCATCTCACCAAAAGGTGCTGAGAATCTGGAGAAATCACTGCATGTGAGCGGCAAGGCCAAAAAAAACGAAAACAATGAATGGCCGTGACCTTTGATCCATCAAGTGGCACTGCTTCAAAAAGCGACATCAATGTGTCTGTAAATCATATCTCCACATGGGCTCAGGCACTTCAGAAAACCAATGTCAGAAAATCCAGTTCGACGCTACATCCGTGAGTGCCAGTTAAAACTCCACTTTGCAAAGCAAAAGCCATTTATCAATAACACCCAGAAACGTCGCCGACTTCTCTGGGCCCGAGCCGATCGAAGATAGACTGATGCAAAGTGGAAAAGTGTTCTGTAGTCTCATGAGCCCACATTTCAAATGGTTTTGTTTACATCTCCCGAGCCTCTTACCCTCCTGAAAATGATCACCCATTGACTATAAGTCTATACCTTTGTTTATACTTTCCATCAACTCATGTCCCCTCCTCAGCCTCAGGGTGTTTTGCAACCTTAAATGGTCAAAGAGCAGATGAACTCATTAGTTGTCATCGTCCAGGAAGTATGAAAAGAACACCTTGCTGTGTCATTCTTGGGTGAGCACTGAGTCGTCGGTGAGGTTCGGTCCTGATTGTCATAAATATTTAATCCACTTAAAAGTCAAAATCAAGACTGTGTAAAACGATAATGAACACGCTTACATTGTTCGCACTAATTTTTAATGATCATGCATCAACTGATTGTGGCCTAAACTTTAAAGGCAGACCTGTGGAATTCTGGCACCATCAGTTCGGTTGCCTGTGCAGTTTCTGCGACTTGTAAATGTTTTAGGGCTGATGAATATAAAAGGTACAGCAGATACAAAACATTTCCTTTCTATAATAAATGTACAATGAAACTCCTCTACAACGAAATCTACATGGGTGAAAATACCCCCTAGTGTGAAAAAATCTTCATGCATTGACACCATTCCCACTTTCCTGTTTCAAATTTGCTACAGTGAAAAACCCCCTGTTGTGAAATATTTCTTGCTGCAAATATGATTTCGTTGTAGAGGAGTTTCACTGTATTTTAATACATGTGCTCCAGTGGTTGGATATTATTGGGTGCAAATCACAAACTTGAAATGCACTGTTGTACCCCTTGCAAATGGGCACCGTCATCATTTTGACCAGTCGAATTTCTTGGTGTAGGCTTTGATTCCAGCACATGAGCGGTTGGAACCTACATATGTTTGAAAAGGAAAGACAAGACACACTTTCTCTGTCTGTTTCTTCTCTCAGTCACTGCTGCAGACTTGGCACTGTCTGGGATGCGGACACTGGAGCATGTGGCTGTTACGGTGACAATAACCCACCCTTGCCGTGGCAACCTGGAGATTGTGTTGTTCTGTCCCAGCGGTATTTCATCAGTCATTGGGGCTCGACGGGCTATTGACAGGTGGCCCCTCCGTCGCAACAGCTCACATATTCTGATTGGAGCATCCAAGCCATATCTGTGCTCAAAAATGAATATTCTTCTCTGCCTTTGCTGTTTCCCCTCCACCCTCATCCAGAGACTCTGCAGGCTACCAGGACTGGACCTTCTCCACTGTGCGTTGCTGGGGGGAGAGAGCTGACGGTCAATACTACCTCAAGCTATCTGACCATAGTAAGCTGTGGCTGCTCAGTTCACGCACGTTTTGAATTGCACACATTTTTGTCGCTCCATGCAATGCGCTCCACTTGCTCCCACAATGACCCGTCTCTGTGCTGATGTAGAGGAACCGTCATCTCAACAATGTGCCAGTGTTGGGGAATTAAAGCAGTGGAAGTTGACTCTGTACGGATCTTCTCTGACCTTCAATGATGTCAAGGACAGACAGATGTAAGCCAATATCGGCAGTCTTTATCAGCTAAAATAATTGCCATTTTAATTTTGTCCCAACTGAGCCCTCATCATTGAGTGTGATTTGCAAAATGTGCAAACCTTGGGCCGAATTCAGTAAAGGTTTGCGTGGCTTTTGCATGGTGTTAACTGGTAAAAATGGAGCAAACAGATTGCGTCGAATTCACAAAGCACCTTTTAATTCAGTGTCAATTTAAAAGACAAATAACCGTTTCATTTGAGCTGAGTGGATTATTGTCTTGAATCATTTTAGAGACTTTTAAGGGATCATAAACAATTTGAGCTGTTCTTCATACAGTATCGATTTGTATTATTACTTGTTCTCTTCCATGACTTGCTTGGATCATGTTTTACTCACCACTTTTCCAATAAATGGCAGGCTGGTGAAGGATGCCATGAGTGGCAAATATCTGCACAGCAACTTCTCCTTGCCTTGCTCGCCAGGCCTTGATATTCCATCAGAGATTATCCGTCCCTTCACCTCGAGCAGTCTCAGGGTAAGTTGCCTCAAAACAAAGCTCACACTTTTTTTTGTGCTGACCTACCTACTCAAACGGCATCAAGGAGCAGGTCTTTATTATTATTATTACCTATTACCTAAATTTCTTGTGGCACTTGGCAGTCTCTTTTTGGAAGTCGCTCAGAACAAGGTGGCTAGCTAACTAGCTGGCTAGCTAACTAGCTGGCTAGCTAACTAGCTGGCTAGCTAACTAGCTGGCTAGCTAACTAGCTGGCTAGCTAACTAGCTGGCTAGCTATCTCTCTCTGTCTGTTTATCTACACACAATAGCAAGGGACTTTATGAAGCGGCTATCATGTGCAATTGCAGGTCTCCCTGATGGTTATCCTCTTAATATTGTTGTATCTCTTGACTTCTATCTTTTCATATCTTGTCCAGTTTCTGCTCCTGCTTGGCTGCTTTGCGCTGTTTTGGTCTCTCTACTACATACTGGAGGCCGCCATGGCCCACCTGGACCTCAGAGGCCTCCAATGCCTGTCCTGGAGGAAAACAGGTCACAGAGTCAGGAATGGGCGTCGAGTGGAGGAGGCATTAGATCAGGAGGACGAAGGCAGTCAGGAGCGGGAATCTGGGGTCGAGCTGCTTGCAGTGCTTGACTCAGAGGCCAAAATGCCACTTATCGATGGAGACATGAGGACGACATGACAGAGCCCGAAGTTGGGACAAAGGTTCTCTTTGGCTGTCTCAGGTTTCCACCTCGTCGTTCTCCACCCAGTTCACTGTGGTTTGTCTTACTTTGCAATGTAGACTGTTGATTGAACTATGGATGGAGTTCACTGTGGAGTGGAGCGTTTTAAATGCGATTGAAACGCGAGGGATTCTGTGAACATCATTTTGGAATGTGTCTGTGCAGCCATCCCTCACAAAACACTTGAGAGAAAGCCAAAAGGAATTAAGAGTCTCAGTAAAACCGTTTGTTACAGAAGAATTTGCTATTCCTTGTGGGGAATGTAATGTATGCACTTTATAAAAAGGTATATTTATGCTGTGAGCGAGCAATTGTTTGAGTCTGGTTGGTGTGAGAAGTGGCCTCATTTTAAAAATCTGATATCAAAATAAGGTATTTTTGATGGAGGATAAATTGCATTAGATGTTAAAGCCCAGGAGACCTACTTGTGGCTGATGATCAACCAACTACTGAAAAAAACTTGACATGGGTTTTTCAATTGTGGATTATGCACACCTATATTTTTTATTGAAGTGTTGCTTATATATGCCTTATAATATAACATACCTAATTTGTGCTGCCTATGGAACAATGTTTTTATACAGTTTTTAAAAAAAATATGTACCAGAGTTCTCTTTACTGTTGTACAGTTAAAGAGGAGTTGCAATTTGTGTTTTGCTGTGCAAGTCACATGAATGAATTAGAATAAAGGACTTGAAATATCGTCTTGGGGTTTAATGCAAAACCAGCTGTGATTGTTTTTTTAATGCTCAATTTTGCAGTGAACTGAAAAGAATCTCAATTTTATATTACCCGCCAACTCTGGCAAATACAAACCACACTTTTTTTTTTTTCACACATACTTCCAAGTCATTATTTAATGAAAATGTACAAAACGTCAGTGCTGATACAGCAGGCATACGTAGATAGCAGAAGATATGGATCCTTTTTTTTTTTTTAAAGTAATATTGAAAGTTCCCCATGGTGGTACGTAGTCTTGTCATACTAAGATGGGTGATAAAAGGTGTTACTTTTTGTGATGAAATCCAGGATCATAAAATGTATGTAGTGCTTTCGCCAATGGCACCTAACAGCTCTTAATAAACTGGGACTGACAGAATAGCGCAAGGTGAGGCTCTGCAAAAGTGAACAGTGTGGGTTGCGTCAAGGGTTGAGACTTGGGTTATTCATTTGAAAGTAAACGCTCTATGAAGCGGCAAAGGGTTACTGAATTGGGAAAGGAAAAAAAAGAAATTGGGAGGACCTTTTTAATGGCCACTGTTTACAGGCTCTGAAATGGTCAAACGGGCATCGGGGTCATATCATTCCTGTGGCTCAGGGATTTTACAGGATTTGCCTCTGCCTTCCGTAGCTCATGCCTTCCTGACTGGCTCCCTTGTTGGACCCCATCTGGAGACCAATCACATTTTTGCCCGCCTTTATCTGATCATCTGAGAATTCTCGCTTGTTCTCCTGCGCTTTCCTACAAGAGCACATAGAAACACAAAAATGAACTTGAGTGCTTCTTGAGGGTGAACAATGGATACGTTATTTTACGACAGGACTCACTTAAAGAACCAGTTTGGGTCGCCCTGGTACGTGCCCTCGTCCTTGGTGACGGCCAAGCTGCCGAGAGCTGAAAGGGTCCTCTGCACTGCTGCCAGGTCCTTACCTGCCGACAAACAGAGACACCGCCCTTGGATCTGTTACAGTGTACAATCGAGTTACACAAGAACAAAAATTTAAAAAAATACTTTTTCAAGGTAACTGTGGCAACACTGCAGGTTATTACTGTTGAGCTATATAGAAGAATGAAGGTGACTTTATTGCGCTATATAGAAGAATGAAGGTGACTTTATTGCACAGTATGTATTGTGACGACTTTTTTTTTTTAATCCTGCAAATTTTCCATAACAGGGTTCCCACTCTTCCACTTGCTTTTTATTTATGGACCTTTTAATGACTTTTGAGGACCAATTTAGCCATTTTTAAGGACTTTTTCTCCATTCAGCAGGGGATTCACGGTGGATTTAATGCCCGGTCAACAATACACGGGCTGAACAGAAGGGCACATCTTTATTTTTAGGGGCAATCACTTAGCCCTTTATTTGACATACTGTATGTCAAATTTTCACTTTGCTCGAGTGGCGTCGCTACATATTTGTCTGTCACTTGTTGAGATCGATAAATTAGATGAATAGATTTTTCCAGAAAATACGGTAATAGTTTGCCGAGCCGACAACCAAACCATCCATTCACTGCCCCAGGATGGCGTCAATCTATTGTTGTTTCGCGGAATGACCCGAAGTGATCACGTGAATATCGTCTGAACTAATCGGAGACGGCGGGAAAAGCAGAGCGGGTAACCAGGTCCTGCATTTTCCGACAAAACTATGAATTGGAAGGGTGGGGAAAATGACATACACAAATGAAATGAACACCGCAGGTTAATTTTTATGGACTTTGATGGATTTTAGAAGATTTCCCTGAAAATTATGGACAATTAAGTACATCATTTTACCACTTCTTTGTTTATTGATTTTTATTAACTTTAAGGACCCGTACGAACCCTGCATAACTTCACCTCCCGAAAACAATGGCTCAAGTCAGTTTTTTTTCCCAGAAAACAAAAACAGAACCAAACACCGATCACATGTATTAATCATTTCATTGCAGGGGTGGAATTGAATTCATAATCCGTTTTAACTACATTCGATTTTAGCAGAGATGGCCAACATCAGGAAAAGGTGTCAAAAGCAAATGACTTGGGCCATTATTTTAGGAAGGCGATTTAAAAAAAAAAAGAATTCTAGAAATAGTAATAAACTACAATAAAGTACTTTGGCAGGAGGGGGAATACACATTTTTTAAAAAAAAAACGCTCCCGAAAGAGTAATTCAAACTGAATTTAAAAAAAACTAAAGCCAACTACAACGAAAAACCCTACTACAGTATATCCCGGCATACACGACCGCCACGTATCGAGTGAGACATCAGAAAATCTTTTGAGATTTCATATTGCCGATTCATCCTTCATCAACTTCAAGGATGAGGGTATATTTTACTATTCACAGTCATTCGACCACTTCTGTTCCATCATGACCGTAGCAATGCGGCCTTTCCAGTAACAGAAGTGAAGAGCCATCTAACCTTCCCAGAGGTCGACAGTCTGAAACATGTCAGTCTTGGTGACGCCATACTTCTCAGCAGCATTGAGGAACTGAGAGATCTGCTCCATCTGTTTGAAAGCCATGGTTGAGCTCTGAATCTTCTTCACGGGTTTGTCTCCAGGAAAAAGACTATTGATCAATTCACATAGGACCTGAACCGAAGGGAAGGATGACAAGGAAAAGATACAGAAAGATCATGACGGTCAAGATTCGTCACAAGTGGGCGACTTACGGAAAGATGCGAGTCAGTCGAAAAAGCCAACAGTATGATTGTGTAGTGCACTCACACATCCGTCTTTCAGCCAGGCCTGGAATCCAGTTTTTCCTGACTCTGGCCTTTTGGCGTCAGAGCCACACTGGCGAACGATCCACTCCACCAGAATCTGCTCCAGATCCTGGTCATACTTGCTCTCGATCTTGTCCTGAACCTGCCGGCTCAAGCCAAAGGATGGACCTTTGTTTGCCATGCCAGCTCCCTGCTGATGTGGAAAACGCAAAAAAATCATTTATTCACTGCAATGTTGCGTATTTTCAAAAGTAACCTTGCCATGAGCGGTTTGCCTAACTTTCAAAGCTAGCAGAATTCACTTTTATCACATATCATTGCCCAGACTGCAAATTTTGTGAAATTCTGAATCATTGTGCCGTTTAATTTTGAGTTTCAGGCATTACAAGAACACAAACGTGTTCTTGAGTCAAACTGGAATTTCAAAGCTCCAACATGCACGTGGCCATACTCATAAATTTTTACAAACAATATACATCTGAAAATACAAAACATCTTAGTCATGCGTGTCCCAAGCGTGGAATGAAGCAAAAATGCTCAGCTGCTCAGGTGGATCTCCCGTTTTGCCATCAAGGTGACATTATCAGCAGAGTGTGTCCCTCCTGCACAGCATTGTCTTATTAGGCGTCCATAGGCAATGTGGTGCACAGAGGGAGCTCTAAAATCAGCCATCTTTGCATGTATCTTTTTTGTCATACACACCACATGACTTGTTGCTCTCTGCCAACATACATACAAATGCTTGCCAGCGTTTTTCATGTACTTGATTGGTTTTTTTTTTTGTGCACAACTCGAATCAAGGTGCTGTCTGAACCAATCCAACCTTTGCTGCCATCTTGACGTCAGGTCACTTCACTTTCCTGTTCCTGGGTAGGTTCAAAATAGTCAGGGTTAACGCACCAAATGTTAGACGAGCAACACCGCCTTCAACTGCTTTGGGTCATTGGCGGAGATACATGGCGGCATGGGGGTGGAGAAGGGCAGCCCTTGTCACTTTTTGGCCAATCTCACACCTTTTTTTTTTTTTTTTTACAGTCAGTGTCCAAAAAATAAAAAAATACCGTTTTGGCCCGAATATAAGACGGCCCTGATTATAAGACAACCCCCTCTTTTTCAAAACTCAAGTTTGAAAAAACACTTTTTGAACACCAAATTAATTTTTATACAGAAAAATATTTACAGTACATCTGAAACAAATAATTATAACAATATATTTGAGAGAAAAAGCATCTTGAAGTTTACACCATAACTTCTCCTCAGCTGCCGGTTAACCTGGCCGATCTTCGCCCCACTTTTCTCCAGATTGTCGCTACGTTTCTCCATTTTCTGTTATCACTTCTATTATTTTCTTCTCTTTTCTTTCCGCTATTTTTTATTTTTCTTCTTTGAGCTACCGCTATTTTTATTCTTCGTGACAGGGGTTCACTTTGGCCTGGGGAGTCAAGTTCAGCATTCGCTTCAATGATATCTGGCGCCATCTAGCGTCGTAAATGGGTATAATGTCTAGACCCCGAATATAGGACGACCCCCACTTTTTCAGTCTTATTTCAATGCAAAAAACATAATCTTATATTCGGGTCAATACGATAAAAAAAATGCATAAGTCAAATTCTGTGGTGGTTTTGGGAGGATATTTTTATTCTTGTGATTGAGCCCATAATTCAAGATGGCCGAGCCGAACAAACTTGGGTGTGGTCTGGCTGCATCGTCAAACACGACAAGCCATCTCCCAGAAAGCACATCAGTTGCACAGTGGCAACGCATAAGCAAGTATGGTAAAGGGCCTGCTTATAATTTTCTGCAATTTTTTAAATTCGCCCCTTCTGTGCAGCTGTGTTTTCCTGCTGCGGTTCGCCGTTTCCATGGCCGAGTCGGCCAAGAGCTAGGACAGGAAACCGGTGTTTCCAACTGTGGTAAATGAGGCATTCGCTGCATTGCATCATGCAGCCGAGCCACCACAGTCATATCAGCTCCTGATGATCCTATATGGACACAGTGTGCTTAACAAAAATGTGGACAGCTGAGCTTGTGGGCCTTTTTTTTTTTTTCCTTGTTCTTCATCACTTTGTTCCAATGGTGGACAAAACGTGTGCTGGCGGAGGCCATTTTCGCGATTGTCAGCTTAGATTAGATCAGGGGTCGGCAGCCCAAAATGTTGAAAGAGCCATATTGGACCAAAAAACACATGTCTGGAGCCGCAAAAAATCAAAAGCCTTATAATGAAGGCAACACATTTTTACAGCATTGGAAAACGTTAAGAATGTTTGTGTCCTGTTAAAATATTAAAACCCAAAAAAATTTCCCTCCCCCTTATTTTTTCAATTTTCAAAATATTTTGGGAGCGCTCCAGGGAGTCACTAGGACAGCGTTAAAAGCCACTTTTGAGCCGCAGGTTGCCGACCCCCTGATTAGATGAAGTCATCTCCTTGCCCCACCTGGAAACCCCGCGAGCCTGCATGTCCCGGTCGGGTCATTGTGGTCACACTAAAAACACCCAAAAGACCCGGCTTACTAAAGGAGAAAATGCACGTGTCTGACTTTAAGAGGCTTTGGTTAATCAGCAGCAAAACACACTGTGCCTAATACAGCACTCCGCTAAATAAAAGGTAAGAAAATGGTCGCAATGTACAGCTGCATCACGTGACCATTTGACACAGACCTGTTGCCTCCTTGGTCGGCCAATAGGCCACATCAATTACTTCTCGAGGTAAATCAGTGTGCTCAGAAATGTGTTGAGATGTGAATGAACATAATGACTACTCACAGTGAGGGAATGGATCTGCTCTCCGTTGGCCGACTGTGCAGCTGGAACTGGAGTGTGGCTCTTTTCTTTGCGGAGATCTCCCTCCTTAAAAATGCTGGCTTAAAAAGGGGCAGACGATTTCGTGACAGAAACATTTGAGCGTGTGGGTGCGGTAGATGGAGGGCGTGTCAAGTGGAAATAGGAGGTCTTGGATGGGAAGGAGGAAAAAAAGGTAAGTTCATCCTAAAAAGGGCATGGCCTTTAGCAGCTCCCTGCTACTGCTTCCCACTCCATCAGCGCAGTACAAATGTCCAGCCTTATTTGGGTAGAGCTCCTCCATGCGAAGCGCAGGCGGCCGCCGCACAACGGGAATTCCCGAAATACTTGCACTGCATCCCTCATCACTCCGAGTGTCTGGCTGCATGAGAGAGTTGGAAGTCATATGAGCTCACTATGTCCGGTTGTCAGAGGTATGAAATCTCCGTCCAGACAGTAAAAAAACCCTGCCACAGTTTGGCTTTAGCCACAGGTGCTTCAACTCAACCGGCAGGTCAACGAGCTCCCTTACCTGCCGATAATAAATAATTCCAAGAGTCTGAAGTGTGGGAGTGTGTTAGAATGACATTCCATTACAGAGATATCTTTGCGCAGCTCTATGCTATTAAAAAAAAAATAATAATAATAGGGGGTGAGCTTGTCCCATTTGACTTAAAGCAACGGTGCCCAAAATTGGTCCTCGCGGGCCGCCGTCCTGCCTCTTTTCCATCTGTCCCTGCTGCAACACACCTGATTGAAATGAGGAGGATCGTATGTGTTTGAAATGCACATTTTTGTTTTTCCTCACATTTTGAATAATTATGTGACTGCGCATGTATGTTTTCCATTTCAGATTACGAATACATTTGCAAAGCTTTCCCAAAATATTTTTCCATCTTGTCATCGTGGAGTGCTGTGTGTAGAATTTTGAAATGTGACGAAAGTGTCGTCAAAAAAAATACTAACAGTGAAAAAAAAAACAAGAGTCGCCCCGCTCTCTAACTTAACTAGCAGTGAAAATGATCATCATCAATCCAGAGACGATTACGTAATATGATGGGGGTGATTATTAGTGCTCCCAACAGAACATATTAGGTAAAGGGCAAGTCTAACTGCCTCACGCTCAAACTACTTATCTAGTCCGTAAACACACCCAGAGTGGCTCAGCAGATAGTCACAAGTCATACTGTATGTATGTGTGTGTGTGTTATTAGTGTTCAAACAGTTCCACTCGTCTGCATGACTAATTTCCTTTAAAAATACATATAAATCTAACAAAAAAAATTGCCTACGCACCCTGGAAGTAGGGCAGCCAAAAGTAACGCTATGAAATGATGAGAATGGATAGTTGGAAACAGGTTTTAGGATATAAGTTGTTCCTGAAGGTCAATGCTTTTGACAACATCTCACTTCTTTCATCTATAACTGCTTCAAACAACAAAGTGTATGCAGAAAAAGTGGTTAAGATTGCACGACTGTCTGTGTCTTATGTGTTGGGTTGTATGATTTTGTCATTTTATGTTAACTGAGGGAGGAGGCCATGTTAGGAAATGACGCTCACCACTGGGTGTGACCGTTGTAATTGTCTCTGCCCCATTTGGGTAACCATAACTATGATGCGACCCAGGATGAAAACATGATACGCTTACTTAATAACAGGAATGATGATGAAGTATTCAGATCCAACCAAACCTCTCACATTTATTTTATTTTATTTTTACCACTGATGTGATATTTAATTACCCGGCAGCACAGTGGTGACAGGCTAGCTGCTAGCTAGAGCGATGTGCTAGCCGCTAGCACATTGCTCTCACAGTGCAGAGGTGCAGGGTTCGATTCCGGCTCCGGCCTTCCTGTGTGGAGTTTGCATGTTCTCCCCGTGCCTGTGTGGGTTTTCTCCTCCCACATTCCGAAAACAGAATTTAAAAAATGAATAAAGAAATAAAGTCAGAGGAACTGTGAAATATGCGTGAGTCACAATGTGTCCAACCTCATATTGACTATTAAAATGATTATTTTACAGTATTTGTTTAAAAAAAAAAAAAAATCAGTTATTTGTAAGAAAACATTTACATTTTTATTCTGTAGTACAGAATTTAATAATTGTTTAAAAAAATAAATAATGTTGACTACTTCATGGATTTCGCCTATCACGGGTTCTTTTTGGAATGTGATCTCCGTGATAAACGAGGGTTCACTGTTTGAAGGTTTATATCATTTGCTTGATCAGAATAAACAAATAAAATAAAACTGATAAGCTGTATGTGATGAATTCTTTTATTTCTGTTTATTATCACTATATTTCTGTTACCGGTACATAAATTAGGACACAGTGTACAGCAGAGTGGCGGGGTGGGAATCATAATGCGATTGCAACCAAGTTGTATTTCAATCAACTGCACATTCTTTTTTACATTTGTATTTCAATCCAACTGGCTAATTTTTACAGTAGCACCAACTCCACCCCAGAACCGGAACGCCGGGTACAGCGGACCGCTGAACTGGGTCACATGTCTGTGGATGAGGTGAGCTTGTTCATTGCTGATGCGATAAAAAGCCAAAATGCCAGCATGCTGGTCCAGATAGGTTCCAATCCGCCTGCCTTTGGGTGAGCCCAGGAGTTTTTCCTGGCCATCGTGCCAGAAGGAGAAACTGGTCCCAGACCAGTACAAGCTCCAGGAACGAGGATTGTGGCCCAAACGGCTTTTGTCATCAGAAGACTGGCGATCCATATCCTTGTACGCTACTCCAATGGTAATCTGAATAATTAGAAAGCGGAAATTCAAATTCACATTTTTTTTCCTGGCAAAAAGTAATTGTGTATAATCAAAAAACTACAACACGGGTATTTGTAAACATTTCAGGACCTGCTTGGAAAAAAAATGTGACTACATTTTGCTACACATTTCAGGAAAAATGTGAATAGAAGAATTCATGTTTTCTTTTTCCAATTTGAATAAAGATGGAAACACTCTCTAACCGTAAATGGTTGTCTCATCCCTAGTGCAAAAGTCATCCGTTGTGAATTTTAAGTAGCAGTCAGCTACAGCATACTGAACCCAATTTTCAATAGTTTAATCGTTTGGAAGTCTGTAGTTTTTTCCCCCCCCCCCCATCAAATCCCCAACGGTGTAGACGATATTTGTGTTTGCTGATGTGTAGTCTAGCTAAGATCACCTTCGAGCCAGTCCACTCCACCTCCCAGTAGTATGGGCTGCCTCCCAGTGGCTCTCTGCAGAGAAGCTGTCGCCAGTAGAGGAAGCGCTCCGGGTGGTCCACTGGGTTCAGGTTCCCTGCACGCAATGTGGCCTTACGACCGCCCTCCGAAATTTGTATATGGTGAAACACTGTGTTGGGGTCCATTGTGGGCTCAAAGTGAACTGAAAGGTAAAAAATAAATAATTTTAATTAAGACTATGGAACCACCTAAAGCTCTTCACAAGGGGTACACCATAGATCAGGGGTCGGCAACCCAAAATGTTTAAAAAGCCATATAGGACAAAAAATATATATTATAGATATGTGTCTGGAGCCGCAAAAAAATAAAAGCCTTCTATAAAACTTACAATGAAGGAAACACATGCTGTATGTATGTAGGACACTGGACTGAATTGTTTATGTTATTCATTCCTTTGTTGTGTGTTCACAAATGCCCCTATATAATTTATTTTGTGATTTTTCTCGCTTGATTTTTTGTTTTGGTGCATTATTTTCGCTTTTCCTAGTGTCATTGAAGCTATCAATTAATTTCCGTTTTTCGGAGGCTGTCATTGAACGCCTCTCGAGTCGAACGAGAAGAGAGAAGGCACGGAGTCGGACGTGACGTGTATTTGTTTGCCGAGACTGTTAAAAGCATAAATAAAGTGTACATTTTAAAAAACCAATACCACAGTTCTCCTTTTTCGGAGCTGCAGCATGTGTCTATATCTATTTGCGCTATCAAAATATTTTTCCATTTTCAAACATTTTTTATAAAGCTCCAGGGAGCCACGAGATGTCGCTAAAGAGTCGTATGCGGCTCTGGGGCCAACATCCGCCATAGATTATCTCTTTTACTCTTGAAACTGGAGGGGGAAAAAATGGACTCACATTTCAGCAATTCTTCTCTCGTCTTTGGTTCTGGGCTTACAAGTCCCATTGTTGTGACAGGAGGTGCTGAGAACACAAAGGAGAGGGTGAATATGTTAAATGTGACAAGGTTGTCAAGGCAGCCACTTGCACCTTGTTAGTCACCTTGAGGTTGAGACTGGGGGAATGGTGGCGGCGGTGCTGACGCTTCATTGGCAGAGGCTGAATCAATTCAATACATCACAAGTCAATTGTATTCAGTAGCAATGAAGAAAGGCATGACAACACCGCGAGGCTTAGCGTTCCGCTTCACATCATACGCTTATGCAGCAACTCATAAAAAGTGAATACGCCCTTCACATGTTTAAAATGATTCAATCTTTACATGAGGACAACACTGATTAAATGGCACTTTGCAAAGTAGTCCGTGTACAGCTTGTGTAACAGTCTGAATCGAATGTTTCCTCAACAAATGGCCATCCATGTCTGACCTCTGCCTTAAGGTTTGGGAACTTCCGTGAGTACACCCCTTAAAGCAAAAACATCCAAATTGGGTCCCATTATTAATATTTCCCCTTTGATCTTGAAATTGATTAATGTAAGACAACTTAAAAATTGTATAAAACAAAGGCGGAAGCCTAACAATGTTAATATTTTTGGCATATGGGGGAACTGTTTAGTGCTGCAATAAGATGAGAGTAACATGGCTCATGTCTTTAAAAAAAATGGTCATACAGTCAGGCATATACAGCTTCATGATTATGACTTACCTTGGGGTCGTAGTAAAGGTGCAAGTGCAGGATTTTGCATCTCATACACTACAGGAATAAAAATATAAACAAGAATTTTTTTGCATTTATTGTTTGTAATATCGAGAGAAACTTTGGTGCTGCGCTACTTTACCTTCACCCGTGTTTTGCACAAAGCCATCGGCTGTCATGATGTTCGGGGCCGTGGCACCTTCAGTGTTCGAGGTCACGGGGTCCTCATTCACTACAGCGATAAAAGTCCACATGATATCAAGAGGGGACAGGAGCGAGGGGGCGGAAAATCTAAACTGACCTAAAGTGACAAGTTTGGCAAGACTGGATCGGCAGAGCACTTTTATGGACTCTTGAAGCTCCTTTAAGACCGAACGGACATCGGCTACCACCGCGTCCTCTTTGCACAGAATCGATTCTTGGGTGCCGTCAGTTGCACCTGCCATCTCCATCGTGAGGAAATTCTCAACAGGTAACATTAATCACACACACACGCACACACACACACACATATTACACTTGGCCAAAACAACAATCAGTCATCTGCAAAAAGTCAGCGAAAACCAAATCAGTGATACAGCGTACCATTTGACGCTCTACTACCTTTAAGAAGCGGATATGGTCCTGCATGTCTGCTAGCCTCTTCAGCTCCTCCCCCTTCCAATGAAGCTGTACTATCTCTTGTTCCAGTCTGTGAATATGGCCCTCAATTTGGCTTCCGAAAGACCGCTCGTGAGTGCAGAAAAGCTCACCGACTTGAGTGCCGGTGAGAGTAATGACATTGACGAGATCAGAAAACAAATCCAGTCTCTCTTGTTGCATAGCCTGGACCAAAGCCTGGAAATAGAAAGATGAGGAATGACAACAACTTACATCAATCTATCCATTTTGAAAACAGCTTATGTGTATGTTTAAAGTTAATGCAAGAGCTTCCCACCCAGCAGGCTTAAGGTGAAAGTCGCATACAATAATATGTTGTATTTGCCCCACTACTCTAAACAGTCAACTGAAAATGACATCACAGTGCCTAACTCTAAAGTCCAGGAAAGTCGGAGGAAAAGTGCACTGGAACAACACTTTGAACTGGGAGCTCCATGTCGCAAAGTCAGGGGGAATGTATTTATTTATTTTTAGAAGAAGAACAACCTCACCGACCAGCTTCAGCCCAATGTCACGCGACAATTAATTCTAAATTGGAAACTGTCGCGGATCGTCAGTTTCCCAGGTTCGGTCATGTGACGTTCGCAACCCGAGAACTGATCGGTTGTTACCTGAGCAACTTTGATGTCATTTTCAGTCAACAGCAAGTGGGGCAGTACAAGGCAAAATAGAGATGGACCAAAAAAAACGAGTAGATTTTTCTAAATAATTCTTATTCCACAAACAGTATTCATCAGAATAAAAAATATTATTGTTAAGGCATTTTTATGGACTTGATTTCCCCTGCAAGGTGAAAGGTGGATGATGCCCTTGCTTTGCCACGACAGGCGTTTGTGACCCAAAGTCAGCCATGAGAATCAATACACTACCAATGATTTCACTTGAAATGAGATGTATTGACACAATAGACAAAGAAAACCGATGATGTTAAATTTATCGTAAAATATACAATATTTGAATGAATCATACTTTGTGTTGACGGGCAACATTCGGGAGTTCCTTTAGAGTTTTCTCCGTCACCTGGGCTCGCCTCACCACCTCTCCCTGCATCTGAGTAAGCTCTTTCTACAAAAGAAAAATAGTTATTAGCTGAAGTAATGCACATCAAACGCCATGCTGTCAGTGTTTTCAAAATTCTTCAATTTGCACATACTTGTCTCTCCTTCCTCTCTTCTTCGAGTTTGAGTACACGATGCCCTTTGTGTCCATGCTGGCAACCGACCACACACACACATTCCCTGTCAGTTTGGCAAAACAGATCCAAGGGCTGGTTATGCTGAGGGCAGGGTCTGGCAGCCGTGGCGGGAAGCTGAGGATACACGCTGCCGTGCCGCGTGCCAGTATCGGGAAGAATCTCCAGATAGATGGGCTGTGATGGCGGAGCGGAGGAACCAGTCGTAGACGGACTTTGCTTGAGACTATTGGTCCTGAGCTTCTCCATAGCTTCCACTAGGAGCGTGCTCTTTGCCAGTGTCGGCCGAGGCTTGAAGATCTGCCTGCATTGGGGGCAGCTGTACTGACCCTTGCTGTTCCCTTTGTCCCAATGACTCTGGATACAAGCCAAACAATAAGAATGTCCACAGGGTAGAGTTGCAGGATCCTTCAGGGTCTCCAAACAGACTGAGCAGACAAAAGTCTCTTCTTCAGACCACGCTGAGGCCATGGGGTGTCTGTGATGCACGCCAGAGGTTTGCTTTTCGAGGTAAAAGTTGATCCGAACCCAACTGCTCCCTAAGAGGGACAAAACACACTGGATGAATAAAATACAAAGTTGAGTGATTCACTCGCTGCTTAGAAACTGAAACAGGTTCGACTTGGCGTGAAACTGATAAAACCTGTTCTGAGTTTCTGGAAATGGTCATTTGTTTGTTTTAGGGAATAGTTTGTGGGAATAAAGTAAATGGTAATCCTGGAAACTGTTGTTTTATTTTAGTGCAAATTATGAAAATGTTTTTCATGAAATTTAGAATCTCTCTCTCTCTCTCTCTCTCTCGAAATCGTTTTTTTCATAGACAGATAGACAGAGACAGATAGACAGATAGATAGAGCGAGAGAGAGAGCGAGAGAGAGAGCGAGAAAGAGAGAAATCATAGCACATGCTTTGGAAATGACAGTACTTCCTATACAAATAAACTTATCAAAATCGGTTGCGATATGAGAAGGTTACGACTTAAGATCATTGTAAATGCATTGCCGTTGATAGGAACGCTGTCCCTCCCAACATGGCCGCCACATTGGCACGTCCGTAGGGCGGGCTGCAACGGCGCGCTGGTTTATCACATCTCGGCGTTCGAGTACTTTTGTATTATTCATTCATTCGTTTACATTTTTGTACATCTCTTTTTATTTTTACATCATTATCCATCTTTACATGTTCTTTTTCTATTGTATTATCCTCCCGTATGGTGATGCGGTATGAAATGTGCTATGAAAATAACGGTGACTTCAATATGTTTTTAAACAAGCTTTGCGTCACGACTGCGCAGGGATGGCAACAGTGACGATCTCGAAGCTCCGCTGCGCCATCACTATTAGAGTTGCAGTCGTCTAAATGCTGTGGATTCAACTTTCAACTAAGGTGAGTTTCTTTCCAAATAAATTCTACTCTAGGGTATGATTGTTGCCGACTATGCAGCCTTACGCGGCATACAGGAAACTTGTTACACGTCACCTTACGTTTTGTAATTACTTCCAAAAGCTTATCATCATGCTAACACATTATCCAGCTACCCGACATGAACTTGGTCGCCGGATTAGTAAACATTGCATCTATTTTAGTCAGTAATTGTAGTCGTGTGATTAAGTGGGAATTCGCACACGTACACACCGTTTTGCGGACATGTCCGCATTACGTACACGAATTGGATACATTTTCTGGCTGTGTAAAGGGCAACCCCAGAGCACCACCAACGGGCTTGGAGAGTTTAACTCACCTCATCCGGAAGGACGTGCAATTCGGTTGTACCAAGACGTTCATTCATTTTTTTATATGATTGCTTGACTCGCCGTAGTTTGCTTAGCAAGGGGAAAAAAAAACATACTCGCACTCCATACTTAGAGTAGAAGCAAAGATGCGGGTGTAAAAATAAAATACTGATTCTACACCTTCACTGACGTAAAAATAAAAAGTACAGACAATCAAGAGCTTAACTGCAATTAACTCTCCCTCTCAATATTGACGTCATCCGCAGAGTTTGAAAAAAGTAACCAGCCTTTATTGACAATGTAAGGATTAGATTAATGACAGACCTTTTATGTTATCAATTGATGAGCTTTACATACTAATATATACATGTTGTTTTTTTTGTTGTTCTTACAGAATGTTTTGGGGCTCACAGCTCGCGACCAGCTCTTGTCCGTTAAGGTCACATCTACGACTGAATCTGTCTACCCGTACCCACGCTCGATGGCTTTTGAATGGATTTAGGCTTGAAGGCGTCATTGGAAAACGGACATTATGGTTACTCTCCACAGAGACTGCATCCTGTCCAACAAAACCATCTATTTTTAACTCGCATTGTGACAGTGAAGTAAGGGACGAGGCCTCATTACGAAACCTGAAAGCCACAGAGTCTCCTTCGAAGCACAAGAAAACTGTGAATACTCAGGACCGCTTATCAAGCACAACTTGCCATCTACCTCGAAGCAGATTTAGGGTTATTTGTCATGCTTTACACAATTTAAACAATACAATTTACTGTCGTCATTCCTGCTTCAGAAAGACGACGGCTGTTAGCGCTTCGCAGTGGTTAGAAAATGTTCACAGTAGAGCACAAGCCTACAGCCTCTCTTCTCATCAAACCAGAGCAGTTCATGGAGTCTGGAGTCAGTGTCTCGCTCTGGAAAATGAAAACAGGTGTCGACGGGACCTGGCGCCCAATTTGAAGATGTATAATGTGGAGAAGGGGAGAAGAGCTCAGAGCCAAGGAAAGAATCAGGGGAGATGGGCGTCCATTCTGGTGTCACTCTGCAGTGTTGGGGGAGAAGCAGCATTTCTCTTCACGCTGCGCTCCAGCACGTTGCAGGGCAGGCACAAGGGAGATGTCAGGTTAGTAGCAGCGAGTGGGAAATCTTCTGCACACGGCATGTCCTCATTTCCGCATCTGTGTAGCTTTGCAGGGGGAAAGAGTGACCCGTCAGACAGTGATGTGGTGGCCACTGCGCTGAGGGAAGCCAGGGAGGAACTCGGCATTGACGTGTCAACAGAAAGTGTATGGGGAGTCCTCAAGCCTCTCAGGGACAAGGTAAGTTTAAGGAAGACAATTTCGTCATTGTCCTGTGACTTGTTGTAACGGTCATACGCTCGTTTACGTGCTGGAGTCTTTTTTTTTTCCTGGACTCAAATTATCCTCAGATGAGGATAGTTTGAGCGTGTTTTCCTTGTGGTTTCTTTCTGACTTCCGGGTTGAGTGAACGCTGGCGCGCTTGGCTGCCGCTGCTCAACCCGCATTGTGTTTTATTGTTCTTGTTCCTGATTGTAAAGTGTCCTTGGGTGTCTTGAAAGGCGCTTATAAATAAAATGTATTATTATTATGATTAATTTAGATTTACATTCAGCGGCCCGGTAGTCCAGTGGTTAGCACGTCGGCTTCACAGTGCAGAGGTACCGGGTTCGATTCCAGCTCCGGCCTCCCTGTGTGGAGTTTGCATGTTCTCCCCGGGCCTGCGTGGGTTTTCTCCTGGTGCTCCGGTTTCCTCCCACATTCCAAAAACATGCATGGCAGGCTGATTGGTCACTCTAAATTGTCCCTGGGTGTGAGTGTGGGCGTGGATGGTTGTTCGTCTCTGTGTGCCCTGCGATTGGCTGGCAACTGATTCAGGGTGTCCCCCGCCTAGTGCCCGAAGACAGCTGGGATAGGCTCCAGCACCCCCCGCGACCCTCGTGAGGATCAAGCGGTTCGGAAAATGGATGGATGGATAGATTTACATTCATGTGGGACACTTGGAACAAAAACAAACACATCTTCTACCCATGTGCCGTTGAAACTGACTCTAGTATCTGTCAACTCTATCTGTGCCCCAAATGGGAACTTCGAACCAGATTTCCACCTATCGGGCCAAGTTATCAAAGCTGTAACAGTCATTATTTAAAATGCGGACTCCGTATGAGTTGTGTGAAAGCGTGCATCCACTTGATGATGACGCTTTATCATGTGACTTGTGATTTGACCTTTCCTCAGTCAGGGATGTTGGTGGCTCCTGTGTTGGCTTACGTCGGCCCTCTTGAGGAGCTGTCCTTCAAACCAAATCCCGGAGAGGTAAAGTCATGCTGTACATTGCCGCTTATTGAATAGCTCCAGGGGGCTCTTCAGTACAATATGTTTTTTTTTCTTTTCTTAACTCCTTAAATCGGGGGTGTCAAACATGCGGGCCGGAACCGGCCCCCAATGAGGTTCGATCCGGCCCGCGGGATCATTTAAAAGCGGGGAAAAAAATGCATTAAAGACACAGAATGAATATTTTAAATAAAATGCAATTCGTGGATTATCCGCTAGGGGGCACACTGTTTTGAGCACAGTAGAAGACATTGTTGTTTTGATCGGAGAAGAAAACAGCAGTCTCAGTCTGTCACCAAGATAGACCCAACGCAGCAAATGATATGAAAGCGCCAATCAATGCTTCTTGAGACCAAAACAAAGGAAAGAGAGGATATTTTGGTGATTCATAGCACAGTATGGTATAATGTTAATGGTTCGGCCCACTTGACATCTACCGAGTCCGTATGCGGCCCACAATGTGAAATGAGTTTGACACCCCTGCCTTAAATGCTGTCCACACTGCTGCACAAGTCCCCAAATTACCCCCATCCAGAGCGCATTTTAATAATGTCAAAAATGAAACAACAGCTCACATTTTTTTCTTTTTTTAAGACGTTCTCTGTATGTCCTTGGTTTTCAGGTGGAGGAGATTTTTAATTTGTCTTTGTCCCATTTATGTGACCCTCAAAACCGCGGGTACACGCACTTTCGCACAGGGGACAAGTATGGATACACCCTGCCAGTGTTTCGTAACGGGAAGCATCGCGTGTGGGGCCTCACCGCCGTTGCCTTGGATCAAACCCTAAAACTTCTGATTCCGTCACATCTGCAGTGAAGCTCATTCATTGTGTTGATCAGAGTTTATATTTACTAATGTGAAATCAAGCATTTTTACTCGTTTTCCCGGAGTTTCTTTGATTGAAGTCAACCACATGGAACAGTTTTATGCGTTGTGACACATCTTGCTATAAAGGTCATCAGCTGACTGACGGAATGGAATGAATTGATTAAATGAGTTCCCGTTGGTTGTATAAGTTAATAAGACAATTTGTGTGCTCAATGATTCACAGCTATTTATTTTCCCTGATCGTGTTTTTTTATTTACCTCACATAAACTCATACCTCAACCGTTTAAGATCATATATCAGGATGTGGCATGTTCAAGCACAAATGCATTAAAGATCATCTAAACACATTTTCTGCGTGTTGTTTTTATTCCTCATACTTTAAATGGTGCAAATAGACCAATTGGAATACTGTACTGGACAGGTTTTGCAGATAAGAGCCCAGCCGATATAATCATCGGAATTTCGGTGGATATTCAAGTTTGTTTTTGTTTTTCTGGGGGTTTGGTCATCTAAGTTTTTTACCTTTCCCAAAATGACTTTACTCCTTTGGGCTCCTCTTGTTTTCTTTGTGAGGACTCTGATTTTTGCACTACATCGATGGTTAATTTTAAGTTAACGTTGAACTCGGTTGTGATGAACACAGATGACAAACTCTTTTTTTTCAGCTGTAGTTTTTGATGTGCACTATGAATACAGTTGAGTTTGTGATTTCTATTTGGGTAGATATGGAAGTCAATCACTCAACCCACCGTTGATTTACTGTTTTTCAGTGCGTTTCACGATTACAATAAGCTTCTGGGAGGTTGCTTTTGTATTCACTTGAAATCTGTCCGTCCTCAAGCTTCCAACCAGACCCCCCAAAACAATTGAAACCCCCCTTTTTTGTGTGTGTGGTGATCAAGGCAGTGAGCACTCCATGGGGTCCTGTGTGTCGGGCAGGAGGTGGCAGTTGAAGGGCCAGCTGAAGGAGAAAAGGTCCAAGGCTTGGCTGCAGTGTTGCTCAGCCGACGAGCAGACAGAGCGGCAGGGTTGCAGGACGCCTCCATGAGGGCTGCACTGCGGCAAGAACATCCCACAAATGAGTTTCCGCAAGGGCTCGAAGCAGGCCAGCTCCATCAAAACCTTTGCCGAGACCACAGAGGAAAGAGTTTCAGATGAGATGCACTTCTGTCCTGGAACCTGAAGTCTTAACTGATGCGTGTGTTCAAAGTGGCATAAGTAGCGCCTACTGTTACAAAAAAAAGCGGAATTTAACGAGAATGCAGCGGTAGCCAAGATACCCTGTACTGTCGCAGAAGTGTGGCAGCTTCTCTCTGATCGGCGATGGCGAGCCATATGTTGGGGAATGAGGTGAGGTTGTAACTGAGACCAAGACACATCTCCACGTCTATTGACTCACATGGTGAAGCTGGTGGCATCGAGAAAATAAGCTTATTCCAGCAAAGTCAAGACCTCTGCTCAAAAGAATTACAAAAATGGCAGGGCCCACATTTTCGGGGGACAGAAACGGAAGAAACAAAAACAAGGGGAAAAAAAAGTATGTGATTGTCACAGACTCTGATCGAGGTCGGCGAAGTATTTACTCACTGAAGGGAGGGTAGGTGGAGTTGCCACAATCCTGTTCATCTGCTCCATCGGGGCAGTCATTCCAGCCGTCACACAACCACTGTGGATGAAGACACTCGCCGGTACTGCAGGCAAACTGCCTGGGCCCGCAAGACCCTTTCAAAATCCAAAGACAAGAAACTAGTCAATTACCGTATTGGCCCGAATATAAGACGGCCCTGATTATAAGACTACCCCCTCTTTTTCAAGACTCAAGTTTGTAAAGACTTTTTGAACGCCAAATCATTTTTATACAGAAAATAATTACAGTACATTTGAAACAAATGATTCTAACAATATATTTGAGAGAAAAAATATTTTGCCTCATTCAAATCTTAATATCTGAACATTTAAATTATGTAAACTAAAGTGCAATCACATTCGTAAATGAATGGCTTCTGGTTTTTGAAATGTAAATTACATCATAACTTCTCAGGTGCCGGTTAACCTGGCCGATCTTCGACCCACTTTTCTCCAGATTGTCGCTACGTTTCTCTATTTTCTCCTCTATTATTTTCTTCTCTTTTCTTACCGCTATTTTTTATTTTTCGTGCTACCTCTATTTTTATTTTAATTCTTGGTGACAGGGGTTCACTTTGGCCTGGGGAGTCAAGTTCAGCATTCGCTTCAATAATATCTGGCGCCATCTAGCGTCGTGAATGGTTTCAGTCATAACGGCTCTCCAAGGGAAACGGTAACTAAAATGTGGCCCACGACAAAAATGAGTTTGACACCCCTGATGTACAACATATGACTTTGAGAGGAAGAACTCACGATCCAGCAGGGACACAGACTGATACGTCGCGTTAAAGCCGCTGTCAGCCACTCCCTCGTCAGCCACAAACAGCACAGTCATGTGCTGGCCGGACGAGGTCAGGTCTGGTGGGAGGGTGGTGCCACAAAACCTGACACCGAAAACACACAATTACGCAACCTGGAATCATCAGGCTATCACGTTACAGGTGACAAAGTTAAGGCAAGTGGGACAAGCACATAAGGTGCACCAAAGTGTTGAGGGGAGAGACTCTTGGTCAACCAGGACGCACTCGACCACTTTGGATTCAATTAATGGTCAGTTTAATACCACAATACTGATGATACGTGTTACCTTCCCAGAACTCTACCAGCTCCAGCGTCGCTGCCGTCATGCACCTCCACATAGTCAAACTCGCACACGTCCTGAGCCTCCAGACTGAAGTTTTTGAAGCGCAGCATGACGACGTGACCCTCCTCAACAGAGATGTGCCATACACAAAACTAAGGGCAAACAAGGGGATGTAGGAAAGCTGGAATGGTTTTTTAAATTAGGTTACCAGCACAGAATTGTGAATGTACCTGCTGGTGAGGGTATGGACTGGGGTGGTTTGGACTTGCCAGGTAGCCGTATAGCCCAATCTTCTGTCCGCCACATTCTGTAGATAAACATCAGCGGCTATTCAGGAATTACCACCATGATGAAGGCTCGCATTCTTGCATTCTATTAGTTCACCACTAGATGACGCTAAATTCTACACACGGTATCTTGAAGGAATTTATTGAGGCTACAATACTGTGCAAAAGTCTTGGGACACGAGTTTAGTTTTGGTGGTGTCATTGCGCAAACGTAAATAGTTGGAAATTAAATAAAACAAAAAAAAAATTAATCAGTGCTCCCCCCGCCCCCCACCCCGACAGTTTGGAAGGCTTCGTCACTTCATTGGTCAGAAACGGATTAGGATTCTGCCACTCGATCGCATACCTGTCAACTTGTACGTTTTCCCTGTATTTTATACGTTTTTTTTATCATTTCAAATCATGTACGCCGTATTACAACTTTTATACGGGAAAAAAAAAAAAACAATTGTGAACCGATCTCACAAAGCCCATTTTGGCACAAATCCAGATCGTCTCACCTGCTGGTAGCCAACAACAATGCCGTCGTCGATCGCTACTATTGTCACGGCAAACCAGCAAAAGTAATCGTAAAACGTATACCGGTAGTTTTTTTTCATCGCTGCGTACGGTCGGAGTGATGAAGCATGATGTGCGGAAAGCCGTTGTACGGGTTTTTGTTGCTTTGTAAGGGGAATCGTAATCATTTGTAAGGGCAGCTATTAGCCGAGGTTGACAGGTATGCGTGTAAATTCTATCTTGGCAGAGTGCATGTTAAATTACGATAGAATAAACGAATAGTGTTTATTGAACACTCTCTCACCACTGTCTTTATTGCTGCAGTTGGCCTCATCTTTTTGGTCATGGCAGTTGGGATGGCCGTCACACACAGACGCAGGCAGCAGACAGCGCCCACCGTCGCACATGAACTCGTCTCTGGAACAACTTTCTTCAAAACAAGCACACAACCGCCCATTACGCAAACGCGCACGACACTTATGCATTAGTGCATAGAGGCAGGTAACAAATCAAAGGAGGGGCTTTCCTTTAGTCTGTTATCATGCACACAAACCACTGACTGTGTCCAGGCAGCAAGGCCCTGTACTGAGCTGTGAAGCCATTGCCTGCGATGCTGCCATCAGAGCGGAACGTCACCCATACTGTGCTGCTGTTTGTGTTGACTGTTGGTGGAGCCACGGCACCACAGAACCTAAAGGAGGGACACAAATGGCCTTCACACAACGGTATGTGAGTTCTATTCGTGCAGTGCTGTATGTGTTCATTATGATCCACTGACCTCATGACCACGGAGTTGTGCTCCACATGCTCCTGTACCTCCAGCCAGTCAAACAAACAGGGAGACGGACCCTCAATATTCAAAGAGGACACGTGGATTTGAATAAAATGAGGGGGTGTGGCTTGAATGACCCACACGCACAAGGTGTTGGGGGGATAGAAGCCCGGGTGGTTTGGGGAGCTGAAAAAACCTTCGGAATCAGTCAAAACTCCGCCACAACCTGAAAGGATACATAAGCTGACTGCCCCGTAACCAGGAAAATAACAGCCTTTATAATATAATGAGGAGATGTTAGCGGGCATATGTTTGTGTGTCTTACGTGTTTCAATCGTGGGGATACTCGCAGGGTGGGGCACTGGCAAACTATCCTGCGGGCTTCCGTTTGCAGGACCGGAGGGTAATTCGCCACCTTCTGCACTCAACGGGTCTGGAGGGCTGGTGGACAATAGCTGCTCGTCAACCTCTTGACTTTTTATCTCTACACCCAGAACAGAATGCAATTCAAGATTTTAACGACTTCTTCGTTATGGAGAAGAGTGAAGATATGAAATGAAGGTAAACTAATCATTGGGTAGGCTACTGAACAGGAAATTACAGGAGGTATATGTTGCAGCTCCGAAGGAAACAGAGCTGTCGTGGTGGTTTTTAGTATATTCAATAAGTGAAAGGAATTAATAAAGTGAATTTCACTTTATTAATTCCTTTCAGGGCGGCCCGGTAGTCCAGTGGTTAGCACGTCGGCTTCACAGTGCAGAGGTACCGGGTTCGATCCCAGCTCCGGCCTCCCTGTGTGGAGTTTGCATGTTCTCCCCGGGCTTGCGTGGGTTTTCTCCGGGTGCTCCGGTTTCCTCCCACATTCCAAAAACATGCATGGCAGGCTCGTTGGGCACTCTAAATTGTCCCTAGGTATGAGTGTGAGCGTGGATGGTTGTTCGTCTCTGTGTGCCCTGCGATTGGCTGGCAACCAATTCATGGTGTCCCCCGCCTACTGCCCGAAGACTGCTGGGATAGGCTCCAGCACCCCCCGCTACCCTAGTGAGGATGAAGCGGTTCGGAAAATGGATGGATGGGATGGATAATTCCTTTCACACGGAAGCGAATACAGACACGTCGATGTCGAACCACGCGCCTTCTCAACTACTGCCGTTCGCCTCGAGAGGCGTTCGAAGACCGCCTCAGAAAAAACGTAAATTAACGATTACTTCAAAGACACTCAGGAAAGCAAAAATAATTCAACAAAACAGAAAATCAAGTGAATAACATAACCAGTCTCCTACATATAGAAAGGGGAATTCAGTTTAAAATTCCTCTTTGAAAAAGGTAAAACGCGGAGAATTCACTGAAAATGAAAGGAGCCCCGCAACCAAAAACTTCCTTGGGAGGGATCATCTTTGTGACAAATAAGAGCGGCAGTAAAATAACATTGTTAAGGACTGCATAGAGAATATATATTTGTGATCAGGTGCCAAATTATTGGACAATTATAAATTGAGAAGGAGCAGACACTCACGTGTGAGGATGAGGGCCAGTGTCAGGCCGAGAGCCGCAACCAGGAGCAGGGCAGCAGCAAAGACCACCACCTTCCCCCAGCCACAACCTGCATTCCGCAAAAGAAGAACCACGAAGAGACCTCACCCTCGGCCTGAACGTTTACACAAAAACACTTTTATAGGGACTGTGGCAAGACGTGAACGATTTTATTTACTTAATTTTTTTAAAAACAATTCTTATATATGAAGGAGTTGAATTGAACAGCAGTAGTCTATAGTCCTTCTCAAACAGTTTGCGTGTTTGTATGATAAAATACACAGGCGATTTGACGCATGTAACACACGTTTTTTGTTGGTTTGAATGTTTATTTATTGCAACCCTACCAGTTGTTGGTGGTTTGATTGGCTCAGGGGTGGATGTGGTCATTCGAAATCCCTCCCGGTCCTCTCGCTCCCCCTCCAGCTCAAAGGCGGGATTGCAGAACACATTCTTGGACAAAGGACGACAGAAAATATTAAATTGTACACAAAAACTGGAAACGATGGTTCTACCTTCAATATCATTATTAGATTGTTCGATAAAAGGGGGCTGTGTCATATTTGTCACCGTCAGAAATATACTGTAATAAGTTTCGAACAATTAGCTTGGACATAAAGTTGTTAAATAAAAATTAAAAAAATCAATCACTGTAAACCCCCCCCCCCTCCAAGATATTGGTATAGTCCAACACTCAAAGGTTGAAAAATACATCCGAGGCACTTAAGCACACAACATATCTGGGAATTTCTCCATTGTGAGATAAATAAAGGTTTTCTTATCTTTCTCATCTTATCTGACATTTCAGAACATTGATTCAAGTTATCTTTATCAAAGTAAGCAGCATCACCATCATGATGGACCTTTCTCACCCTGTAAATGTCCGAGGCGTCTGAGTCAATGACAACTTGGTTGAGAGCCGACATCTTTGGTCCGCTGCTCCTCTCTTAGCGAACCCAAACACACTCCATGTGTCCATTAGAAAATGTTAAAAGAATTAGTCCAAATGTAGAGCTCCGGTGATGAGAGTCCTTGCGAGCATCAGGAGTACAAGGTTGGCTAACTGTCAACATGTTCCAAGTAGAAAAGTTAAAAATGTAAAAACCTCGAGCAATATCTGCACACTTCTAATGGTTTGTGATTTTGGCAAGAGAGAGAGCGCTTCCAAAATACTTTTTAAAACTCTTTCCCAGTGTTGAGCAAAGCTGAGTCAGCTGAGAGGACTAAGCCCTGAAGCAAGGGGGGCACGGAAAGGTGGGGCTAACCGTTAAACCCCAATAATCCCCGATTTGCTAAAAATCACCTAGTATGTTTTAATCACGTGGCGGATTAAAGGTTTCAATACGAGGCAGGTGTGGACAGAACCATTCGGTGTAAATGACATGGAATTGTACGCGAAAATCTCCAGTGTCATATCTCAGCCAACCCTTCAAAGTTATGTCACTCGGCTTCTCTGAGACTTTTGAAAGAAGAGCTTCAGGACACAAAGCGGTGAAACGGACGACCTGAATCTTGAGACAAGGTTAACACGGAGATTTAGGTGACTGATTTTAATTTCCATTTTTCTGAGACTGTCTTTGAAAGCCTCTCGAATCGAACGAGAAGAGAGAAGGCACGGAGTCGGACGCAGACGTGTCTGTGTTTGTCGAGACTATTAAAAGCATAAATGAAGTGTAGGTTTTAAAAAACTAATACCACAGCTCTTCTTTTTCGGAGCTATCTATATCTATTTGAGCTATATTAGCCCACTATCAAAATCTTTTTCCATTTTCAAACATTTTTTATGAAGCTCCAGGGAGCCACTAGATGTCGCTAAAGAGCCGCATGCGGCTCTGGAGCCGCGTGTTGCTGACCCATGGGTTAAGCCTACATTAAAATAAAGGCAACCGAACCATGAATTGAGATATGACAGTTTATTTATAGACTTCCATTAGAGTTGTTAACTTACCAAACACTTTGACTTGCAGTCTTTTCACGACAACATACACAAGATTCAAAAGTGCACGTGTGGCGTAAACGTAAGTCAGTAAATCATAAATAGTACGCCAAATCTGTGACCGCACCACCTCAACTTTTCAACTGAGACACTACAGACGCTCTCCACCATTTTTGACTATTGCAAACAGCGCGCCGAATATGAGTGAGTAGACGCGCAATTTTAACGCGCGCTATTTGAAATCTTAGATTGGGGCATGTGGGGGTGAACCTTCGTAGATGACAAGCGGCAAACTCCCACCAACAGCGCGTGTAATCTGTTAGATTAAAATTTAATTCTCGATGGTGGAATTAGAAGTGCTTGTAGAAAAGGCAAACCACCTGTGGATATATTTCACCACATTCGTTATGACCCCCGTTGAATCACACACAATATGCATCCTTATAGAATGTGTGCGTTTGTTTTACTGTTCAGGACGCTATTCAACAATGCATACATTTAATCCAAATGAAACAAACATTACATACATTTAAAGAAGCCAGAAGCCACATTTTGTACAACGGGCATCACGGTAACAAAATCCATACTTGCCAATTCCCCAGCAAGATATGAAAAGAGCTGTCTGGTTAACACATACAAGCGATCAATTGGAAAAAAAAATTAAATTGACAGAATCATTGATTGTTAAGAGAATAATTGCAGCCCTACTGTACTTATCGTCAAAGCATGACAGCAAAGCTCTTACAGTCAGGTTGTAAGACATGTATTTACATATACATGTATTTTATCAAACGTATAATGCACTGCAATATGAAGCTGTTCATTCCGCACACTCTGCTTTACTCAACCTTGCCATTTTTTTATTTGTGTCTTGCTTTCTGGCACAATCCCACCACTCACATCTTAGCCGTTTAGAATCCTATTCTTTCGTTGTTCATCAATGCGTTTGGGACCATCAGCCTTCAGAGAATTGTCGGAATAAGATTTCTGATTGGCTGTCTTTAAAGTCAGGGACAAAGTGGATGCTGAGGATCTCGGAGAATCCCTCAGTGAGAGCAGGTGCCACAAAGTGTTTCCTGTTCGTCAAGGGAAAGCAAGAGAGACGGAGAGAGTTCATTAGAAAGGACTCGCACACTGCTGGAATAAAAGAGGGGGGGAAAAAAATATAATTGTTCTTGTCTGGTGTTACTCACTTATAGCTTTGGAAAATCATGTCACTGACTTTGTCATGTTTGCTGTCTGAGGGCGCCATCTCGCGGTACTGGTAACAACAGTCACAAAAAAGCATTAGGAAAGAAAATGTAACAGTTTAAATCAACAGAACACACGTGACAGCGTGGAAAGGTGAATCATACTCTATTGTTGTGTTTGGCTTGTTCCAGAGTAGCTGAGAAGTGAAAACAGCGACAGGATACACCCGCGGCCTTGGCCACATCCACGTAACTGAAAAAAATCAAGGGAATCTGAGCTGACATAAACACAAATTATTCATTTAACCGTGGAATGCGGTGATAACGGCAGTCTGATGCAGCCAGTATAGAAGCAAAGTATGAACCTTTTGAATTTGCCGATGGATGCTTTACATTGTAGTCTACGGTAATAAAGAGAAGAGAGTATTGTGAGAAAGCTCCGCTGTGGGCTACCGTTTGCGAGACTCGGGGTCTGGGTTGGTGTTGTCGACGGCGACGCTGCGCCCCTCCTGCAGAGCACGCTTACATGCTGCCACACAGTTCTGCCACGAACCAAGCGTGTCCTGAAGAAGACACATACACACACATTTCACAATGGCACTAATTTGCCGGTCCAATTTAAAAACACTGTCCAGTTTAAGACCCAAGTTCGAGACTGTTGGCTTAAAATAAGGAGCCAGGGGGGGCCCCAAGTCCGCAGGATGGGATGGACAAGGGCCACTGGAACCAAAAACCATCACTTCTGTCTACTTTTCATTGAAATTCAAGAAATGTTGTGCCATCCAGGTCTTGATTTCCGCCGGACAGGATAAAAGTGGTCTCAATGAGAAAGCGTCTTTTTTGCTCAGTGGGACATATATCTGACCGTCATCCGCATAGCAGTGGAAGGAAATACCATGTTTCCTTCAGATGGAACCCAATGGGAGCAGATACAGTGAGAACACTCGTGCCTCAGAGCAACTAAGACGAACACAAAAGGTTCCGTCAGCTAAATAGGACCTAAACCACTCCAGGGCGCTACCGCCAATGGCCACCAGGTGCTGCAAACGAGCCAACAGAATACTGTGATCCACCGTATCAAATGTTGCAGTGAAATCCAATAAAACCGGAATCTCAAAGGTTTGCCCGTATCATGAATCGAGGACCTCCTGCAAATGTAATGTGCAGTGAGTTTTGAGGATCATTTTCATTGCAATGCTATATAACCACTGAGAGGGGTATAGATATTGTCTAGAATTTTGCAGGGGGCCACGCTGACTACTCACCCTGTTGATGTACGCATAACCCTTTGGGATGATATGGGTGTGGAAGAATGTGGACTTGCCCGCTGGAAAAAAAAAAGCCATGCGATTTGGAGGATGCCGTTGACTGATGCAGGCTTGACACACAGAGAAACATTCGCAGCATTTACTGTACATACATGCAGGGAAACCCACAGCCACAATGACTTCTGTCGCGCTCGAGGTGAGAGACGCAGACGGCGGGTCATATAGCCTGGTGCTGGAGTCCAGTTTTCTCTAAAACGTAGATTTCAAATTGCAAACAAATCTAGACCATTTGGATATGTGCACTATATCTGGTATTGCATGCCATGTCGCTGATCGTCACATTTTTAAGATGATGAGGCATAATTTTCACTCACAGGGTCAAATTGTGGTAGACTATAAGGGGCGCTCTTCCAGCCCAGGAAGTACTCCTCTGGAGTGTGGAACTGCAGGCTGAGATTCAGGGAAAACTGCAGACATGAAAAATAATTGTTTTAATTTAAAAACAACAACCACAACAACAAAACATGCAGAGTACAAAGTGGTCTAACCAGTCGGTCACTGCAGGAGAAGTCCTTCTTCTTCTTCCCTGGAGCCCAGTTCTCAGGTCTACCTGCAGCATCTTTAAGGAAAAATACGAAGATGACTTTGGCTGCTGCAATATGCTCCAGGATGCAATTCTGCCGCTGTCTTGTTGATTGTTATATGCTAATCTAATTTCATTGCACGTAAAGGATTAAACACATCCTATACAGGCTCACCTCCAACGTAAAAACTTTGTGTCTTGTCCACAGGAACGCCATCATTGGCCTATACAGGAAACGGTGAAATAATACAACAAAGAGAACAAACTTCAAAATGCACACACACACACACGAGTATATGCTATGTACTATAGAATGGTTTCAAAGTACCACGCAAGACTGATCTGAGTTGTTACAAGACATCCTTTTTAGTGTCGACTTTCAGTTTTTCGTCTGATTGAGCTTGACTGTCACGTACCTTTTCACACAGGTGATTCCACATTCCCACTGCTGGCTTCCTGTAGATTCCGGTACCAGCTGCTACAAACACCTTTGAAACAGACCAAAATTCACACATCAACTTTGCGGGCACTAAAAAGAAATGATGTTGCACATTGAGCATATTTGACGCTAAAGCTTAATTTGCCTTGACTTGACATTTTAACTGCACGACCAACAAGAACTTCTTCTTCTTTCGGCTTGTAGCGACCAACAAGAACTTTGCTCTAATTTTGAATCCAGAATGCATTCAGACAGCTCATTTGACTTGATTTGCCAACCAAACATGCAGTAACACCATTCTCAGTATTAACCACATCCAAAAAGTATTTTCCACAATCCAATAAAAACCCAAGAAAGTCTTGAGTGCTAAAGCGAGTTCAAACTGGTGCAAGCAAGGTATACCTAATCAAGAGGCTCTGTAAAGGCTGTATGCCAATTGTCAATTATATTAAGTACATTTGTACAATCTAAAGCAATATGAAACATTCAGCCTTTATTAATAATGCTTTGTTTTGATTGACACTGCCAGATATACAACTATTCTTATCATTGTGGGTGGTCAGCATGGTGGTCTACTGGTTAGTGCAGAGGTGCAGGGTTCGATTCTGGCTCTGGCCTTCCAGTGTGGAGTTTGCACATGTTCTCTCCGTGCCTGCGAGGGTTTTCTCCGGGTACTCCGGTTTACTCCCACATTCCAAGAACATGCATGGCAGGCTGATTGAACACTCTAAATTGTCTATAGGTTTGAGTGCGAGCACAAATAGTTGGATGACTATGCGTGCCCTGTGATTGGCTGGCAACCAGTTCAGGGTGTACCCCGCCTATTGGATTTTTTTGTATTGCGTCATGCAATGTGGCAATACCACCACTTGGGCAATTGATGATGCCATCAGTAGGTGCGCCCATATCAATCATGAATTCTGCACAGGTGTGTGGGAACGCTGGTCAGATACCGCTTTCAAACGCACGAACTGAAGGAATAAAATTGGGAACACATGATTTCAGTATAATTTATGATGTTTTATTTTGCATTTGTTGTTGCCGTGAAAGTAGTATCAAACATTGGAGTTGGCTATGCGAGTGATTTTGTGCAGAAGCAGGAGAACGGAAACCTGCTCATCTCCACTTGGTCTCAAGTTAACCTCCAGTCGGCGATCAGATCTGAGGAAACTGCCGGAGGCGACCCTTCTGCATTTCTGATGATATGCTCAATTGACGTATTAAAAGTGCTTATCGGGTATGTGCATTTTGGTGTGGGTGTGTTAGAATGAGCAACGATGAGGTATTTTGGTGTAATAGTTTAAGGTGTGGCCGGTTTGCTGATGACACCAATTCCTCCTTAGAGGCCTCACCCTCATGTAACCTGAGGGTCTCTAGAGGAAATAAAAGATTCTTAGCTGCTGAGTATAGCTGAGAGAATTGTGCACAGTCCTCTTCTATTCTCCTTGCAAGCGAAAATGACATACAGACGTTTTCTCTCATGTTTTGTGTACGTGCATAAATGTTGTTTGAGCAATGAACCTGGTGGTCATACGCTATTTCAGCCGCGGTTGTGGAACGTCTGTGGGTATTGTTAGTCCTGCTCTGTTCAAAAGCCAGGGACCGAAACCTTACCTGCACAGGCAGCTCCAGTGTGGCGAGGATGTCCTCCACTTTTGACTTGAAGACTTCTGGTCTCAGTTTTCCTCTGGCGATCCCCATCTGGTTGGTAAAAAACACCACCTAGACGAAAATGGGCGGGGCAAGGGGGAACCAACACTCAAACTTACTGTTTTAATAGGTTTTAATGCCTGTGGTTTATCTATAGCTAATACCCTAACAAAATGTCAAGTTAAAATCATTTTGCTTCCCCCCACCTTGTATCCTTTCTTGGTTAAGCTGGCCAGACGAGGCTGAATTTCAGGATAGAGTATCCTGTTCAATGATACACAGAAATAAGACAAAACATCATCCACTTGGGATGTTAGATGATTCATTTTGAATTTGGGGGGCTTCAGGAAAACAGACATACTTCCAGTCATCCGGTGCTGTGGGAAAGACTTTGCCTGATTTAGTGGTGATAATGCAGCCATCAATGTCAAACCCAGCAATCTGGAGAGGAAGACATTGCAACAATGAGTATTATTAATAACACCTACACTAACATTTGATACCATGTGTTTTGACAGATGGGCAAAACTAGGGAACGACCTAATTTGACAACATAAAGTGAACATTTCATGTTGAAAAAAAATCTGTATCAAATACAAACAAATAAATAACATTTCATATACAGTCAAACCTCGGTTTTCGAACGTCTCGGTTCTCGTCCAATTCGGCCTTGGACCAAAAATTGCGAGTTTTTTATGCCTCGGATGCCGAACACATTTCGGTTCTCGAACAAACTGAGCGCACTTGAATGCACCATTTGACTCCTCTCGCCTTCCTTACACGAGGAAGTGACGCTCCCTCGGGTAGACGAGGAAGTGATGCTTCCTCGTGTTGCTTTCCATTGTGAGCAGACGTGTTCAGTAAACATTTTTATTTTAAAAAGAGCGTGGTTTCGGTTTTCGAACAATTTCGGTTTTCGAACAGCCTTCTGGAACGGATTATGGCCGAAAACCGAGGTTTGACTGTATTTTAATTCAGTTAAATAATTCCAATGTTGTACTCTTAAATGTAAAATTTTTTTTATTTGTTTTGTTTTGTTTTTAGGTTGGCACATCCAACCAGGGCCCACCTTGTCACTCCCTCTGACGCCTGCTGCAGTATAAAGAATGAGGTTGCCAATTTGCTGCCAAGTGCTCTTTACACAGGCCGAGGAAGAAGAAATTGTAGGTTGGGCTCCGGTTTCTGCTGGGCTCCTGTTCCGTTTCTCATTCATGGCTGACTCTGCCAACTCCTGGAGCTGCCTGAGCTTTTCTTCTGCTCGTTTCTCATTCTCATCTTCGCTCACCTCCTCTGTATTCCATTCACCCGAGTCCTCGTTTCCTCTTTGGCGCTTCGCATCAGGATGCCCTTTCTCTGGGCTAAGTGGCCTTTTTGATGACTAGAAAGATGAAAGTCACAAGTCTGCCTCCAATATGCAGTTAAAAAAATAAACAAATTAGCTTACCTTCATGGGAGAGGTAGGAAAGAAATCCTTTATACTGCGCTTAGGTGGACTCCACGGTGAACTTTTTTCATTCCCATTCTTACCACGTTTTGTTTTGTTCGAGTTGTTGAGCTCTCCTTGTACCGTAATGAAAGCGGGTCCAGCTGAGCTTGAGGAGAAGCACACTTTGAATGGGTATTCATGGTTGACGAGGTAGAGGGTGCCACCATGACTGAGTTTACCAGACTGGCCACGGCTAAGCTTCTCACTCTCCAGGAAACTGGGATTGGGACCCAACTGGGAAAGAATACCAATATCGGTGTTATAGATTTTATTCAGTTATCAAATGTATAAATTTAAGGGTACATAAAGGCAGTGCAATATCACCACTTGTTTGGACACAATGACACTTGAGGCAAAGATAAAAATGAGCTGCAATCTTACAAAAGAGGCGAACTGTTCTTCAAGAATAACAAAGCGACAACTGTCGCCTCTAAAGTGTTTTGTTTTCGTACCTGAGTGACAACCACATCCTGGTCTGCAAAGCAAGCCACCACTTTCACTGAAAGAAACACATGACTGTCAACCACGCAGAATCAATCACACTAATGAAAGCCGGTGATATTTTCAATCGCAGTTCAGGCTGCCGTAACGCTTGTGTAACAAATTCAAATTTGTGGTACTGTTTGACAAAACAAACAAAAAAAACCACACAATTCCAGCCCCAATTAAATGCTGTTTTAAATGTTGATCAGTAGCCTTCAAGCCAACCACAGTTAACGCTATGAAACACGACAAATTATCCATTTGAAGAGCAATGCAGAGAAAGCATGAAACGCGCGAGTGTTAAAATCACCTTGGTGTCTTGAGCACTTTTTGTCGACGACTCCGGTATCGGGTCCACGACCCAACAACACGGCTCGTCCATCCTCCAGAAGGATTTGAGCCCCAGATGAACTAACCAAAACGCACGACATTTCAGCAACGCAGCCCCAAAATGAAGACTAAAGTTGCGAAGATCTAGACCACAACATTTGTATTCAAAACTTGAAGAACGGTCGGTTGTTTTGAGCAGAACTTGAGTGCTGTGCTTGTTCGTATCAGCGATCCTTTCCAATAATAGTTCCCCCCTGAAACGTGTCGAGTTGCTAAGTTCCGACCACGAAAACGTTTCGGGTATTCCAAGAAAAAAATAATTAAGATAAATTGTTTGGTTTATAATATTTTATTCTTTCTTGCGTGGCATTCATTGTTTATACATATTTAAAATATATCCTGTATTTTTGGTCAAACGACATCAGCGTTACAGTTTTGTTCCGTACGCGTCGAGATTCTTACTTCCGTTGAGATCTATCTGACACTTAAATATGACTGCCTTCCTAACTTTCTCTAACGAGGAAAAGAGGATGAACAAGACAAGAGGAATCGGTTAGCTAAGTAAGTAGACACTTGTTTTGAGTAGTTTCACTTTTCTTTTTTATTGCAAATGTTGAGCGTTTAAAATTGGTAGCAATTACAGTTTGGTACGGGGTGACATTAAAATAACAACACTCGCACACACCTTATTTACCTCACTTGTGAAGTAATAATGAACCGTTTTGATCTCTTTTCTCAGAGAGGCATTAATTTAATAAGACTCTACTGTGTGTTGATACAGAGCTTTTTAAAAATCCTGCATTTGTGTTTAGACTGCGGTGTTGGCCAACCTTGGGAGATCTGCCTTTATTTGCCTTACCTGGCTTACATCAAAATAAAACTGGATTAGCAGGTTTAACAGGGTGTATGGCTAGAAGAGAAAAAGATAAAACGCAAAGAATCTTCAGCTGAGAGACATGTTATCATCCAATTGTGTTTGCTCCTGGTCTCCGTCAAAAGCCTCTGAGTGGGTTATTCGCCTCTAACGTCCCGCCTCTATTGTACTTCTTCAGTATAAAGTACAGTGGGCCGACTCACTTTCAGATCCTTGGCTTCAGCTGCAAGCTCTCAGGTAAGGATATGACTTTTTGTGAGAGTGTGTGGACTTTAGTGTCACTTGAGAGAGAACTACTAAATTTTACTAAACCTTTCTGGAATGCTCGTGGTTGATGTGATGTAAGATTTAACAATATCTGTAATCTATGAGAAAATTTTTTTAATTCACTTTTCCTGTGACTGAAATTAATTGCAGAGATTCACTTTACACCATGGCGACCCAAAAAAGTCAAAATGAGGGAGCGTTTTTGTCCCTGATGAGTGGTGTGAGAGAGCTGGACCTCCGTGGCCCTTGTGTTCCCAGTGCCCTCCTTCTGACTGGAGAACATGCATTTCCTTTGGTGATGAACAGCCAAGGCCAGGTCCTGATGGCTGCCTCCCAGTACGGCTCAGGAAGAATTGTGGTCCTGGGACATGAAGGGTACTTGACAACATTTCCTGCTCTGGTAGAAAACGCAGTGACTTGGCTGAAAGGAGATGGCTCACGCAACCTGTCAGTGGGGGTCAACAAGAGTGTGAAGGCAGTGGCTGATAGTCTCAACAGATCCAGAATCCAAGCTGAAGTTGTGGGGGCATTCAAGAGGAATCTGAATCTTGGTGTTTATGTAACAGACGCCTTAAGCCTGAATACAGATGGGAAGGACTTGGTGGCATTTCTGAAAAACGGCGGAGGGGTGTTGATTGGAGGGCAAGCCTGGAGTTGGGCCGCAGACCACCCAAAGGAGAACGCACTGCTTGGGTTCGGAGGGAATAAAGTGTCTGCTGTGACCGGCATCTACTTCTCTCAACATCCGGGTGAAGCTGAATTGCTGCCTGTCTACCCTCAGATTCCAGCCTCATGGTTGCGTGTGGTGTATGTAAATCCTAAGATTATCTTATAGTAAAATGTACTGGAGACTGGATCGCTTGTGGATTCACATTATTATGACTAGCATTATTATATTTTAGACCTCTCCAGTCTACATCATTTATTATACTTTTGCAATTATGATTATTTCCCTACCTCTGTCCAATTATCCTTGATCTTTACTGTTTACATTTCTAATTGAAATACAAAAGAAACATCTTAGCTCCGATTACTACTGACAAATAATACTGACAATAAAAGCACATTTTACTTTGATTTCATGGTAACTGTGAGGGCCAGTCAGAGGCCCACTGAAATGTTTCTTTGTTCTTAAAATGCAGACTGGACAAGGAGTTTGAGGACGACCTGATATTCTTACTTCAGGGGATATCCGAGTTTGACATTTCCGGCAGCGCGATCGCTTCCGAGATTCTGGTTCATGGACGGCTGGCCTTCCCTCTCGGAATAACAGAAGATAGACGGCCATTTCTGGCAGGCACCTATTATGGGCTTGGACGTGTTATTGTTGTGAGCCATGAATCATTTCTGGATCGAAAGGTAACGTTAATAAACATTGATTATGTCAGTTTTGTGTATTATTACGCATCATTTCAAATAGAGCCGTGTGCCGATCTGCCAAATGGTGTCGTGATGAACGCGCATTTTGTTCGGTGTACCACAGGAACTGGCCCCATTTTGGTCCAATGCTCTTCACTGGTTGGATGCGGGGCGACATGGCACTGTGGGCGTCCTGCAACATAAAGCCCTCGACAATCTCAAGAAATCTGGATTTAGGTGTGAGAAGAGCGACTTCAGGAATGACCTGAGCGTGTTTGTGTGTTCGGCATACAGTGACAAACACGCAGAAGAAATCCACAACTTTGTGGCAGAGGGAGGAGGTCTGCTGATTGGCGGCCATGCTTGGTACTGGGCACAGTCACACAAAGGCGGAAATGCCTTGACAGAATTCGCAGGTATTACGCTGTACCACAAGAGTGATGCGGTTCTTTTTAGCTCCTGTTGTTGTACTCTACATATCGGATAATTTCTGAACATCCTAATAGAAACCGGTTGTAATTGCAGGGAACAAGATCCTGAATAAAATGGGCTTGAGCCTTTTGCCTGAAACCATTGGGGGCGGTCGCTTCAAAGCTCCTGTACCCAGCCAGACTGGCAAAGACAGCTACCACTTCTGCCACCTTCTACAGCGTTTTGCCGCTCATGTAACTGAGGGAGAGGATCTTACCAAGAACGAGGAGCAATGCCTTAAAAAGTTTGGCAAGGACTGTGCCTCCTTCTTAAAAATGCAAGCCCATGATCGCTGTTCATACGCTCAGGTCTTGTCCACTCTTACGCACGTCCTGAAGAAATCGGGCATGCCTCAGGTAGGTTGACAACTTCAGGAAAAGCTCAGTGTGCCCATCAGGTTTTTGATTGCTGATGTTGCTTGAGGTACAGATATGATCACATACTGTAAACGGATAGACCGGTGGTCGGCAACACGCGGCTCCAGAGCCGCATGCGGCTCTTTAGCGACATCTAGTGGCTCCCTGGAGCTTTATTTAAAAAAAAATTGAAAATGGAAAAAGATTTTGATAGTAGGCTAATATAGCTCAAATAGATATAGATACATGTTGCAGCTCCGAAAAAGGAGAGTTGTGGAGTTGTTTTTTTTAAAAAACTTACACTTTATTTTTGCTTTTAACAGTCTCGACAAACACAGACACGTCTGCGTCCGACTCCGTGCCTTCTCTCTTCTCGTTCGACTCGAGAGGCGTTCAAAGACAGCCTCAGAAAAAACGGAAATTAATGATCACTTCACTGACACGAAGAAAAGCGAAAATAATGCACCAAAACAAAAAAATCACAAAATAAATTCTAGGGGGGCGTTTGTAAGTTTCATTGTAAGTTTTATAGAAGGCTTTTATTTATTTTTTTGCGGCTCCAGACATTTTTTTGTTGTTGTTGTCCTATATGGCTCTTTCAACATTTTGGGTTGCCGACCCCTGGGATAGACCTTTCATGCACTACATTTAACCACCACCCCAATGTTTATGTATTTATTATTTATTTTTCAAGGTGTGTGACACCTGCCCAGTGAAAAGTCCCAAAGACCATCTGCTGCTCAACATGGGGTCAGAGGTCTATAAGGTTTGCCCCAATCCTGACAGCCTGTTGCCTTACCTCCTCAATGAGAACCCCTTGTTGCCCGTTGTCTATAATCACAGGGTCACTTTGAATGTCAACACAGCAGGTACGGCCTTTTTAGTTCGACCATTCGAAGGGTCAACCTTCAGTGCTATCTTAAATTGATAATGATTGTGTGTTTCTATTTATGCATTAGACAAAGAAGAGTGGGTCAGTACCGGGCTCTACCTTTCTCAAGGCATGAAAACTTATATAGCAATGCCTGGTGAGATTGTCAACAAGGGATGGAAGGTACGATGCATGAATAAACAAAAACGAATTATTATTGTTTGCAAATTACTTGAATGATGCAGCTTCATATTATAAGCCGGCATTGCTCTCATACCAAAGTGACATGCATACATATATACATAAGGTGTACACCGCCTATCGCCCTAAGTAAACTGGGATAAGCGCCAGCTCATCTCCAATCGTGATAATGTGTTGCCATGGATAGATTAACAGAAAGAATTTCAACGTGCATTGCTTCATAACGGTGTCTGTAAAAATCGTTTCTATTCCATCACAGGTCCAAATCGGTTGTCAAACAGACTATCTTAAGGCTGAGGAGCTGAAGAGAGCGCCCCATGTTCATGAGCAATTTCGCATTGACAGTGAGATGATGCAGTTGTCGAACTTGTGGGGAGGTCTCATCTACTTGGTGGCCCCACCTAAAACCCAAGTGGGAGGGGTGCAGGTCATAGTGCAGGTAGCTGTGCCGGCACCTTATTATAAATCTGGTGAGGATGATGTCATTTGGTTTTGTCTGACTTCACTTTTTTTTCCCCCCTTACTTGTATGTCCTTTATGCGGTTAGTGAAACATTTCGTGATGTAATTTGTCGTCTATAGACTTACAGGGTTACCACGGGTCCTTAAAGTTCATAAAAATCCATAACAAAAGAAGTTGTAAAATTATGTTCTTAATTGTCCTTAATTTTCAGAGAAAGCTTCTAAAATCAATAAAAATCCTTAAATTATTTTTATTTGAAAATAAATTGAAGTTTTATGTTTTCTAAATTAAAATTTATTAAAAAAAAGTGTACTTTATTTGAGAATGAATTCGAGTTTTTTTCTTTTTCCTACCTCTAATACAGGTAGGAAAGTGAAAATTTGACATGCAGTATGTCAAATTTTTTGATTGCCCATAAAAATAAAGATATGCCCTTCCTTGGGCAAGCAATGATTTGAACACCAGCTCAGTGAGATGTAGCTTTCTGTTCAGCTCGCCTATTGCTGAGCGGGCATTCAATCCACCGTGAATCTCCTGCTGAGTGTAGAAAAAGTCCTTAAAAAATGGCTAAACTTGCCCTCAAAAATCCTTAAAAGGTCCATAAATAAAAAGCAAGTGGAAGAGTGGGTACCCTGACTTAAGTAGAGAAAAACGTTCATGTCCAGAAAAATTATGTTTTGTATTTAATTTAGATCAGGTGCCATTTGCATGACACGGCATTCCAATTGACACTGAGAAAATATTTATTTGCCATACACTCAATAATGGCATTTTGGAGCTTGAAAATGTTCTACTGTGAGAATAAAAAACACTTGTCGGCCATGGGTCGAGAAATGGTATGTTTCGCGGTAACCGTGTGTCTCACCTGGTATGTACATTAGAGAGTTAACTTCTGCAAGTCCTTGCAAATGTCTTGTTTACACTTTGACTAGACGATATTTACGCCTGCTTTGACAGCATAAATGATGCTCCGCCTCGTTGGAAAGCAAACTATTTCTCCCTCTGCTCTTTTCAGGTATGACAACACCAGCCGATTGGGCCATGCTGCGAACAGCTCCTTCCCCTTGGGCAGAGTTGGAGTTTGAAAATATCGTACTCACTGTACCGTCAGATACCATTAGGAATCTGGAAAGACCAGATCTGCTGGCAGCGCTCTGGGACTCGATTATGAAAGGCATTGCCGACCTAGCTGCTAAGCCACACAAATTTCCCCGCAAAGAACGCTTTGTAGCAGATGTGCAAATTTCTCATGGTATGTCCGTATTGTCCTGTCAGCCAAAGCATATTGTTATCGTACAACATGACACATAGAGCAACATATGCAGTACATGTGGGGTGAGGTCGGGGCTGAGAAGATGTAAAGCCACGTTGATTGACTGTGCATCTTCTGTCTGTCTTAGCACGTGGGTTACTCTTTGATCTTTAATCAGTGTCTAAGTGTTGTTTACGATGCTGCTAGTGTGTGTGTGTGTGTGTGTGTGTGTGTGAGAGAGAGAGAGAGACTTATAAGAACAAAAGCAGGTCTCTTCCATCCTTAATTGTCTAAACAACCTTAATTGACTAATCATAAACACGTCTGCTGCACGCAGCTGATCGCTGGCCTGTGTGTGTGTGTGTGTGTGTGTGTGTGTGTGTGTGTGTGTGTGTGTGTTAGTGCTCTCTGCTCAAGCGCAAAGGCCCACGTGGGGCATTTAAAAAAATAAAAAAAATAAAAAAATAATATATATATATATATATATATATATATATATATGTTAATTGGTTGCTACTTCACGGATTTTCGTTTATCGCGGGTTGTTTTGGTCCCCATTAACAGCGATAAACGAGGGATTACTGTACTACTACAACACAAGGCTGTAAATCAGGAACAGAGTGAAAGCCATTTGGGAAAAACAACTTTATATTGACGAGTGAATTCTGAAATATTGCACATCATGGACAGTTATTGATTTTGTCACTCTTCAGGCTGGATGCACGCCGGCTACCCCGTCATGATGCACAAGGCCTCGGCAGACGCGCTGGTCAACCTTGAGCAGGCCAAAACTAAAGGCTTATGGGGCCCGATCCACGAGCTCGGGCACAACCAGCAGAGAGATTGCTGGGAGTTCCGGCCACACACCACAGAGTGTACATGCAACATTTGGTCAGTGTACATCCATGAGGAGGTGTTGGGGATCAACAGGGGAAAGGTGAACTCATTTTTCTTCTCTTGACTGGGTCCTGGATTATGTCATTTTACATTCACATCAGTGGTTTTTCCAATACAGGCTCACGGCGATGTCGCTTCAGCAAAAAGGAAGAGTCGATTGGAGGAATTTGTCAAAGGGGGCAGGCAACTCGGCAAGTGGGAGGTGTGGGTGGCTCTTGAAACATATTTGCAGGTGAGCGACAGGAAAGAAACATGGACCTAGTATTGTTTTCTTATTCTTTTGAGATGTGATTGCATCTCAAAAGAATTTTTAAAAAAAAGCCGATGTGTCTGAGAGGCTTTAACACATCCGTTACACCTTGTTTCGAACTGATGCTGATGACTAAAACATGCTCTTTTTTTTACACAGCTCCAGGAGAGATTTGGATGGGATGCCTTCAAGAAGGTATTTGCCGCTTACCACAAGATAACTAATTATCCCAAGGACAACGGCGGCAAGATGAACCTGTACGCAGAGACTTTCTCCAAAACTGTGGGAATGAACCTGTGTGGATTCTTTAAAGCCTGGAGCTGGCCCATCGAGAAGGCTACTGAGGAGAAACTAGCCAACCTTCCAACCTGGGTGGACCACCCCATGGTCCAGTTTGGTTGAATCTGGGGATGAGTGATTGAAATATAGAGCGCTACATTGTTCAATGTGTTCAGGTTTTTTTTTTTGACAATTGACGCTTGATTATATTTTGTTGTACTGCTCCAAAACAAATAACAACCCTCAATGAAATAATGACAAATAACTCATCTCTTTCTCACAGACTAATTTTTTTTTCCGGATGAGTAGCAAAACAAGAAAACTTTGAGCAAGAATCCTTTGCTGAAACACTTAAAGGTAACGATACAATTGCAAAAAAACCTAGTCCTGTTTTCAAAGTTTTTTAACGTATTTGTATGTGTTTGTGTGCCATTTAAATGGCACACTGTTTTTGCTGTCAATGGGAAAAGGGCCAATAAACGTTTTCATGATGCATTTACATGAACATTTGCGTCTTATATTTTCAAAGTACAAAATGGACGAATGTAAATTTTATTTATACAACGGTTTCTGCATGATTAATCTAAATGTAAAATTGCTGAATAGTCACCAAAACATTTCACAGTTTATTGCTGACAAAATCGTAGATGTTTTTATTTTTATTTTTTTAATATCAAATGTAAACTGATAATAGCAAGTCTGAACTGCAAAATACATCAAGGCTGTCAAAAATTTACCGGGCATGTGAGAATTTACTAGGAAGCCATTGAGCCAAATAAGAGAACCAAGGATCCATTAAAAACAATCCATAGCATTGACATCCAATAAATCTGAGTAAGATAATGTCAATGAGGATAAAAAAAAAAGTTTACTAGCTTCATGTGAAAATTGTGAGCAGAAATAAGACTGGAGACCGACAGACTTGTAGTCCAAGTACAGTATAACAGTCTGTCGTACTCCTAGCAAAAGGCGAGGTCTGCCTTTTGTCCAATGTCAACTGGGGTGAGCTCAAACTCCTTGTCACCCTGAACAATATAAGTGTGAAATAAATTGGATGGATATTGCATGACATGTGAAAGGAATTGCTGTTGACCTTAATTCACTTATGGAAGCTGCGATTGGTTGCATACGTGTGCTCACAAGCATGAGTTTAATGCCATGACTGATCATTTTAAGGTGAAGAGAATAAATCATTTGCGGCTGCGGGTGTCATAACTCTAATTACTCAGTTCAAGAATGAAGACAGTCATTAACGTTTGCGAAGCAATGAGGATGCAGTTTAAGTTCCCCATCAAGAACTTGTTTCCACAGTAGGTGTGGTGCAAGCGCCTAAAACAAAACCTTTGATAACAACGAACCGCTGTTGTTAAGGTTGTATTCAAATTCTGTGGTCGTGCAGAAATTATTTTCCAGATTTCATAATGATAAGGGAAAATGTATCAGTTATTATCTAAACCAGGGATGGGCAACTTTAATGATGGAGGGGGCCACAATTTTCATCAGCGCTACTTGGGACACGCCGGATCACTCACTTCCTAATCAGATCAAAAATGCCATTTTAGATATGCACAAAACACATGTATATCATGTCTGTTTTTGTATGTGATTATTGTTATTATATTTAATTTTTTTCATAATTAATTTCTCAACGCATGCATAAAAGATCCAGTCTTCAACAATCAAAAACATTTTGGTTTTTGGATTTTTTTCCCCGTTCTAAGGGCTCTCGTGCATATAAATGACCTTTCCAAGACAGCAGCACAAAACTGCTTGAATGACAAATCACATACAGTGCAAGCAGTCATTTGGAGCATTTTTCTTTCATTAAAAAATTAAACGACTCAAAATATCTATGTTACTCAAATGCTATCTTTGTCTTGCATGACTTTCCAAATCCTCATAAAAATATTAGGGCTTACTTGCACCAGTAGGCCTATAGGGCAGTTTACAACCCAATACAACCGCAAGTAATCCATGTCTGCCATCGTGTGGTGAATTATTATTACACATTTTATTTGAAAGTGATTTTCACACTACTTAAAGACACTTCACAACAAGAATTAAAAAATAGAGGATAAGAAAATACAGCTGAAAGCAAAAACATACAGAAACGGCGAGGAGGTCTGCATTTGACGGAGGTGCGGAATGAAAATAACATTTTACAGTGGACGTCCGTTGAAATGCATGAGGGGGTGGGGGTACTGTTTGTAAACTGCAAACAATTGTAAGTTGAGGGGTTCGTTGTTCTTCAGTGGAGAGCTCCACTTTACGAATGACAAAAGGAGGGATGGAATCCTTTAATGCAGTTTATTAAAAGAGGAGGAAAAAAGACGTCTGCACCGCAGCACGTTCGAGAACACAACTCTCGTAACTCAAATCACTTCCTGCTTTAACAGCCAATCAGAACCTATCAACATAAAAACATGTTTAAGCAATTATTAAACAACATAATATAATTTAGGAATGCTTATCATGAAATAATATGATGCTCAAACATAAAATGATAATTAATAATATAACATAAGCTAACACAATCTTTCAAAAACGCTGACAAACCCCTATATGACATGCTCCCCCCCCCCCCCCCCATCTATATCTATATATCTATATATATCTATATATCTCTATCTATCTACGTGCTGGCTCGTTTGTCAATAAAAAGCGCACGCACTTTGAAACGTCACTTAGTGTATAAAATATTACAGACACAGAAGAGCTCATTTGTTGTGGTAGTTGTGTACAAAATCGGACAGACAAAGCCAGCATACGAACAGTAGCTAAAACCTCACAAACGCCTGCTAGGGAACTTTGCGTCCACGGATGTCCACAGTTGAACAAATATACTTTGATCATGACCCGTTATGACGCTCCGAATATCTGCAATGCTAAATGCACTTGCTCACAGATTCCGGAGAGCAGTTCAGCCGTCTTGAAAGTTGAGGGATCTCCTCAACTGCATTTCTTCTACGCTGTTCTGCTCGAAAGGGGGCTTTTCAATTCAAAGACGCTCTCTATTACGTCACCGACCAGTTAATTGAAAGTTCCAGAAAAAAAAAGGTTAGCCGTCAGAAGGACTGCTGACGCCGAAAAGCAAGCGGAACTTTGTACGATGTCTTCATGGACAAGCTCGGAGTCTTCAGCCTCATCCGTTACTTCAAGTTAGTACACATTGGTGACTACAATAGCTATAGGTCAAACGTAAAGTCTGTATTATTATTATTATTATTATTATTATTATTATTATTAGAAGTAGTAGTAATAGTAGTTGTCGTTGTTGTAGTCGCATTTTCTCGCATTTTAGGTTAAGACAATCTATTTTAAGCTGTTGCAGCAATACAGATCGTTTTGGGATCAAGAAACTCACTTAAAAAAAACACACTAGGGTCAGGGAGATGTGAAAAAAAACGGAGCCAGGTCCTCAATGAGCTTCAGAGCATCGCGCTGTTCTACTGTCCTACCTGTAATTTAATTCATGTCATCACTCATTTGATTTCTCAAGTTATGACGTTGCCATCTGATATCTTCACACATGCTTGTGTCGAAGGCTTAGACACAAGCATGTTTGCACGTATCGCTGCAGCAATGCAACCGCGTTTTAACCAATGTTATTAATTTCATATTTATTTATGTATTATCGGTTGAATTCTTATGTTGTGAACGAAAACAGTATTGAATGTGCAGAGGTTTTTTTGTGTACTATGGAGCCCCTAAGGTTACATGGAAGGAAAAAAACAAACATTGCTTTCCCTGGGAAAGTTTGGGAGATAACGGAATTTTGTTTTTGTTTTTTTTTTGCAAGGAAACACTTTTTTTAAATACGCACCTATGTACGTTCGGGTCAGATTGGTTGTTCGTCTCTGTGTGCCCTGCGATTGGCTGGCAACCGGTTCAGGGTGTCCCCCGCCTACTGCCAGAAGACAGCTGGGATAGGCTCCAGCACCTCCCGCGACCTTTGTGAGGATAAGCGGATCGGAAAATGGTTGGATGGATGGATTAACATGATTATTATTATTATTTTCAAGTACCGTAATTTCCAGACTATAAGCCGCGACCTGGGCACCTGCGGCTTATAGACAGGTGCGGCTTATGTGTGTACTAAATGTTTTTTTCCTTTAAAAATTTAGTGGTGCGGCTTATAATCAGGTGCACTCTATAGTCCGGAAATTACGGTAAATTGTATTCATATAATAGACAGTTATGCCCTTTACATATGGACCAGGTCCAGAGCCACCGCGCTCCTCACACACTTACGGTGTTCTCAATTCTATTTCACTTAGATTTGACTACTGACTTGACCGTAGTGTCCTGTGTCTCCTTGTTTTGCAGTGAAAGTGACAAGATCTGAAGTCAAGATAGGGAAGGTTTTGTACAGCAAGTCCAATGCATACTCGGTCCTTGATTTCATCGGCGAAGGCTGCTATGGGAAAGTGGCAGTGTGCAAAAGTCTGGACACGTCAGAGATGGTGGCTATTAAGATCTTGAAGAATGACCCTTCCATCAAACAGGACACAGAGAAAGAGCTGTCCATCCTGAAGATGATCCGTGATATGGATGCAGATAGCAGCAACCTGGTCAAGTTCTTTGAGCAGTTTGAGCACGAGGGAAACATCTGTCTGGTCTTTGAGGTATTGGACTGCGATCTCATTTATCTGCTGGAAGAGCGACAACGTCAGCCGTTGTCTCTGGACGAAATACGCGTCATTGCTCATCAGCTTCTCGTGGCCTTAGTCACTCTGAAGCGTGTCGGTATCTTGCACACTGACATCAAACCCGACAACATTATGATTGTTAATAGGAAAGAACAGCCCTGGAAGGTGAAACTGATTGACTTTGGCAATGCCATTCCAGCATCCAAAATTAAGCTCGGGTTGGAGATTCAACCGGTGGGATATCGAGCGCCGGAAATTACCCTCGGCCTCCCGTACAACGAGAACATAGATGTCTGGAGCGTTGGCTGCATCATGGCCTTCCTGTTCCTGCCCGGAAACCTATTCGCCGTCAACTGTGAATATCAAATGATGAAACATATCATCTGTGTTCTGGGCCAGCCAGAAGACCACCTGCTTCACGCTGGGAAATACACCGAGAACTATTTCACTGAAGATGAGGAGGTCGGGGTTTCTCGATATCGGCTTATGACACCAGAGGAGTTTAGAGCGGCAAACAATGAGAAACCCAAAAGCCAGGATGCTTGCAGAGAGCTTCCCAAACCCCTGGAAGATCTGATTCAGTTGCCCCCCGGGGGAGACTGCGCGGAGGGCGAGCTGGACAACAGGAAGGCTTTCTTGGACCTGCTCAAACAGATGTTGCATCTTGACGGACATCAGAGAATCTCTGCCTCGCAAGCGTTGCAACATCCTTTCATTACGATGGCCCAACAACCCGACGGTGGCAGCCTGGGCCCTCTGACAGACAAAGAAGTGTCGCTTGATCAGCTGCGAATCCCCGCCTCGGACAGAAATGCTGACCTCGAGTCCAATAAGAGTATGTTGAAGAGGATTCGCAAATTTTTACGCCGAGTGACCGCTGCATTCTATCGCATGGCGACGCTATTGCACTGATTCCAGTTTTCCAATTTAGCAAATATTTTCATTTAAGACTTGGAATTGTATTTTTTAGGATGAAACCAATTAAGATGTTTGAGTCACAGATTTGTCTTTTTGACTTCTTGATATTGTCATGACAATGTCTGGGGTGATTTTGTGCTAAATGTGGGAATTATCTGATTACACGTAGAATCTCAACCCAAATGGCCCACTCATTTGCACTGTGAGCAATGTCTAAAAACGCATATTGTATTCGCGAGGGATGGGAATCGATAACCGGTTCTTGATGAGATGTTGAGAAACAGCAAAACAATTCCCTTATCTATTCCAGTCGGGAAGAATGACGTCACCAGGCACTTTGCCTCGGACAACAACATGCGTGGCAACAATATTAGCTAGCTTGGCTAGCAAGAAACATGGCACCTCATGGTCAGAAGTTTGGTTGCATTTTACAATCATGAAATATAGAACAAAAAAAATAGTCATCTGTTATTTTTTGAATAATAAACAGTGAATGGGGTCAAATTGACCTTAAGGATAATAGGAGGATTAAAACCACACTGTTGGGTTTGTAAGCTCATGTTGCTTTCAGAAATGTATTTTACAGATACAATTAGGACATAAAACAAAAGTGTTGCTCATCTTGTTTAGTGTCCCTTTATCCCAAAAGTATCGATATGAGAAATGATAAATCAAAATGGAATTGGAATCGTAAAAATATGATCAATTCCCATCCCTAGCACTAGCTGTGGCCATTTCCATCAACAATATTCCGCGATTGGAAAAATATATTACTATATAGCAAATACAGTCAAACCTCGGTTTTCGAATGTCTCGGTTCTCGACCAATTCGGTTTTCGACCAAAAATGTTGAGTTTTTTATGCCCCGGATGACGAACAAATTTCGGTTCTTGAACAAACTGATTGCACTTGAATGCACCATTTGACTCCTCTCGCCTTCCTTACATGAGGAAGTGACGCTTCCTCGGGTAGATGAGGAAGTGTAGCTTGTGTTCAGTAAACATTTTTATTTTAAAAAGAGAGTGGTTTCGGTTTTCGAACAATTTCGGTTTTCGACAGTGCAGAGGATTTTATGTCTTCATAGTCAGTGGGAAAGAACTCGTGGAAAAAAAATAATTTGGAACGCTCGTCTTTATTCATTTGTTAGCATTGAGTCAATGCACAGCCGCCATGCTGTGAAAGGGAAAGACAAACCGTTTTTTGTTTTGCTGTTTTACCAAAATATTTCTTCACAATTTGCAAGACATCTTTTGGCACAATCCCCAAATAATCCATCACCAAATCAAATGTTGCAGCTGTTGTGGAAAAGCTCTCCAACTGGTTGATTTGAGAACTGCTGCAAGAACTCTCCAAATTCATCCAAAGACAATTTCTCCACCCAGTTGTCTTCTGTGTTCCTGGCTGCAGCCGCGCCACCCTGAACGGGCCTGTCGTTGTTATCCACACAGCAGTATGCGTTCCACACGTAGTCTGGGATGTTGACACGCCTCACATTGTTCTTGACAATCCAATTGCCCGCAGAGGGTATCGCACCCACCAAAACGTAAGCCTTGGAACACTTTTGGCGGAAAAGATCATTCAGCTGAGACTCATGGATTCTCCATGCGTTCTGGTTTAGTTTGGGGTTCTGAGGAACTACGTTGGTGAGGGTGAAAGTGGCATTGCGGCTAGGAACTGTCAAAAAGGAGTGGAGAGCAATTAAAAAGGGGGAGAGACGCTGACTGAGAAGACAATGAGCTAATCCTCCAAATACACCAGCCATCCATCCATTTTCTGATCCATTTTCCGATCCATATCCCTGGCTTCTGATTTCAAAACTAGTTATCAATCAATTCATTATGTAGACCTATATGCGATCATGTCAGGCGATCATCATGTTCACATTCAAAATGGACCTTGGTGGGAAATCATAATTACGGCGTGGCTTGCCACCAAAATTAGTTTTACAGTGAAACTCCTCTACAACGAAATCTACATGGGTGAAAATACCCCCTAGTGTGAAAAAATCTTCATGCATTCACACCATTCCCACTTTCCTGTTTCAAATTTGCTACAATGAAAAACCCCCTGTTGTGAACAATTTCTTGCTGCAAACATGATTTTGTTGTAGAGGACTTTCACTGTACACCCCTGGAGTCTTTGTTTCCTGTTAGTGACACTCAAGGGTGTACGCCACATCATGCTTTTTCTGGAATCGGCTTCAACCCACCCATGACCCAATGGAGGGTCAGTCATACAGAAAATGGAGGACTGACACCACCAGTTGGACCACAACGCGCTGAATACGTTGTTGTTCAAAACAGCTAACTGCGTTGTCTATTTGAGGCTGGTGAGAAAATAAATGTCTCTACATGAATTGTATGTAAGCGTTTTGATTACCTGCATGATGTCCATTGGGGTTCAGGTGACCTCGATCAAAGCCAGAGTGTGTGTAGTCCTCATTGAGAGCCTGTTTCTCACCTAGGTAGATCCCCGGATGATCTCGCCCCAGCCAGTAACCATCCTTCATCTCTGCTTGCCACGATTTATTGACTAGCTAGAAGAACATCAGAAACTCCACTTTCAACAAATTTCACTACAGACACAGCTGCCTCTGCTTTTATGAGCTGATGGTGTCACTAACATGGTGCATGCGAGCACTATAGCCCCCCCATGGACCACATCAGTAGTCCACAGGCCTTTTGTGCAATTAGTTGCACTCGTGAGGAGACATTGGGATTTCCTAGGTGAGAAATCCTTAATAACCGATTAATAAATGATTAATAACAACATACAATTCAAAGGTGATTTCAGCAAATGTATTATTTCAAAAATGTACATCAATCTGGTCGCCCTTGAAAATTAATCAGTACTCGAGAAGTAGCTCTCAGTTTCAAAAAAGCTGATGACCACTGTAACTAGATGCACTTCATCATGTGTTGGCTTTATCAAAAGACTTAGAGCATATACAGTGTACAATTGTGATTATGATTAGTATTGTTCTGCGTTGTACCAACCTGAGGCTCGACAAACCACCTTCTCTCCCGTCCACCTCCATTGCTGGGCTGGAACACGTATGCCGAGTAAACTGCGATACGATGGTTTGTGTCGTATAATGTGGCAAAGTGGTACCTGCAAGTGTAAAAAAGCCCCTTCGTTGAAAAGAACTCTTTTTTTTTTACGTGCTGACCAATGATGTTTTTGGACACACTTGCGTATGATTTGGAAGAGAAGGTGTGTCCAAAAAAGTTACACAACCCACTTTGGCTAGCGGTCACATTGTAAACAACTCATCTCGGATGAGTTTTGTGTGATATTTTTTTTGTAGCCAACACCTGATCACCATTAGGAATAAAGTCGAACAGAAATAATGAGCTACACCCTCATCCAAATCCTTAACCTCTGACCATGCAAAATTAGTGTGGATCAGCTGTCTCAAAACGTGTATTTTGTCATATGGAAGTTACTTTTTACCGGTTGGCAAATCGCTGACAGAGACGAGCGGCGCCAGGTGTTGAAGACCCCCAACTTGGAACTTTACTTTTGTAGAAATACTTCAAGCATTCAGGCACATCCTGAGGCAAAATATGAAGATAATAAAATTACAGAGACCACAAACATTCACATTATTTCATTCAATGCTTGCTTTTGCCAAATGCTATACAACCACACAAACCTCAAATTGTTCCACAAGGTCCCCATGAACAAAAAGTAAGAGTGACAGAAGCGTGTACAAAGTTGCTAAGATGTCCATTTTTGGTTTTCTGTGATTGAAGAGAGCAAAAAGATGAGAAATATGAACTATTAATTCGCCATGTAGCTCCGGGCGATATTTTTTGCAGTGCCCTTCATGTGTGTATGTCCACTCACCACGCCTCACACTTGTCAGCTGCCGCAGTGCGCACCGAGGGGAGAGAGAGGGACTTTCATATATACAGTACATGGCTTCACATCACCTTTCACCTTCTTTGCTAACTTTCTTTATCTCGACTTAAGCCAACACGTGAGGAAAAAGTGTGTGTCTGTGTATTCTTTTACACCAGCATTAGCAAACTGGTACATAAAATAAATATTTTGATGCTTTTTTTTTTTTGCGGTTTTGGTCAGAGTATGATAATTGTGTACTCGAGTATTAATGACACGAATGACCACTGCAGAAATTATTATGGTACGTAATTTTTTTTTGAATTACTTTTTAATTACAATTCTGCTGCTGAAGATTGCAAATTTCCCCAGTGCGGGACAAATAAAGGTTTTCTTATTCTTATTCTTATTCTTATTCTTTTTGATGATTTGAAATATTTTCCTTCCTGTTACACCGAGCACTTCAAATGCAAAACCCCATGAGGCAAACTGCAAATAATGCATTCGAGGCATGTTCATTTGACACTGTTTGGCAATAGAGAGCTGAAACAAATGTGTCACCGAGTGGTGCAAAGCATGCCTACGTGTGCTTGGCAGGTTTGCGAACAAATTTGCACACAACAGCACCGGGTTATCGATTTCTTCATGTGTTGTATTTCCCACGATCACAACACGAGTGGTGTGATAACATCACTCAAAACTCTTGCCCTTACTTGCATCGACATGATCACATTACCCAATTAAGTTAAATGAGCCAAACTCATGCATAGTCATGTAATCGGGGTGGATTCTGTTAAAACACAAGACCTGAGCTACCATACTTTCTTTCTGGAAAAAAGGCAATGGAATTGCATTGCCTTCTTTCTTTTGGTTTTTGCTGTGGCAATATTTTGTGAACTGAATGATCAAGAGTTGGCTATTATTCTTGAAACAGGAGGACAGGTTGTATGGAGCAAACACAGACTGAAGTGTGAAACATCGTCTGAGTAACACACGCAGTGGCTGTGCTGAAATTTTTTTCCGGGAATGAAAAACCCATGCCCCCCAACACACATACAGTGAACCTCCTCTACAACGAAATCATGTTTGCAGCAAGACATTTTTCACAACAGGGGGTTTTTCACCGTAGCAAATTTGATCAAATCTTCCATGGATCAAGCTACATTATCTACACACATAGACAGTGAGGTCCCTCTTGGCCAATCGGAGGCCAGGATGATGCTCAGTAAGCCAATGGCAAGAGCAGCTATGAGTATGTTGCGTCCAGGAAACTCGGAGCTGTGTAAACCAGTGTGGTGGTTGCTTTTGCCGTTTCCGAACAAAGCAGTAGAGGTCGCTGTTAGATTAAACTTCATTGTAGTGAATCTCTCGCGAGGTAAGAGCAGAGAAAAAGATTTCGTATAAGGCAACAGGGTTGTTTTTTGTTGTTGTATGGGGGGCAGGAGAATGGGAATGGTGTTAATGTATGAAGATTTTTTCACATTAGGGGGTATTTTCGCCCATGTAGGTTTCATTGTAGAGGAGTTTCACTGTATTCGGTTTTCACCAGATGCACCTGCGTGCCAATTGTAGGTTGTCGATGGATGTTGGCCAGGTAGTCAGGATAAAAGATGGACTTTTGCTCCCCCTCCAATATCAGTCAAGTTTATTTATCCAGTTGTTGACGGCCATTTGAATTAAAAGCACCACCTGAAGATTGGATAAGGTTTAATTTGAAATGAAGCCAAAGAAAGCCATGCAGGTGAGCCAAAACAGACAGTGAGCATTGGGGATTAGACAAAACAAACCGAGCTTTATTTAATCAGCCTTGTATTTTCCCATTACTGTACTTTGCTCTGTATTCAATTTTTCACATTAAGTACTCAGCATAAATCTGTCTGAGAGACATTTGGCGACAACACGTGAAGTTGTGACTCTGTATGCGCCGTCTAATTGTTTTATTATTAAGGACCCTGAATGAAACGATTGTTTAATGACTCGTATTGTGTTTTAAAAAAAAAACACAATACACAAGAAAGGGCGGGCAGATAATAAAGTGTGAATCAGTGGCAATTAGTTTGAATGATCAAACTTTATTGTCTGGAACTAATCAAAGAAGAAATCAAGCAACCACTGTATTTTCGCATTCACTTGAATTTTCACAATCAACATTTCCTAGTGAATTGTGGTTAGTTGGCTTGAATAATATTTACCCCTCCATCCAGGCACTGCATGCATTCGAGCTGTTTTTGCCTGAGGGAAAGAAAGTGGATGTTACTTAAGGCTGCCTCTAGGTTGCAGTGTTGAATTATGTTTTTTTTTTCCACTTCACCCGCTTGTTCTTTTCCCCTTTCAAATTGCCATTGCAGATTATTCAATTGCTCCTCCTCAACCAGCAAAAATGTACTCGACAAATTGATGATCCGGTCTGCTGGCCTTGTGTTATCAGAACTAATACAAATGATAAACAGGTTTGACTCAGTGGATGAGTTCAAACTGTCTGGGGCTGATAATCATTAAATATAACTATGAATGGCACAAAATTATCATTTTACAAATTGCTGGGTTATATTTTGAAAAGATTTATGGATTTGGTTCCACAAATCATTACATTTATCAGAGCAAAAAAAAAAAAAGATTACTAACATCCATCCATCCATTTTACAATTTGCTTTATCCTCACAAGGGTCACAGGACGTGCTTGAGCCTACCCAAGCCGTCTTCGGGCAGTAGGCGGGGGACACCCTGAACCGGTTGCCAGCCAATCGCAGGGCACACAGAGACGAACAACCATCCGCGCTCACAGTCTCACCTAAGGACAATTAAGAGGGTCCAATCAGCCTGCCGTGCATGTTTTTGGAATATGGGAGGAAACCAGAGTACCCGGAGAAAACCCACACAGGCACAGGGAGAACATGCAAACTCCACACAGGAAGGCCGGAGCTGGAATTGACAGCACAACACAGCCCTTACACTCAAGCGACAAATGCGAAATTTCATCAAATGCTCACTGGTCATGATGTGTTTCCGGTGGAAAATACGGAGGCTCACGAGCTTCTGGCTTCCATTTATTCTCAGCTACAGTGAAACTCCTCTACAACGAAATCATGTTTGCAGCAAGAAATTTTTCACAACAAGGGGGTTTTTCACTCTAGCAAATTTGAAACAGGAAAGTGGGAATGGTGTTAATGCATGAAGATTTTTCCACACTAGGGGGTATTTTCACCCATGTAGATTTCGTTGTAGAGGAGTTTCACTGTACCAAGATGCCATCTCAAGGTAAAATGAACTCATTTATTTGATTTAATGCACCACCAACAGTCATGAAAAAAAATAAAATAAATACTGAAGTACTGTACAGCCCTCCTATTATTTCCAGTTTCCCCCACCATCTTCAAACAAGGAAATGAGAGTTTTTAATCCACTTTATCATGTAAAATATTGTATGTTTTGTCTTTCAATTTTTACTTGTCTGCCTCCACCCAAGGCAGATGGCTCGACCGAAATTTCAAGGCAGACAGAAGAAAGAAGGACAATTCCATCTCAAACTGATGCAATCCCCCTCCCGCCACCACCAATCTACAAACAGAAATACAAACCCCCTCCACTTCTTCTGCCCCCCCCTTCTCTATCCACTTCTCTCATTGTCCAGCCTCATTCATTTTTAATTTTTCAGTCATTTCATTTCAGATGCATTCATTTCCAATATATTTATGTATGAGTCTTCCTGACCCCCCACACACACCCACACACCGCCCCTCCCCCGTTTTTTTTTAAACTCTGCTCTTCCACCCTCTCTTTCTTTCTCCATCCTCACCTCTTTCCGCGACTTCATCTTTGCCTTCCCCTCTCACCCCCCCCCCCCCCCGCCCCAGTCCATCCCATTACTGTAATCCATCACTCCTCCATCAGTCACCATGCAAACAGGCCTCCAGGTTACCATAGAAACCACCTCCCGGCCTAGCACCGGATTGCCCCTCTCTGATTGGTTGGCAAAGGATTGGCAGTCTCAGTCTGTCTGGGAGATGTGGTAATTGGCTGGTAAATCACACGCACACACAAATATTTTAATAGTTATCAAAGGGAAACTGAGGTCAGCATGATGAAGCTGAAGATGGCGGTTCTCGGCTGTGCGTGTGTGTGTGTGTGTGTGTGTGTGTGTGTGTAGGTATGCGAGTGTGCTGCATTCACTCAGGCATGGGTTTTCAAAGGTTTTGGAGATGGTGGCAGGGGTGGGGGTTGGCTCTGGAAGATTTTTGGAAAGGGTGCCAAATATCGAATGCAGGAAGTATTTAAACATGTTTTCAAAGCCCATTTCAAATCTAAAACACCTCCACTCCCTCAAGGAAGCAGCTTGGTGTCTGGCTTGTGGAAGGAGGCAGAGAAGGGAAAAGGGAATGGTTGAGCAGCTCAACTACACCCCGCTGTTGTTGCAAAGTCAGGTCTGGTCAACACAGACACTGTGATGAATGTCTTTTCTGCAGGAATGCATCACAAAGAGGAAAAAAAAAAGTGGACCTGCCCTGAATAGCAAAGTCTGCTTGCTCTCTTCTGCAGGTTTTCAGAAGACAATTGCAAACCCCTGATGTTGCCTTTTTCAGAGATTTCAAGTCAGCCATTATAGACCAAAACAATTCCATGCTACATATAATTGGAGACATTATTTTTTTTTGACAAATGTAATGGTTATTCAGATGCATTGGAGAATCTCTGGAAAGACTGCTTGTTTTCAAAAGTGTCGTGGATCAACTTGATCAACTTGAACTAGTCGCCTGTCAATCGCAGGGTGAGGAACGAGTACCGTATTAGCCCGAATATAAGACGGTGTTTTCTGCATTGAAAGAAAACTGAAAAAGTGGGGGTCGTCTTATATTCGGGGTCTAGACATTATATCCATTCACGACGCTAGATGGTGCCAGATATCATAGAAACGAATGCTGAACTTGACTCCCCAGGCCAAAGTGAACCCCTGTAATAAAAATAGCAGTAGCACGAAGAAGAAAAATAAAAAAATAGCAGTAAAAAGAATCGAGAAGAAAATAATAGGAGAGATAACAGAAAATGGGGAAACGTAGCGACAATCTGGAGAAAAGTGGGTCGAAGATCGGCCAGGTTAACCGGCAGCTGAGGAGAAGTTATGGTGTAATTTACATTTCAAAAACCAGAAGCCATTCATTTACGAATGTGATTGCACATTAGTTTACATATTTAGAGGTTCAGATATTAAGATTTGAATGAGGCAAAATAAGATGCTTTTTCTCTCAAATATATTGTTAGAATCATTTGTTTCAGATGTACTGTAATTAGTTTCTGTATAAAAATTCATTTGGTGTTCAAAAAGTCTTTTTTCAAAGTTGAGTCTTGAAAAAGAGGGGGCCGTCTTATATTCGGGCCAATACTGTAATGTAGAGTCACAAAGAGTGACTCATGAGTTTCTCGAAAATGTGCATTTTATAACCTATTCTAGGAAATGGTTGTCACCATAGCTTCATAATTGCACCCAGAGGAAAAAAAAAGAACATTTTCCCCCAGACCGAATAATTTCCATTTATATGCTCCCATCAAATAAATGCGTGCATACAAACACACAAATGACAACACAGCACATTATTTTTCAGTCTCATTATTTTAATGAAAAAAATCTGAGTCAAGGGAAGAAAAAAAATGGAGAATGTTGAATTTACAGACAATGATTGCAGTAATGACAGCATGAGAATAAAAAGTGTTTAAGAAGATTTCCTCTTCCTCTCAAGGTAGAAAATAGAAATGAAAACTTTTTATCCAGGGTTATTTACAGAAGACAATCAGATTGGGGGGAAAAAACTGCAAAAATGATAATTACACACTCACACACATACAGTTTTTGCAATTACAGTGAAACTCCTCTACAACGAAATCATGTTTGCAGCAAGAGATTTTTCACAACAGGGGGTTTTTCACTGTAGCAAATTTGAAACAGGAAAGTGGGAATGGTGGTAATGCATGAAGATTTTTTCACACTAGGGGGTATTTTCACCCATGTAGATTTCGTTGTAGAGGAGTTTCACTGTACCTTCTTTTTGGTGGGGGAAATTAAAAAGTGCAAGCACAGACTGAGCATTTACCAAAAAAAACCCAAAAAAAAGCCAAGAATGGCAAAAAGGAGGGATCAACTCTGACCTTGCCACCACACATTTTTGAAATTGGGTCTAGTTTAGATTCCAATTTACAATAATATGATGTATGTCCCACAAAATGGCTGCTGGATCCTTTTCCGGACTCCACCATCAACAGTATCCTCCGCTTTTGCTATTGTTTCAATGACCTTTTTTTCGTAGCCGTCATTTTGTCAAAGTAAAACTTGGACGGATGCAGGACAATGCAAACTTCGTAAGACAGACAGAGAATTGCATTTTCACCATTTGAGTTTGCGTGGCATCAATGCATCTCGCAGCCGCCCGAATGATAATGGCACCGCCAGTTGGTTGTTCACCCCCCATAAACCCGGAAATAATCTCACTAATGACTAGTCGCGCAAACGGAACATTAAAGTGGCGCTCATCACCGATTGTTCCTTGTTGTTATTTGTTACTTTTGTTTGACTTTGGCAGAGGACTGCGCTGTACTGGGTGACGTCAAACTTCCACACGCTGATTGCAGCATTGGTAAAACAACAAATCTAATGATGGATGAAGACTCTTGCACAGGACTGCAAATTGAACATTATATATCCCTTTAGCCCTCTTTGTAAAAGACACCGTGAATCTCAAAGATGAAATTCATTCATTCATTTATTTTCCGAACCGCTTTTATCCTCACATGGGTCGCGAGGGGTACTGGAGCCTATCCCAGCCGTCTTCGGGCAGTAGGCGGGGGACACCCTGAACCGGTCGCCAGCCAATCGCAGGGCACACAGAAATGAACAACCATTCGCGCTCACACTCACACTCACACCTAGGGACAATTTGGAGTGTTCAATCAGCCTACCATGCATGTTTTTGGAATGTGGGAGGAAACTGGAATACCCGGAGAAAAGCCACGCACACCTCTGCACTGGGAGGCCGACGCGCTAACCATCTCGACCACCGGGTTAAAATCAATTTCCTAAATTTGATTCAGCGTTTCCTACCAGGTTAGCCAGATATGATTTTTTTCTCAACATAAGACTTCCCAAAGTATATAATAGTTTGCATCTTTAACGAGGCGTTGCATTTCCTCTGGTTGAGTGACACATATGTTCATGCTGGTTTTAGTGGTTTATTGTGCAGCGAGAGAGCGAGAAGCAGGGAGGGGGGGGGGCGTAAGACTGATAACATGAGGCTTCACTGAAACTTTGATCACCACGCCCATCAATGCGATGCGATGTGACACATAAGCAGACATGTTTGGATGCAACTTCAGCTAGTCAAAATGAACTTGATTTATCGGAGTGGTTGTTATTAATGAATAAAATGCAATATTTGCTCGTGGGATTACATTATTTTAGGCAGAGTAAATTGAATACTAAAGATAAAACCGCTGTTTGAGACCATAATTTGAGCCCCAGAATATTGAGGGTGTTGTAGAAAAGACAAAAAAAAATAAGAAAAGACCACACCAAAACGAGCCCAAAATAAACATGCACTGAAAAAAGAAATGGCGTCTTGAATTAACTGAATTTTATTTTGGCAAATGGTTGCACAAAATAAAATAATCTGGATCCAGGTATATTTTTTAAGTACTTAGTTGTATTGTCTTAACTTAAAAAATGTTTCTGGTCCCGGATTATTTTATTTTGTGCAATCACTTGGCACAATAAAATGGAATACATTTTTTTTAAAATGTAAAAAAATCAGGGCGTATCACAGAATTGGTGTTGTGGAATGCCGGGTCAACAATGTGTGTCACAGTGAGAACTCCAAGATTCAGTCATTTGAATTTGGTTTTGCACATATGTACCACTCGGGCTTTAGCTTGTGACATTTCCTGCTGAAAACAAAGACTGCGTCTCACTTGCATCACTGCAGCAAAATGGTGTGTTGAATTGATTCCATTTTATTTCACCAAGTGTTGCTTCCAGAAGATATGATCTCATCGAGATTTCATTCACATAAAGCATTGAAGTTGATTATATATCCAGTTGAAAAACGCATGTGGTTCCAGAAGATTTTATTTTGTGCAAACACTTGACAAAATAAAATGGGAGTAAATTCAACTAAAACTTTTTTTTTCAGAGAGGAAACTCTTGTTTTCCTCACATTCAAATGTCCTCTCAACTGCCATTGCCTCACATGATCCACACGCATACACACGTACGCACGCACGCACACACACACACATACACGCCATTGAAAACACGCCTAATTTGGTCAAAACAGCTCTTATCACAAAGACATTATTGCGATTTAAGTGTGCTTTCATCTCAATTTCAATTAAAAACATTTCCCCAAAACAACCCAAATAATGACATCCAAATGAAAAGTAATCATAATAAAAATGACGAATTTAAAAAGAGGCCAGACAAACTCTTCTTATCTACACGACTGTCCTACATTCTCAACACACTGACAATATGCAAGCACGTGGTGATGTATTGGCTTCACAGTCATTGTCTCGCTGAAGTGGAAGGTTTTTGGAGAGTTCCTAAGCTGAAAAAGTCATTTCACGGCCCCCCCAAAGAGTGTTTCGTCAGAGACCGCTGATTTGAGAAGATCCGCTCTCTTCTTCAACATGTGAATATGAAGTGGACAGTGTGAGCTTCCCAGAATCCATTCCCAAATCATTCATGAGGAACCCATACAGGGTGGTTTGCGCTCCACACTTGCCGTTAAATGGTCTTCAAGAGTTTACTTTTAGAATGTCTACGGAATTCTGTACAATTACTGGAAAGTGCTCAGGGCAGCAAGATCTGACACCAGTTCATTGCATCAGACTTCATTTTCCAAAGTTTTATATGAGCCAAAAGTCACTGCCCCCGTCGCTATCCGGGGTCTTCCAAGCCACGTCCTCTGCTTTGCACCTTTCCGTCTTGTTAATTCTCACTCACTACTTGAATGAGTTGCAGCCAAAGATCATTAGGGCTCTTCTGTGGGCCCTTAAGGGGGCTCCAGTGGAGTAGTATAGCTCCAAAGTGCCCTTGGCGGACTGGAGTGTATGTCTTGTGAGCAAACCTATTGCCAGCTGATGAATTCTTCTGCGCCAGAGGACAAAAGAGTGTGCTCTGTTTGTGTGTGTGTGTTGGGGTTTTGTTGTGTCATCCAAATTCACAGCCGAGGGGTGTGAATGACAAATGGACGGCGAAAGTTACGGCATAGCTCTCCTCAGAAGATGTTCTGATGAAATTGCTGGGGTCCTGCAATGAGTCAAAGGTCGCAGGGTTCGAACGCCGAGGCGCATCGGCACTCCGTGAAAAGGGCAAGCCGAGAGACAGACAGACGGAGGGAATGTTTGGGACAGGATGGGGGGGGGGGGGCAAAAGGATGAGAGGCACGCAAAGCTAGCTCGACGGATTAATTGAGGGTGATGTAGGCTGAGGCCTTCTCCTTCAGTTGTCTCAAACACAGATGACAGCTCCAGCTTCCTGAAACACACACGCGCACAAATCATTGAGTTCAATCACTGCTATTGTAAAGCCTTTTGGATTAATCCTTCATCTCAGAGTGTTAAGTAATGCTGTAAATGAAAGCTTGATGTCAGAGCGTCGCATTTGGGCCCGCGTTTAGCGGATGGAAGGGATTTGACAAGTAGGTTAGTATGGGTTTGGGGTTTGTGACATTCATTAAGATTCAAAAGTGCAGCGTGCGTAAAATCACTTTGATGCAGGGGACAGTTCATGAATGACTGCTGAATCCGATCCTTAGATAATTGTGTGAAATTAAATGGCAGCGCTGCACTCAAGTGACATTGTTTACCATGTAACATTTGTGCCAAGGAAACAACAGGCGGCTGTTGTTACTTGTTTCCATGGCAACAATCAAAATCCTCAGAGGAGGGCACCCACCAAAATTCAGTAGAATGTTTAAGGATGAATCATAAAATAAAATTATGATCTACTATCATAATTTTATCCTCACTTGGGGAACGGGGGGTGCTGGAGCCTATCCCAGCAGTCTTCGGGCAGTAGGCGGGGGACACCCTGAACTGGTCGCCAGCCAATCGCAGGGCACACCTAGACGAACAACCATCCACGCACACACTCACACCTAGGGACAATTTGTAGTGTTCAATCAGCCTGCCATGCATGTTTTTGGAATGTGGGAGAAAATCTGAGTACCCGGAGAAAACCCACGCAGTCTCCCGGGAGAACATGCAAACTCCACACAAGAAGGTCGGAGCCGGGATTGAACCCACGACCTCTGCACTGTGAGGTCAACGCGCTAACCACTGGCCCACCGGGCCACCCACACAACATGAACTATCCCGAAAAAAATCTAAGCAATTCTGTTGAGCTACTTTGCTGTGTGCTAGACAGCTCACCCTTTCTTACAGGTGTAAAATTGTTATAATTTTGTCGATGATTCATCGATGTGTCACTTGAAATTGGAATTTGACCAAAAAAAAACAAAAAAAACATCCTATGCCTTAAAGACTTTTGCAAGCTAGGTTTGGTAAGCAAAGGTTATGACATACCTTCTGGAGGTTCGGACATAGGTGGGCTCAGACAGTACATGTGGTAGCCTCTGTCACAATCATCACAAAACAACAGCTGATCCTGGAACAGAAGAATGAATGCTCACTTCAACTGATAACATAGAGGCCTTGATTTTTGTAGACAGCGCACCTGCGCCGTGGCGCAAATGCCGGCAGATCCTGATTTTCTTATCAGCGCAAGGCTCGCGGAGCGTGTTTGCCAATGTGGTTGGCAAACCGGTCTCCGCCAAGCTGGGCGGTCCGGCGCAGCAGGAGTGTCTTGGAGATGCACCTGGCGGAGTGACACTTTGGTGGCAGAAAGTCGATCTAAACCTTACCACTGCTTAGACCACATCAAACATCGGCACCGCGTAGCCAGCTGGTCTACTGCATTCACAAATCTGTGATCAGCGGGCATCATGGATTACAGTTTACGCCATGTCGAGACTCAGGTAATGAAAAAAACGGACATTATTTGCTGTGAGAGAAGTCAACTGTGACCACTCCCACAATGGCGCAGCCCTTGCTCTTGTTGAGCCGCCGGCTTGCTCTCGCCTGCTAAATCAGATCATCGGTCTAACACACTGCCACGCATAGAGAGTTCAATTCCCTTGAATGGAAACATATATGATTGCGGTGGTCATAATGTACATCGATTCTGGGATTACCTGCTTGACATGAATACATGAAAAAGTTGTTATACATTTATTCGGAATATATTTTTGTAACCAAAGAGTAAATATAATCATTAAAATTATACACAGCTCAGATTGTCACGGCCTTTCTGATAAATTAATGGCAGCACTATCAGTCATGAAAATCCAGTGTGTGTGTGTGTGTGTGTGTGCGTGTGTACAAAAAAGTGGTCCCCAGAAAACATAAAAATGCGTATGTGTGTGTGTGTTTGTGTGTGCGCGTTTGTACGAAAAAGTGGTCCCCAGAAAACATAAAAACGCGTGTGTGTGTGTGTGTCTGCGTCTGTACAAAAAAGTGGTCCCCAGAAAACATAAAAACGCGCGTGTGTGTGTGTGTTTGTGTGTGTGAGTGTGTGTGTGTGCGTGTGTACAAAAAAGTGGTCCCCAGAAAACATAAAAATGCGTATGTGTGTGTGTGTTTGTGCGTGCGCGTTTGTACGAAAAAGTGGTACCCAGAAAACATAAAAACGCTTGTGTGTGTGTGTGTGTGTGCGTGTGTGTGTGTGTGTGTGTGTGCGTGTGTGCGTAATGTGTGTTTGCAGCCACGGAGGAACATGAACCGTATACTGAAATGGTCAGTCGTAATGGGAGGGGGCACATTGCGGTACAAATTACTGTACGTAACTGCGCATAAAGCTTTTCATTCAGAAATCATCAAATAATGTGTCCAGCAGGGCCACACAAGAGCAGGCGTTGCTGTTTGCACATGTGTACAAAGCAGGTGCAGTGGCATTCCCGTTGCTAGGCAAATCTTCAGTTCTAAACCAATTACAGTACTGCAGAGTGCTCACATTTTTTTTTTTTTTGGCTACATTTTCTAAACATTTCCAATGGAGAGAAATCTTACGTCATTTTCAGAGGTGCCACACAGGCTGCAGGACTTGCACTCGATGCACTGCCAGCGATAAGTCCTCACTGCAGCTGTCATGTTCACTGTGAACTGCAGACAGGACGGGTGGCCTGGGTGCACGACACGCACACACACACACACACACACACACACACACACACACACAAGCACATACGCCGACACGCACATGCCCACACAATTTTCACCACTACTGTCTGTACTTCCAGCTATGCCAGCCATCTATGCATTAATAGGATTACACCTGGAAAGGAAAGGAGCGCTCAACAGTGTTGACATGAACATCCGATTTCATTAAATAATGGAAATTATTTTCTGATGCGGTCTGCTTTGCATTGTTTGAAACGGATAAGTGCGTACATGGCTTTATTTGGTTTTCCTCAATAATGACTTGCTCATGTGTTTGTAGCCTATGCTTTCACTGGATGTCATTTGTTGCAAAGTTCATGCCATCTTAAAATCTCCTCAGGGTTGTTTTTACACTGCGGTGAAGAACATATGAGGGCCGTATGTCTGTGGAGCATTTTTCAGAAATCACTGCTTTGCATATTGTTTTGCTGTACATGATTGTTTGAAGACGGGCTCAACAAAACAAACAAACAAAGAATGGTATGGTCCATTCTTTTTTTTTTAAATTTGAGAGTTTGTAATGAAGACGACACTAAATGACCTTTCTGATCAACAAAGGGAATATTTCACCATGCATCTATAGAGGACGGTCTTGGTCCTTCCAAACATGCCCTTCATCTTTGCCCTACCTGAGCGTCCACAGTCCGCACAGGAAATAAGGTCCTCGGGGCAGCCAGTCTTCTTTGAGCCTCCGAGGCAAAAGTCGCAGTATCCATTGGCGATGACCGAGCCGTCCGCCGCTTTCTTGGCTGTCAGAGGGACAAAAAAGAAATGGCGGATTAGGAAGCAGGTTGCTGCACGCTGGAAGAAGTGTATAGTGTCAATGCAAAATATAAGCGGGTTTGCGGGGTCAGCTTCTTGACAGCGTCAGCAACAGATTGGCCAAGAGACCTTAAAAGTCTCTCGTAGTCTTCTGACAACAAAAAGTCAAAGTTAAAACAGACTAGGGAGGCATGAAATACACTCGGCAGGAGATGTTTCTTTAACTATTCCGTCTGCTTGCTTTGGCAAGGACCACGCCTGGTTCAGCCGAAAGGTATACAGATGATGTGCTCTGAGGGACAGTGGCAGAGGGCCCCCGTGTGTGTGTGTGTGTGTGTGTGTGTGTGTGTGTGTGTGTGTGTGTGTGTGTGTGTGTGTGTGTGTGTGTGTGTGTACATGAGTGAGAGATACAGAGAGTGAGCGAGAGAGAGATAGAGAGCAGGAGAGTGTTGAAGACTGCAAATGATGCTGTTTCACAGTAATTACTGAACACAAAATCCCCCCCTCCCAAAAAAAAAAACTTTAAAAATATGTGCGCGTGTGAGGGGGATTTAAATGACCTTGTCATCTAACAACTGACAAAATGATAAAGTCATGCATGGGGAAAAACGAAATTCATGAATCTGAGATCTCGGCAGTCATTAATGGATTTACTTATTCAGATTGTATTAAAAAGAAAAATAATGTCAGAATAATTCAGTGTAAACTCTAAAGTCAAAGACCAGTTACAGTCAAACCTCGGCTTTCAAACGTCTCGGTTCTCGACCAATTCGGTTTTCGCCCAAAATTTTCTAGTTTTTTATGCCTCGGATGACGAACAAATTTCGGTTCTCGAACAAACCGAGCGCACTTGAATGCACCATTTGACTCCTCCCGCCTTCCTTACATGAGAAAGTGACACTTCCTCGGGTAGACGAGGAAGTGACGCTTCCTCGTGTTGCTTTTCATTGTGAACAGACGTGTTCAATAAACATTTTTATTTTAAAAAGAGCGTGGTTTCGGTTTTCGAACAATTTCGGTTTTTGAACAGCCTTCTGGAAAGGATTATGGACGAAAACCGAGGTTTGACTGTATTTCTCTTAACTCTGCAAGCTTTTTTAAATATTTTTTTTTTTGTTTGCTTTTGCTTTGGTGTTTCGGGGCTTTTGTGCAACGCGATTCCAAAATAAGGTCCATTCTCAACACAAGATGCTAATTTGGAGACTGAAAGTACACTAGACTTTAGACCAAGTGAAACCAGGTCTAAGTTGTGGCGCAGGTGGTGTCATGTAATTTGGATGTATTTTGACCGAGTGTCTGCCAGACACATTCTGAGCTCAAACTAGGCGCTAAATGAAAGGGTAAAATCAAACCTTTGATATCTCACATGCTGTTCTTACTAGTCCGGTACGCACCTGACACCCAGCCAGGTGCTTCCACCACCAGAACCTTTGCTGTGAAAAACTCAAAGCAAAGCAGTCCAGCCTCCATGTCCATCGCTAATATCTTTGTTATGCTCTTGCTGTTGCATAACACACTCCATGGAAGCAATCACATGACCTCTGCACAGTTTTTGTTTGAGTGTGTTTTTTCCAGTAGCTCCAATGCGTGGTCCTTTTTAAAATTTAACATGGACTACCGATAGGAATGCAAGGAATGCATGCAGACGCACTCACGGGAACAATAAAGAAAGCATTTGTCGCGAAGAAGAGCAAAAGATAAACCTGCAGACATGCGGTTGCGCTTGTGTCTGTGTGTGTGTGTGTGTGTGCGTGTGTGTGTGTGTGTGTGTGTGTGCGTGTGTGTGTGTATATGTGCGCACTTGCATGTGCACATGAGCGAGAGGTCATTCATCCCTCCATTCCAGGGTGCAATTTTGTTTTGTCTGAAGGGAGAGAGGGTGAGAATGTAATTGAAAAGAGGGTGAGAAGGGAAGAAGAGGGGAGGAGATATTTGTTGTTGTATCTCACATGCAGGGTCAAGATTTCATCCTCCGAGGAGTACAATCATTTAAACTACGTTTTTGGTTTGGACCAGAGTCACAGAGAGAGAAAAAGAGCATGAGATGGTTTGGAATGACTATATCAATGCTCTTGAAGAATTTAACGTCTTTATACGCTACTGTATTTTACATACACTCACACTAAACAAGTGCTGGTCGTAACTATACATAAAAAAATAAATAAAAAAATAGCAACATATTGTATGTGGTCTGATCAAAACTATATTATACATCATCACATGTTATAATATGCTTTGACCACAATTTAATTGAGACATTTAAATCAGCACAGCTTTAGTATCCGGAAGATATTAAAATGGTTTTGCAGAGTTCTGCCGGTCACGGCTTCTCAGTCTTGCCTTAAATTCGTCTCACAATTTTAATAATCTTTTTGCCAGCGATAACCCGAGGAGATCGGTGGCATCAGCTTTTCATTATGGGAAATATGACCTGCATTTCATCAAACCTGCGATGGCGACAGATACACGAGGTCCCGGTTTGTGCTCGAGTTGATTAAAAATATCATCTTTCACGTCATCACTTCATTTACGATTTAGCGTAATCATCTTTAATACGACCGACAACCCATTTGCTAGCAAATGGAAACCGCGGCGATGAGAAATATTTATTTGCTCAAATTTGCGAAATGTTACGTTTCGGAATTTATAAACAAAATATGACATTTCATATTACACAATATAAAATATCGTACACAAGGACTGCACTTAATCCCCAAAGATACAAAATATTTATGCCCAGGGGGGCTTTTTGCTGTAATTTATATCACTTGGCTGTATCTAATTTGGCGGGCTTCCACTGAGTTTTAATACTTAAGGTCGTAAATGTGTCAAATTTGTTGCTGCTGCTGCTAAAACCGCATAATAAGAAGGAGACTGGGACATGTTTTGGAGTACAGTGATCCCTCACTATTTCGCGGTTCGTTTATAGCGGCTTCGGTGCATCGCGGATTTTTTCAAACATATTCATTTAAAAAAATAAAAATAAATTTTAAGTCAGCAAAAATCAGTGTCTAAGTGTTGTTTACTATGCATGCTAGTGTGTGCGCACTCTGCTCAAGCGCGAAGGTCCACGTGGGGCACGTGTGTGTGTGTGTGTGTGTGTGTGTGTGTGTGTGTGTGTGTGTGTGTGTGTGTGTGTGTGTGTGTGTGTTGCTGAGAGACAGAGAGAGAGAGAGGAGGCTTATAAGAACAAAAGCAGGTCTCTTTCATCCTTAATTGTCTTAATTGACTAATCATAAACACTTCTGCTGCACAAGCAATCGCTGGCCTGTGTGTGTGTGTGCGCGTGTGTTTGTGTGTGTGTGCGCGTGTGTGTGTGTGTGTGTGTTAGTGCGCTCTGCTCAAGCGCGAAGGCCCACGTGGGGCTTTTTTTTTTAATACAGTATGTTTATTGGTCGCTACTTTGCTGATTTTCGTTTATCTCGGGTGGTTTTGGTCCCCATTAACCGCGATAAACGAGGGATTACTGTAGTTTTATTTTGAGGAAAATCAACACCAGCCAGATGTTTTCTGTGCATTCTAAAGCTTTGTCGTACAAGCCTGGAGCTAAAGCAAACACAGTATTGTCTCCTTTTTATGGTCAAATATACTTTGATCTTCACTATGTTTTTTTTTTATTTTTATTGTTTGTTGCCACTGATTGGGTCTCAGAATCCCTGATGGGGGATACGTTAGACAGGCACACCCGAACACAGACACAATCGAAACACGTTACAGCTACAAGCATGCGCAACAGTAATATATGTGCATCTCTGTGTGTCGTTCCTCGCTTTTTTTTTTGTATTGCAGCCTGCGAGCGTGTCTGAAGACCGCAGGGAGTGAATCAGCAGGTCTTGGTGTGTTTGAGTCAAGGCTGCCTGCTGGCCTATAGCGGGCGGAGGGGGGGGCAAAAAAAAAAAAAAAAGTCCATCAATGATTAAATGCCTGTGGCCTTGTTTCTGAACCAGCCCTGCAACCACAGACACGCCACTGCTGGCCATACAAGGGAGGAAGACAGATGAAGTGGAGAATAAAAAAAAAAAGGTAATGAGCAAAAACGTAAGGCAAAAAACATAGCGGACATAAAACAATGTCAATTTTATCTCTTCCTCCTCAGCTTCGTGTATTCAGTGCTCCACTAGATCGTTTTTTTTTTTTTTTTTGGTCTCCTTCTTCACTGCATTTCCATTTGTTGTACCCCCATACCTCCCCTTCTCTGGCTGACCCCCCCCCCCGCACTCCCTCCCTCCTCCATCTCCACCTACGCCCCCCCCCCCCCTCCCCTCCCGTCTTCCAATTACCAGGAGGAGTATAAGCAGAACCTCGCACTTCACAGCTTTCAAGTGTTGGAGAGAAATCCTCCTGGGATTTATCCAGCAAGCGATGAATCCACAAATACCCTCACCCCCCCCCCCCAATTCCTTTTTCTCCCCCTCCTCATTTCCCCCAACACCTATACTATCTTAGCCCCAATGCTTCATTTCTCTTTGCTCTTTGACCCCTTTTCCCCTGCCTTCCTCCACATGACCTGATCGCTTGATCATTCTTTTCAGCAAAACTCTTTTTAATATCATTAATCAGTACTGAACTGGATTTGACGTGCTTATACAATATTTGTTGGATATTTAGAAATAATAAAAAAAGCAATTCAAATTTCGGACTTATTGGCCGACTAACTTTTTAGTTCATTGTGATTGAGTGAAACCACTGCAGCCAATGAAATAAAACAGAATGCTGAATAAAAAAATGGGTGGAATTCGTATCATTCTGCATGGAGTCATGCATTAATGTAGACCCTGAATAGTTTTTTATAGAGATAATGCAGCCAATTGGACGGTCACAAGAATACATTTTACTGTCGTTTAACTAGGGGCCATTGTTATCCTTTTTTAGAAATGGGCAAAAAAAAAAAAATCCAAATAATAGCTTGTTCATATTTGACACCCACAGGGAATCTGACCTTTGAAATACTTCAGAGCCAATGTTATGTGTTTGAATTTTTAGAAGGGTAAAATGCAATTGGTGGATAATAAGTCAAGCTGACCCTTCATGAGAAATGAGCGCCGCACCAAAAAAAAAAAAAAAATACACCGAATTGAACTAAAAAAAACAAAACTGATGTTGCACACAGCTCGTGGAGGGTGAAGGATTTGGATCCTAACGTGGATCGTGAGTTGCATTTGAGGAGTCTCACACGCCACCTCTGAATCAGATTCGAATCTGCAATGCTGCATTCTCACCATGCGAATCACCATAAAAAAAAATTGAGACAAAAAAAAAATAACAGTTGCAGTTAAGTTAAATTATTTGTTGGATTGTTCCAACTGCTGAAAACATCACTCCCAAATTCCAAATACAATGCTTCTCCCTTACAGCATTTAGTTGCAGAAAATGAAAAGAATGGTCACAATACAATTGGGGTGAATAATTTTGTTTCCATATTGATGTTTGTTGCTGTTTATATACAACAGCAAACATCAATCTGACCATTTTTTCCCCCCGAGAGCCATTACTGCAATAAATAACCATAGAAAATAATCAAAGCTACTGCATTTTAAACCTAAACTCACTTACCTCACTTTGTGCAATATCTGAGCCATTTCATGTGCAATATGTGTCCTGTGTGCAATATAAGCCTCAGTTCCACACTACCACTACTGCTGTTGTTGTTGAGTTTTGTATTTATTAAACCGTTATTTTATTTTATTTTTTTTACGAAATGCACTAAGGAGTGGCACCCAAATTTCATTGTATGCAAAACAATGACAATAAAGGCGATTCTGATTCTGATTCTGATTTTCTACCTCTCCTTTTCAGGGACAGAGGTGAGCTGGAACCTTTCCCCCACTGTCTTTGGGGAAGAGGAGAGGACTTCCCTGGACCGCAAGAGCCTACCAATGACCAGCTGCACAATTGTGCAAAATCCAAAGACATTCAATTGAATGTAATAAAGTACTGCATTACATGCTGCCTCGACAGAAATGTTCAATTATGATTGACAATTACAAGAATGCATTATTATAATTGTAATTTGCAGTGCTATATAATTGCACTACATCATTCTAAGACAGGGGTGTCAAACTCATTTTACATTGTGGGGCACATACGGCCTTGGTAGATGACAAGTGGGCCGGACCATTAAAATTATACCGTACTCTGCTATAAATAACCAAAATAATGTCTTTCCTTTGTTTTGGTCTAAAGAAGCACAAGAACATTAGGTAAATGTTGAAATTGAAATCACAGATCTAGCGGATACTCCATGAATTGCACCTTATTAAAAATATTAAGGGTGGCCCGGTAGCCCAGTGGTTAGCACGTTGGATTCACAGTGCAGAGGTACCAGGTTCGATTCCAGCTCTGACCTCCCTGTGTGGAGTTTGCATGTTCTCCCCGGGCCTGCGTGGGTTTTCTCCGGGTGCTCCGGTTTCCTCCCACATTCCAAAAAATATGCACGATTTGACACTATAAATTGTCCCTAGGTGTGAGTGTGGGCGTGGATGGTTGTTTGTCTCTGTGTGCCCTGCGATTGGCTGGCAACTGATTCAGGGTGTCCCCCGCCAACTGCCCGGAGACAGCTGGGATAGGCTCCAGCACCCCCCGCGACCCTAGTGAGGATCAAGCGGTTCGGAAGATGAATGAATGAATGAATAAAAATATTAATTCCGTGTCTTTTATACATTTTTTCACTTTTAAATTATCCTGCGGGCCTGATCAAACCTCATTGCGGGCCGGTTCCGGCCCGCGGGCCGTATGTTTGACACCACTGTTCTAAGAGGAGAGCTACCAAGATTCTGATCAATCTTGCATCATTCAATCACACAAACTAATTTGGGGGCAACCAAATTATTATTAAATAGTAGAAGATGCTCTCGCGATAGCGCTACAATGTTGTGACCAGTGGCCTTATTCACAAAACCAAAATTTACACACGTCTAATGAAAAGATATCTTTTAATAAGATATTCAACGACATGCAAGGTGTGAGATTGCATCGATTCTTAGCAAATGCATTTACCAAAAGAAATTTGGTGAAAGATGAACGCGACCAATATCATGTGGAGAAGACGATAGGAATGAAACAGAGGAGGATTTCAGTGAGTAATGACACAAAGGGGGAAGCAGAATCGTGAGAATGGAAGAAAAAGAAAAAGTGTGAAGATGGGGTGCAGGTACAAAGAGGGGTGCAAGGAGGGGGAGGTGGAAAAAAAAAAAGTGGCTCCGGTTGTATCGGAGCAGCCGTGTGTGAAAGCACACTCTACACTGCTGTCGCCTCGCTGCTTAATGAGGAGAACCTCTTTGGAGTGAAGCGCAAACACACACGCGCGCACACACACACACAATTTTACAACCAAGTCTTTGCTTAATAACTTCTGCTGTCCAGTTACAATCCCATCCCCCACTTTCTCTCTTATGTGATGAGAGTTCCTGTGCTCCTTTTCTGTCCAGCCACACGCACACACACACACACACACACACACACACACACACACACACACACACACACACACTCACACGCGCTCGCACACGCGCACGCGCACGCACGCACACACGCACGCACACACACACACACACACACCCACACACACATACACACACATTCCTGTACTTGTGCAAAGTGAGGACCAAGTAAACACACACGCACACACACACACACACTCACACTCACACAATTTTACAACCAAGTCTTTGCTTAATAACTTCTGCTGTCCAGTTACAATCCCATCCCCCACTTTCTCTCTTATGTGATGAGAGTTCCTGTCCTCCTTTTCTGTCCAGCCACACACACACACACACACACACACACACACACACACACACACGCAAACACACACACACACGCACACACACACACATTCCTGTACTTGTGCACAGTGAGGACCAAGTAAACACACGCACACACACACACAAACAAACACACACACATTCCTGTACTTGTGCACAGTGAGGACCAAGTAAACACACGCACACACACACACACACACACACACACACACACAGACACACACACACAATTTTACAACCAAGTCATTGCTTAATAACTTCTGCTGTCCAGTTACAATCCCATCCCCCACTTTCTCTCTCATGTGATGAGAGTTCCTGTGCTCCTTTTCTGTCCAGCCACACACACACACACACACACACACACACGCACACACGCACACACACACAGAACCCAATCCCGCTGAAGATAATGTATATTTTAATTTGCATGCGCATCCTGTGTACGTTGCAGACACTATAGCTAAAAATGCTCATGGAGACGTTTTCAGGTTTTCTTGGCAGATGAGGAAGCAAGAATGCAGTCGGATGGAAACCGTCAGTCACAGATGAAAAGGCAGCACATTTCGCTCTCATCCCTTCTCCCCTCTCCTTTGCCTACAGTGTGCACCCCATCCTCATCTTCTCTCTTCCTCTTTGCACTTTCATATGTTCTCATTATTGCTGTTTTCCTCCCTACCTCTGTGCTCGGGCTCTTTTTTTTTTTGCTACTTTTTTCTTAATCTCCTCTACACTACCTGCAAAAATCTAATTGGAATTCTGTCTTGCAATGCATCTGGCCTTATCTGTCCCTTGTCCGCTGCAGCCATCATACATTACTCAACTCCAATATATGCACACATAAACACACACGCACACACATGCACACTAATGCACGCACACGCACACGCACACACACACTCTCAGCAGGTTGCGTAACTCCCAAAGATGTGTCTCTATGTGCATGCACTTGCGTGTGAGGGTATGCACGTGTGTGTGTGTGCATGTATTTTCGTGCGGAGAGTGTATGAGTGTAGAATACAAGTGTGTGCAGAGATGACACTGCAAAGAAAGGGAGACAGACACATTTTTGGTGCCTAGTAAAACTTGATCTATGGCTGCGGTGTTCTAACACCAACCTGAAGGGGCATCCACAAATTGATCAAATTCGGCAATCTGCATTTGTGAGCTTATTTGATAAATAGCCGAAAATTGGGTGCAAAGACGCATTACAGTCTTGCAATACAGACAAAAAAAAAGTGTCTTGGTGTTCATGGGTTTTTGTGCACGCTTACTTGCTCTCTCTGGAAAGCACCACTTAGACAGCACAGGCTTCTGTCCCCTCAGTTAGGATTCAAAATCTAAATCCTATTCTGTTCCAAGGTAAAATAGCTTTGAATGTGGTCTGGCGGTTATGTACTAAAAAAAGGGTCGGTGCAGGTAGGATCCAGTTGTTTCCGGCTACTGCTGCTCATATTAACCATAAAAAATTTTTTTTTTTTTAAAGATGACATGGTTACAATTTCTGTGACTGTTTCTCAGCTTTAAATACATATAAAATATTCCAAAGAAAGGCAACTCAAAGGTATTTTGTTCTGTATTCGTTTTTTAACAGATTTCGTGGCGAGGCTTTGCATTCAGTCATAGTGACTGCAAACCCAGACAAGATGCCAACACACACACACACACATCGGTTGTGGGTGAGCAGGGATTTCGGAAGCGCACTTGGGAGTGCTGTGTTCCCTATTCGTGTGTGTGTGTGTGCGTGTGTATGTGTGTGTGTGCGGTTAGGGAGAGCAGAATATCCAAACATGGCCGACGCAAGTGTGGCACCACAGAACAAGCAGCCAGCAAGCCACAGCACAGCATCTTGAGACAGAATACCAAATGAAGCAGACTCCAATATTACTCTGCCTTCACCAGCCCAACACTCTGGGGGCGGGGGGGGGGGGGGGGGATCTATATGATGAATCATGAAGAGATTTGTTGTTGTTGTTGTTTTGTTTTCTTTTTTCTTGTTGTTGCTTTTCTCACAGTCGCTACAGCTCAAACTGCTTCTCGTCTTTGTCTGTGTAGCCTTTTCTCTGTCTCGCGTAGCTTACTTTTTATGTTATTTTTAATGAACTGTGCTTCCCCTCCTTATAATTTGGCTTTGTCCATCCCACTGTGTCTGACTCCCCTCTTCCTTCCTCATTACACGTCTCCTATTTCATTCCAGGTCTCTCTGTCTGTTTGTCTGCGTCTCTCTCTCTCTCTCTCGCTCTCTCTCTCTCTCTCTTTCTTCATGACTGTCTCATTTTTTTTTTCAATGTACATAAGAGTGTAGTCTTTAGGTGGGAGCCCTGGCGGTATCCATGGAAACCACATTGCTAGGCAACAGCCATTTCCCTTCCTCTCCTGAGCCGAGCAGCAGCGGCAACAATCAACAAATCACAGAGTACATGAAAAGTTATGAGCACATCCATGAAGGCGCCGAATGGGACATCTCAACATGGAAAAGGATTAGAGGAACAGCATGTTTGTGACGCATTCCCGTTATACGACTTGAAATACCCTCAATGATGATTGGAATGAATGCCGATTTGGCCAAGCTGTGAGTGGTAATGTGTCTCCTGTATGTGGCAGATGTATGGATCCATGCACAAATTTAATAATGGAAAATTCAGATTATCATCATCTTATTTTGTAATGTTATTTTTATTATTATTATTACTATTAATATTATTATTGTTATTATTATGTTATTACTGTATGAGTGGTTAAGAACAAGGCCTGGACTCTGTGATTGTAAGATGACACCGGCAGCTCATCATTCGAAGGTGTGAGGGCGCCGCCCTCCCGCCCGGTGAGTCACCTTGAAAGGGATAAAAATCATGAAAGTAAAAATGAATGACTTGAATAAAGAAATTAAAATGTTTGTGTGTTTTAGATCAGCAGTATAAATAGTAACCACAGAGCAGCCATCTTGTTAGTGATCGTTATGTGGGGGTTTGCCACTCAGAATTCATCTCTACAACCGGTGGTCTGTCGACCATTCAAGAGGAGGCCATTTTGAGGCATGAAAAGAATTACAACGATGACAATGCCGACTCTGACTTTCAAAGAACTCGGTTGCATGCCAAACACATTGATGTGCACACATACACAACTCCGTCTGTCTGTCAGTCTGTCCTTCTGTTTGTTTGCCTGTCCACATAAAGGGTCCCCTTAAATCTCGATCCTGGATTCAGGTCACTACAGTATATAAAGCCCCTCCCATTTTGGATTATTATTCCCTTATCTACATCTATACTGTCCGACTCTAGTTGTCTGATGCCAATTGCCCGTTTCATTTTCCGTTCACATCAACCGATAGGCCTACCTTCCTCTTGATTCCAACTAAACCAATTTTCAGTTGGACGCTGAGCCCATCACCCCATTACCCGACTCCCCCCCCCCCCTCCTTTTTCCCCCCTCCTCCCATCTGTCTTCTACTCTCAACCCTCTCGCCATCACATCACTGCCAACACACAGACACGTTTTTTCCTTCCATGCAATTCCATTCTTGTCCGCCTTATATTTGGACAATGAGAAGCCACAGAGACAAAAAAAAACAAAAACATTTAGCACACGTGCATTTATAATGGTGAATTGAAGTAAATAGCATATTGTCTGTGTTCAAGGGAAAGCAAAGATGTATTTGGATGATGGCTGAAGTGACACGAGGGAGAACATGTTGAAGAGGATTCCGAGGAGGATGAGAAAGGAAGACAAAACAAAGTGTGTGCCAAAAAAAAAAAAGAAAAAGAGGGAGCAAATTATGAAAGACTTTTACCCCCCCCAAAAAACCGTTTTCTGATACTGTATTTAGCGCAGTGGATGCTGCATACAGCACCTATAGTGTCCAGACAGCCTTTTTAAAGCCAGAATAAAAGATGAATTATGCATGCCGTGTTCTTCTCATTCAAAGATATTAATATTAGTGCATATAGGGTAGTACATATGGATGCTGGTGTGTCCTCCGCTAGACTCACACGACTGGGGAGCTATAACGCTGCAGCATAGACATGAATGCATGCACGGGCAAACAGTCTTCACATGACCCCACCCACATACCCACACGCACCCAGTATATATAAATATATATAGCCTCCAAGATAGCTAAGCTTCCTTGATGCATTTGAAGCAGAGAAGATTGCATTTTCAAAGGCTGAGTGTGTGCACACTGCACACGTGCATCTGTTGTGTGTGTGTGTGTGTGTGATTACTGAATTTGGCAGGGAAGGATATTAAACGATTTAAATTCACACACATACACACCGAGACACCCAAACAGACAGATACGCTCATACACACACACACACACACACACACACACACACACACACACACACACACACACACACACACACACACACAGGCCCACACCCCTGCATAGACGATGGGCCAGTCTGTTCAGACAGGCAGGCCAATGTAACATTGAATACTGCCAATCAACTCGGAGGCATGCGCCGCAGTTTCCGCGGGAATTTAGATCTTATCTTACAGTGCCAGATACTGTAGTCATCGCCACCTGATTAGCCGCACTGGCACAATCGAATGAGATCCAATAGAGGAGTTTCATTACAATGTCTAGTTTTATAAAAAGGAATTTAGATTGACGCTGCCTGTGGAGGAGCAAAATGGCTGTTGCGGTAGATTGCAGTTATAGAAAGCATCACCCATAAAATGAAAATGCTTAAAAATGCTCAGGCTTTTCCATTGGACCAAAACATGGGCTATAGATCTCATTTCTCTCAATTAAACCATTCTCAGCTCCTTGGCTCCTTAATGCGTCAAAAGTGACCCAAAAGTTGTTTTCGCGCCGCTGTATTAAGAGCCTTGTGCATCAAGGGGTGAGTATAGACTAGCATTGAAGAGGTTCTGGGGACGAGCTAAAAAAAATATTGAGGAATCACAGAGGTATCCTTTGCAGAAGTCTTTTCGCTTCTTGACAGTAATAAATAAAAATGGCCGCAGACCCGCTGGACCATTCATGAAACGGGACTTCAAATTAAACAATTAAACAACTCAAAAGTGAACAATGCTTTCGCTTTTTTTTTTTTTTCAATATTGCATTTCATTCAAATATATAACAACAGTATATATATATAAAAGCATTTAGGATATATATATATATATATATATATATATATATATATATATATATATATATATATATATATATATAAAAGCATTTCAGTTGTGTTTATGAGCAATACATAAATAAATAAATAAATCACTAGTGTGTATGAGAGTGTTTCAGTCGTAAATGTGAGAGCTATTCCTGAATTATGTCCATAATGGCCCCTCAGAGATCTCGTTGTCGTAGTGTTGCAGCTGAATGCTATGGTTTGGTCATGCGCTACATCAGTGTTTTCCAAACACTGTGCCGCGAGATATTGTCAGGAGTGCCGAGGGGAAATTATCCAATTGGTATGCCTGTGCGGTCTATCGCCCGGCAGAGTAATTGTGTAGTACTCTTCCATACCGGTAGGTGGCAGCAGCAGATAGCTTATTGCGTTGTACTTCGAGACATTTCTGAAATTTCTGGCAAAATTTCGCAAAATTTCTGGTGCGAGGCAATTCAATGAAAGCTGTCTTTCATTTGGATTTATTTTTACCGGAGACGCAACGGCACAGACTCCATTGTCCTTGGTATATGGTGAAAAGCTCTCCAACAGCGCTATGGTCCCAAGTAAGCTTAACCCTCATGCAGTATTTTTAAGCGGCTGCATGAAGGGTATTACGTCCCAAAAATGTCCCTCTTCCAATGTGCAACAACTTTTTTCACTTTTAATTTTTTTTTCACTTTCAACCCCTCAAAATGTTCAGTGGGAATTGGCCAAGACATAGATATACACCCTATACAAAATTTCAGCTTCGTGGAGTTATTTTTCACAGTTTTGTCTGTGGTGTCCATTTGTCCAACAGTCCAAAATCGTCCAAAGTGTCCGAAATGTCCAATTTTGGGATAATTACTGCATGGGGGTTAAACTCCATCTCCAAACAAAACACCCTTCACTTCGAAACAAAAATGTGGGCATTGTGATTCTGGTGAATCCGCCATTCACATATGAAGAATTTAGACTCTTTAACATGCGTCTTTGTGACATGTGAGTGAAAGCTGGTGAAAACCCAGGAAACATCCCAAACTCCACACTGAAAAGTCCAAGTCAAGATTCAAATCTCGAACCTCAAAACTGCAAAGTAGTCACACTTATCACCAGGCAACCGTGCTGCGCCATAGAACAATCACTGTCATAAATGAGATAAACGGAACAATCATGAGCAGACTTACGCTTGTGGTTGTTTTTGCGCTGGAAGGGGAGTGTGTGCCTCTCCGAGTCTTCCTCGCCCTCTTCGTCCGCGAGATGTGTGTGAGTGTAATGGTAACTCAGCCCTGGGCGGTTCTTGTAGCGCTTTCCACATACTGGAACACAAAAAACAAAACAAACAAACAAACAAAAACAGACACACAATGGAAAACATATGAAGCATTACATTGAATTTGGGAATTCCCAAAAAATAAAGACTGCCATTAGCGCCTTACTCACTGTCACAGACATAAGGCTTGTCTCTGTCTTCTATAGTAGGTGGCTCTTGCCGCTTTCTCATGCCACCAACTCCGTAGGCCTGACACACACACACACACACACACACAAACACACGCACACACACACACACACACACACACACACACACACACACACACAATTTAGACAACAGGCACATGAAAAGCACAGGACAGTTTCTACATTACAGGTGTCAAACTCAAGGCCCGGGGGCCAGATCTGGCCCGCCACATCATTTTATATGGCCCGCGAAAGCAAATCAAACATGTCAACTTCTATGTGTCTTGCTAAAATCTGCACCAAATTTTCAAATGTAATATATGAGAAAATTACAGTAATCCCTCGTTTATCGCCGTTAATGGGGACCAAAACCACCCGCGATAAACGAAAATCTGCGAAGTAGCGACCCCCCCCCCTCCATATAGGTACATGTACATAATATTTATAAGGCCAAATTTAATGGTATAAATGCATGTAGAAGTAAATTTTAAAGTAATTAACATGACTTAATGCTGTGTACTAGGTTAGTTTATGAATAACAAAATACAGTAAACATTAAAAAAATATATCTATATTTTTTTAATATATATATATATTTTTTTTAAATAAATATAAAAATATATCTATATTTTTTTAAGTCCGCAAAACAACAGCGAGTCACATAGAGCAACATAAACAGTACTGTACTACATGTATATGGAAAAAAAATACTTTTTTTTTTTTCTCGCGGACCGTTTGCGGACTTTTTGCGGACTTCAAAAAAATGTTTGTTTGTTTTTTAATGAATATGTTTGAAAAAATCCGCGATGCACTGAAGCCGCGGTAAACAAACCGCGAAATAGCGAGGGATCACTGTATTCTAAGTTTTCTTCTTACCAAACCCCTCATTACATTATTCTTGACTTCTTCACATGGTTTCAGAGCCATAACGGCCCTCCAAGTGAAACGGTAACTATAATGTGGCCTGCGACAAAAATGAGTTTGACACCCCTGTTCTACATCCAGGGTACATGTGCAAAGACACATTAAAAGAGTGGAGCAACACACTCGTCACTCCACGTATCAACACAAAAGCAAATTTGCATTTTAATCATCTGCTCGCAAGTGCAAAGTTTCACTTCTAGCAGGAGGGGACTGATGACACCTAGCAGGGGACCAACAGCTTCAATTAACACGCCTGAGTGTGTATGTGCATGTGATCACAATCAAGATACGATGTTAACACTTGATTATATATTCCCACAGGATGCCCCCAAAGAGAAGAAAAGGATAACAACTGAGTGGTCCAATCAAAGCTGTAAGAGAAAAACAGAAAAAAAAACTTTTTGGGGGGCAAATTAGACACTTCTTTTAGCAACAATAATTACGGTAAGTGGGAATTGGTCACAAGGATTGTTTGTATTGCTTGTCTTCACTTTAATTCAAACCGTTCAGGTTCACTGGTGAGGCAGACCTTACCTATCTCACACCCAATGGCAAATTTGAGTCTACGGTATATTTAACCCCCATGCAGTAATTATCCCAAAATTGGACATTTCGGACACTTTGGACGATTTTGGACTGTTGGACAAATGGACACCACAGACAAAACAGTGCAAAATAACTCCACGAAGCTGAAATTTTGCATAGGATGTATATCTATGTCTTGGCCAATTCCCACTGAACATTTTGAGGGGTTGAAAGTGAAGAAAAATTAAAAGTGAAAAAAGTTGTTGCACATTGGAAGAGGGACATTTTTGGGACCTAATACCCTTCATGCAGCCGCTTAAAAATACTGCATGAGGGATAATCAAAGGTGCGTGTTTTTTGGAACGTGGGAGAAAACCCGAATGGCAAGAGAAGCCCCACCCAAGCCCGGGGACAACAAGCGAGCTCCACTCAGAAAGGTCCAAGTCGAGGGTTCAAACCCACTTCCTTTGACGGTGCTACATGGCTGCTTATCCTGGGAACTGACTGGTTGACAGGTGGACTACAACTGATGGCTGGTCACCAGTGAAACACAGGGCACATCTAAAGACAGACAACCATTCACATTCACATATCTCACTGTCACTGAATGAGAATTGAGTCCCCACTGCTAGCATGGAGTCAGGTGAGTGAAGCACGACACCATCAGTGACCTGATTTTTCTTTCCGGTTTTCTAGCAAAAGAAAACGTTTTATATGACCCCCCAAAAAAAAATGTCAGTGATGGGCTTACTCGTGCTTTGGTACGGTTCTTGCGCTTCGGAACATCTTCTTCCATCTCGTCCACCTCCAGGTCATGAGGGAAATCTCCAACAAGTAATTTCTGTAGGGGAAAGTAGAAAGTGTGGATTAACACAACACAAGAACGCGCGCTGGACATTTGGCTTAATAGAACATTGCACGCATTTTTACAAACGGAGAGGAAAATCTTACAAGTTTTGGTTTGGCATCATTACGTGGAAATTTGGTGTGCCGTGGACTGGTGCCATTGGCCGCCAGAATTTATCAGATCTATTCAAATGTATGAAGTACAACAACCAGCAGTGGGCCATAAATTTTAATGCTGTGCATTTTTATATAAGATGTTTTGCTGCTAAAAACAAACAAACCAAAAAAACACACACATTTTACATAGCCTACACCGGGGGTCGGCAACACGTGGCTCCAGAGCCGCATGCGGCTCTTTAGCGACATCTAGTTTTGGAGCTTTATAAAAAAAGTTGCCTTTGAAAATGGAAAAAGGTTTTGATAGTAGGCTAATATAGCTCAAATAGATATAGATACATGTTGCAGCTTCGAAAAAGGAGAGCTGTGGTGTTGGTTTTTTAAAACGTACACTTTATTTATGCTTTTAACAGTCTCGACAAACACAGAGACACGTCTGCATCCGACTCCGTGCCTTCTCTCTTCTCTTTCGACTCGAGAGGCGTTCACAGACAGCCTCAGAAAAACGGAAATTAATGATCCCTTCACTGACGCTAAGAAAAGCGAAAATAATGCACCAAAATTTAAAAAATCAAGCAAGGAAATCACAAAATAAATTCTATGGGGGTGTTTGTGAACACACAACAAAGGAATGAATAACATAAACAATTCCGAGACAGTCCCGTCTCCTACATACATACAGCACGTGTTTCCTTCATTGTAAGTTTTATAGAAGGCGTTTATTTTTTTGCGGCTCCAGACATATTTGTTTGTGTTTTTTTTGGTCCTATATGGCTCTTTCAACATTTTGGGTTGCCAACCCCTGGTATATACAGTGACTAGAAAGTCACTTATCAGAGGGCATACCTCTGCCAAATTAATTAGCATGCAAAGTCCAGTGGATCCTTGTGCAGTACAGTCAAATATAGACAAAGATGGAGAAAATCAGAAAGACCAAAACTGAAGAGAGAAGGAAAGCGGACATGCCTTACCTGACACTCACTCATAGGCTCTTCCTCTTTTGTTTCGACCTTCTTGTCCAGCGTATCCCCGGCGAGCAGCGACTCCAACACGGGGCCATCGGGAACACCTCCCTCCTTCTTTAGGGAGGCCTCGTAGTCTAAGAAGTAGCCATTGCCATGAGAACACATGCATTTTTGCTAATTTACTCACCAGAGAAAATAACAATATTGCTTCATCCTTCCTCCAAAAATAAAACTTCTAACATACTTCAGAATCATGATAGATTCCATTTAATTTTCCTCCTTACCAATTTTGAACTCAATTGGTACAAGCCGTGGGTCCTCCAAGATATTTAACCGCCTCTTCTTACGCCAGCACCGAGCGGGATATGTGTACAACTGACCTGGTGCATGACCTAAAACTCAAAACACGGTGTACGGTATACGTCACATTTATTGCGCACACATTTAAAAGAGATTTCATGCATGCTTTATGCAAATTAAAATAAATAACATAAATACGCATTGTAAAATAAAGTACAAGCAACTTATATTGTGTTACTGAGCAAACTGACAAAAACACTTTTCACATAAAGTAAAGACAGCCTGCTGGCTCAAATACGCACCCACACACACACACACACACACACACACACACACACACACACACACACACAAGCACTTATAATGTAAGTACTCTCTCAGGGGTAGTTTGTGCCAGTGGCGTATCATCGCCACAGGGGCGTCTATTTCTCTGCCAAAATACACAAATGTTGGAGAGAGTAAAGGAAGAGGAGAAGATGGGCCTGAAAGTAGGGAGTAAGGAGGCAAGATGGAGGAAATGATACCAAAGAGGACACAAAGAGGTCAGAAAGAAACGAGCAGCACCCGAGAGGTCACAAAATAAATAAATAAATTTTAAAAAAAAGCTAAGTGGGGGAAATAGTTTGAATGGCACATGTTGTCACCATGTATGAAACAACCAAAATCCCACACACAGACGCCCACCTGGTCCACGGTGGTTTTTCTCCATCCAGATGTAACAGTTGCTCTGGGCCACGCCTGTCTGGGAGTCCAGGAAGGGGAGACGCATGGAGCGCTCAGCACACAGACGGGCATTGTAGCTGCGACAGTGTTCAATGGCCTCCTTATAGAACTCTTCCCCAAGACTGGACCACACCAAAGAAAAAAAAGGGGGGGGGGAAAGAAAAGGGTCACTCTAAACGGAGAGACACATCAAGCAGCAACAGAGCTAAAATTTGGGCAGGCTAATGTCGCTCACTTTCAGCCTGTGTGTCCAAATTTGTGGAAGATCAAAACTCCAGCCAAAGAGTTAGAGCAGGGGTCGGCAACCCAAAATGTTGAAAGAGACGCTTGATTCTTTTGTTTTGGTGCATTATTTTCGCTTTTCTTAGTGTCAGTGAAGTGATCGTTAATTTTCGTTTTTCGGAGGCTGTCTTTGAACGCCTCTCGAGCCAAACGAGAAGATAGATCCTTTTTCGGAGCTGCAATATGTATCTGTATCTATTTGAGCTATATTAGCTTACTATTAAAAACCGTTTTCCATTTTCAAACATTTTTTATAAAGCTCCAGGGAGCCACTAGATGTCGCTAAAGAGCCGCATGCGGCTCTGGAGCCGCGCGTTGCCGACCCCCGAGTTAGAGAATAGAGGATCCCTGTCTTTTCTGAAACCATATTTTGCCTCGCTGGCTTAAGAATTTCAATTTAAATAACACAACTTCACTGGCTGCTGTAGATGTTCTCTGCTGGGGAAGCGTTCAAAGCACAAACACTTCAACGGTTCAAGAATTTCCTTATTGTCGCTCTGGTTAACACGTACACCCAATGAAAACGCCCGCCATTTTCACGCAATTATTGGAGTCCTATTTTGGAATTTACCGTCTCCGAAATAATCTTTACTATGGTTTGATTTTAAATGATCTCAATTGTTGAGGCAAGCTGTGGAGTTGCACGGTCCCATTAAAGTGCAGCTTGATGAAGTAGCAAAGACTTCTCGACAGTAAAAATGCACGCAAATGTCACTATGAAGAACACGATTGCACTGTTATGTTTCCATTTAGTGACTTAGTCTGATTAACATTCAGTGCCACGTTGCTCTCTCTCTTACCTGTTCTTGATGACTGCACCTCCAGATTGCCTGTGGGGGGAGAGAAGAAGAAGCCCAACAGATGCGGTATGAGTTATTTTTCCTCTCGACCCATTTTCCCTCTCTCCATCCCACTGTTGGTTTGACTTTTCACTCCTTCCCCCCACTGCCTTGCGCCTTCGGCTTATTTCTGCTCTATAGGTAAATCTTTATTTACTTTTACACTCTCTTGACATGATTTATTTTGCGTGCACACCTCCCTCTTTGTCTTTCGAAAGTTAATCACTTTTCTCTTGTGTCTTCCTGCTGAGCACAAGCGCCAAGGTCACTCCGGCTCTGCACACACCAGAAACATGACACACATGCCAAGCCAATGCGTGGTGTAGTGGTAGTGGACTTGTGAGCGGACAGCGTGGGATTGATGTGGGTGTGCATGTGAACGGTTGTTTTACTCTATATGTGCTCTGGGACTGACTGGCGGTGAACTGGTCGCCAGTGGTGAACTGGTCGCCAGTGTAGTCTGCCTTCCGCCTGTAGGTACTGTCAGTGCTCCAGCCCCCCCCCCCCCTCCCCAGCAACCTTCTTCAGGATCAGCAGTGCTGAAAATGGATGGATGGATAGATGAAGAATGGCACGTGATAGAGGCCTGTTCAAACAAAATGATGAATTTAAGCCAAAATACTGAAGGGAAATGATCTCCGTAGAGGCATATCTAACTGTTATGAGTAAATCACAATCATGAGTGACATTTTTGTAGTATTTGCTTCCAAAAGAAAAAAAAACCCATGAATAGAAGACTTGGCACTTAAAGCTTCACTGCTGACCAAAGTGAAATAGGGAGGGAGAGGGACTGATTGGGGGAGGGTGGGGGGGTGGGAGAGAACACATTCAAAATGTAAAACAGTCCACCAAAGAGCTCCCCATCCACCACCTCTTCCATCACATTTGCCCATGTTGTCTATACAGCTATTGAAATAAGTTCCATGATAATACTGTAAGTTGACAGCTGGAGAAAATAGCTTCCATCAATTTAGGTGCGCCCAGTTCTAGAATATGGAGATAGGGAAGCTGCTTGACTGTTTGCGAGATTGAAAACAAGACGAGCCAAGCAAACGGGAGCAAGGAGAAAAATGCCTGAAAAGAAGCTGGTTTGATTAAAACAGGAAAGAAAAAAGGAAAGGATTGGTCGAATATAGATAGGGAAGGGCTACGGAGATGGAGAAAAGTGACAGATGACGGACAGACAGAAAGGATGGGAGCACGATGACCTGTGAAATGCTCCTTTTTTTGGCAAGGACATTGGTCATAGAAACAGATTTTTCATCTTTAATCGTTAACAAAGCTTGCAGATGGCATAATAGGGTCCATGAAATCCATCATTCAGATTTGAATGGTTCACCAGCGGAGCAGCATAGAACAGTCTTTCAGGAGCGGTTTAAATAAAAATAAAAAAATACTGCAGCTACATTTTGCTTTCCGATGATCAGTTTAAATGTTGTTGGGTTGTTTTTTTTTTCAGTGAAAAGAAAAAATATCAATAATATTTACTCGAATGTAAAGTGCATAATGCCGCTTAAGGAACACCATATTGCAATGGTGGTGACAATGTGGGTATATATTGATTTTCAGTCACATACCGTATTGGCCCGAATAGAAGACGGTGTTTTTTGCATTGAAATAAGACTGAAAAAGTGGGGGTCGTCTTATATTCGGGGTCTAGACATTATACCTATTCACGACACTAGATGGCGCCAGATATCATTGAAGCGAATGCTGAACTTGACTTCCCAAGCAAAGTGAACCCCTGCCACGAAGAATAAAAATAAAAATAGCGGTAGCACGAAGAAGAAAAATAAAAAATAGCGGTAAGAAAGAAAAGAGAGAACAGAAAATGGAGAAACGTAGCGACAATCTGGAGAAAAGTGGGTCAAAGATCGGTCAGGTTAACCGGTAGCTGAGAAGTTATGATGTCATTTACATTTCAAAAACCAGAAGCCATTCATTTACGAATGTGATTGCACTTTAGTTTACATATTTAATGTTCAGATATTAAGATTTGAATGAGGCAAAATAACATGCTATTTCTCTCAAATATATTGTTATAATCCTTTGTTTCAGATGCACTGTAATTATTTTCTGTATGAAAATTAATTTGGTGTTCAAAAAGTCTTTTTTCAAACTTGAGTCTTGAAAAAGAGGAGGTCATCTTATAATCAGGGCCGTCTAATATTCGGGCCAATATTTCTTCTTAAGTCAACGTTTGTCCAACCACTTTAAACTGTAAATACTGCATGGCCATTATGGCCATTTAAGTGTGTGGCAAAGTTTGTGCAATATCTGCTGCAATGTCCTGGTTGGTGCACCAACACTACAAAGCATATAGGCGAGTCGTGACTATGACAGAAGTGGTATTATGTCATTTATATGAGTAGCAAAATTATTTTAAAGCTGTCATTTTAGGCCCAATTCATCGTTGCATTAATCTCTTGGATGTTTTATTGAGTTTGTGGTTTTGTCACAGAGTACATTTTGCCTTTCTTATATATTTTGCTGTCATTGCTTTCCGCACCTGCGCTCAGCGAAACAGTTTATATTCACAGCAGCACTGCTCTGGTCCAGCTGATCAGGCGGAGTGGTGAACGCACACACCGCAGAGAGACTCATCCAGAAACGAAACTAATCATCACACATTTAAGCAATAAATGCCACAACGGCATTCATTCATTCAAACAAACAACACTCAAATTTCTTTTCGCTGTCTTTTCATGTCTTCAAATTCAATTTTCAGGGTTAATTTGGCTAACTGTTTTCCGAAACTCTGAAGTGCGATTAGAAATAGATTCAGCCTTGTAGTAATTAAGTTGCCCCATGTACACCAAAATGAAGCTGCGATGAACAAAAATGTCCAGATACACTGAAAAACACTTTAGATTTTTTTTTTGTTGCAAATGATTAAAATATGTTAAACTCACACATATCATTTGTTTATCTTTGAGGAAAACACAGGTTTGCCACATTTAATCATCTGCGACCGATGTACCCGGTACATGTTCGAATTGAGTAAATCCAAAGGATCTTTCTTCAGTGCAACCCTTCACTATGCAAGGACGCAAACAACACAAAGGACACCTGTCATGTGCTGTATACTGTAAACATTGAACATACACATCGTGTGCCTGACGAGCCCAATATTCTATAATCATCATTTGGTTACATTATATTGCTCCTCTCATGTTGCTCATTTTAAAATACACGTCATCATATGATGCAGTGGGATGCCAACTCCACTCATAACAGTGAAATTATTAAGTGTCAATCACAATCGAGCATTAGTATCTACGTGGAAAAAAAAACAGGTATTGGAATACATTAGGTTGTGCAGGTGGGCAGTGAGTGTATAATGCATATACTGCATATAAAATATCTCAGACAGACAGAATTAGTCACTCCACCAGGCCACCCCAGAGGATGCTTTTATCTCACTTTAAGGGGTGAACTGTCATATCCTGTCCTGCAGAAGCAGTCTGCTTCAGCCCAGTCCAACGTTTCATCTTCCCTTTCTCCCTGTGACACACTGCCAACTGTATTTCCTGGTTACAGCAATTAACACTCATTAGAATGCAATAGAGGAACACAGAGCTCCCCCTAGCGGTGGAAATCAATCATTAGATTTTGTTGTGATTTGTGAAATGAGAAAATGAGTGTTGTTGGACTATGCGATGTACAGTAGAAGACTTCATGAAAACAGCAGATAGCAAGTTTTTAGCAGATTGATCACATTCTGGTAGAGAGCTGAGTATATTGACGCATGTAATTGCAATTTTTTTATTTTTTTTTGGAAGCCTTCAAGCACTTCTGTCAATAAGGCCCAGTCGACACACCTGGTCCACACACCTGTTACTCGCACCCACATGCAAAAAAGGTCCACTCATATTGGCATTTCCTGGCCTAAGAAGCTTTGTTTGAATGCAGTTCTAGTGTGTGTGTGTGTGTGTGTGTGTGTGTGTGTGTGTGTGTGTGTGTGCGTGTGTGTGTGCACAGTCAAGAAGTAATATCAGGCGGCCTTCTGTAGTGTTCATCCCCTCCCCCAACTCAGCCCTTCCATGGCTGAACTCAACAGATTAAACTATGCAATATCACCAGTACCAATCCGCCACCACCCCTCCTCCCCCCACCACCCTCAATTCAATTTCTTTCCCACTGTCCTCCACTTTCTCACTCGCTGAAATCACCGGTCTTTCTCTCTCTCTGTCTCTCTCTCTCTCTCTTGCTCTTTCTTTCCCTTGCCCATTAATACATACAACTCTTGCAGTATGTGAGATGAGTTTCCGGTTTTAGTGCAGCATATGGGGGTGGGGGGGGGGGCATACAAAGACGACACACAATGTTTTGGCAGCGTGCATCTACCACGGATTTAACATTGCTAAATGAAACCAAAAAAAGCTCCTTTCCTTTATATGTGCCCAGTTGCGTGCGCCTCTTTTTCATGTCCACACGTGCATGAACAGTCACATTGCTGAGTGTTAACTGTCTAGCCCTGCGAATGCATGCATATCTGGTCTTTGTGTGTGGGTGTATACAGCAACACGGCTATAGCTGCAGCGTGTATTCGCGGCAGTGCATCAGGGTAAGGCAATCTGCCTCTGAGCAGCTCCTTCAGGTGAGATTTATTGCCACTGCATTTGGCCTCTGATAATGGCGATGGACTCCTTACCCCCCCCCCCCCCCCCCCCCCCCCCCGTATCTGGCCCTGTGTGCGCATGTGAGTGTACGGGTTGGTGATTTCTTAGTTTAACCCCCTCCCAGCCTCTGAAAACACGTCACCGACACCAGGAACTCCTCCCCTGTCTGCATCCTTGTTCAGGAGCTGCAGAGAGAAGCAGCTTTGGTGTTGACTCCACCCTTGAGAACTCTTGATTGCAAGGTGCACTGGACCCACACCAACATTGGGACTTATGAAATGACTGGATGGGATTCTCTTCTTCTGCAACCACGCCGCTTAAGCTCGGACGATCAATTTGAACTCCAAATTCCTGGATGGAAATCACTCAAGGTCCCAAAGCATTGAGAGCTGACTGACTGTCAGTTAGGTAGCACTGGAGAAATGGGTCATAGAGCTAAAAATACTTATCTATGTCTCTCTCTTTCTCTCTAGCCCTCTCTCACAACCTTTCTCAATCCTGTCTTCCAAAAAAAAAAAAAAGTGAAGCAGAAATAAAAATCCAAATAAAGAGGAGATGAAAGGAATAACTTGAGAAAAGAAATACCCTTAAAAAAACATCAGACCTTAGGCTTGCTTGCTCCCTTATGAATAAAGAAGTAGGAGCGGGAGGGAATGTGTGTGTGTGTGTGTGTGTGTGTGTGTGTGTGTGTGTGTGTGTGTGTGTGTGTGTGTGCGCGCGCACACATGTGTGCGTCTACAGATGAGCACGTTACGGAATGACGGGGGGAGATTGAAAGGGAAAATGAAGACGTAGGAATGGATGCTCATGCTGTGGTCCAGCCATCACACGGGCCTGTTTGCAGACCGAGGTTTATTACACGGAACTCATTATTCACTCAGCTCAGCCAAGCAGGCATGGTAAAAAATAAATAAATCATAGAGCCTCCCCTAGAACTGCTGGCGATACCACAGAGCGCTCACCCATGAGGCCACACGAGGGATTAAAGGTGCAAGATCTTTCGTGCAAATTTATGAAAAGATTGGTGAATATGACCACCAGTATTTGGCTTGGGCCATAAAAAGGATGCTCAAATGATTTCATTTGAACGAAAAGAGGAAAAGTCAGAGTTGAGAGTTCCAACATCTACTGTGAGTCCACCGTAGAGAAACTAGGTTCAAGGCGTGTGGAAAAACATGACTAAATAATTCCTTCAGTACAGTGAAACTCCTCTACAATGAAATCTACATGGGTGGAAAATACCCCCTAGTGTGAAAAAATCGTCATGCATTAACACCATGCCCACTTTCCTGTTTCAAATTTGCAACAGTGAAAAACCCCCTGTTGTGAAAAAATTCTTGCTGGAAACATGATTTCGTTGTAGAGGAGTTTCACTGTACTAGACTTAACATGCAAAGAAGTTTGATGGGGTTTGGAGGGTGAAAAACAATGTGACATAAAAGGAGAGCAACACTCAGGAAATGTGGATGTGTCATTAAAAAAAAGGGGGGGATGAGAAGGAGTGATGGATGGAGAAAATGATGAAGGAGGAGGGCGTTAATGTGGAAGCGGGTCAGCAGGGGTGATGGCATGAGAGAGAGAGAGCGAGAGCGAGAGAGAGATTATCTCTAATCCAAGAGAGAGAAAGTGAAGGGAATTTTTGGAAAGTCCCCAGTAGATTGGAAGAGTCGCTGTTCCTCTGATGATTTGTCTTCACACACAAATGAAGCCTCCACTATACAGTGAAACTCCTCTACAACGAAATCTACATGGGTGAAAATACCCCCCTAGTGTGAAAAAATCTTCATGCATTAACACCATTGCCACTTTCCTGTTTCAAATTTGCTACAGTGAAAAACCCCCTGTTGTGAAAAATGTCTTGCTGCAAACATGATTTCGTTGTAGAGGAGTTTCACTGTACTTGAACACACACACACACACACACACACACACACACACACACACACACACACACACACACACACACACACACACATGACATAGTGGATACCAACTGGTGATGTTTTCCCAAATGGTTTTACACCAACTGAATTAATTAGCAAATTTGAGGGCATTTCAGGACAAATCCAAACCTGCTACAGAACAGACCTAGAAACCAAGACAGGTGTCAAATCGATAGAGATCAGTCGACTAACTTTCTTATTGAACTTTTCCTTGTCTTAATCTATCCAGTCTTGCCCTCGCATCATGATCATCAGTAGCATCATGTCATATTCCATTAAATCCACTTGACATCATTGTCACCAAGTGAGCATATCAGAGAGGAGGTTGAAAGAAATCCTCGCTTTTCCAAAACAGCTCTCGTTAGATAGGTTTGGTTATTATTTTTGGGAGAACACGCACAGGTTTTGAGGAAAACAATGACAGGCTATCGGCGGACTACACTACAGGCTTCCTGCTGCATGGCAAGTGCTCTTTAAAAAAGCAGCCCATACAGGAGAGTCATTCATGGATGCCTGCATCATCACGCAGACATATCCCATGCCAAATGGCACAACCTTTGCAAACGTGGTGAGCAAATCAACTTTAGTTAAGAGTTAAAAGGGGGGAATACCGGAGCTATTGTGTGCTCGACTGTTACCTCTCTGAAAGCAAAGCGAACCCCCCCCCCCCCCCCCCCCCCCCGACATATTGATGATCATCCGCCACCTTTTTTGGCCGGATGCCTTAAGCGGGTAAGCAGGCGTCTGCATTCCGCTGCAGCCAGTCACAGCGGAACAAAAAGACACGGCATTGTCCCCCCCCCCCCCAAAAAAAAAAAAATGCAGCCTCAAAGGAACTTTAATCTCCTGGAGCACGCCATGGTGGAATTAAACGCGCGCGAAATTGCAACATAAAAGCAAGGACGTGGAGTTGCAATCAGGCTCCGACTTAATTACAATCAAATGAAATACCCCAATTTTGGCCAATACTCTGCCAGTGCCCAAATACCGGGCACTTAATGTAACGTAGCAGCCTGAAGCCGTGGTGCTGTAAAGCTTCAGGCGTCCTACCTGTTTCCTCTCTCTGTCCACACAGGTAGTGTCAAGCTATCTAAACTGTCTGCCTTTCTCCAGCCTGCCTCTGACCGTGATCTTGGCTGGCCACACAGGCAAGGGACATACCGGGTCACTCACATCCAGCCCCGGCATTCCTGCATGCTCCTGCACTCATGCACGCAGCTCCCGGCTCGGGGGGGGGGAAAATAATCACACCCCTTGCACCGAAACACACAAACCAACCCGTGGCGCAGACACAACGCGGAGAGGCAACTTTTCTGCATTTTTATTGTCTTTTGTCGATTTGCGCTGCGTGCGCGGCATGCACGGAGGTGTCGGCGGTGGTTCTGAGGGTGCAATGGTAAATTCAATCACACTGACAACGTTGAATAACGGGGATCAATGCGAATGCGCCGTACTTACGATTTGAGGTGGTTCTGTACCGCTGTGGCCATTTTGGTGTAGTATGATAGAATGCAACGCTGCGGCGCCCGGTATTGTACATGTAATGTAGCAGCTATTTCAATTTCATTCATTCTCTGGGGCTGCGGCTGGAACCGGCAGCCAATGGGAGACGGGAGCGCATGCGACAGCAGAGGGGAAGTGTAGTTTTTTACGCATGTCAACATGAAACATGTCCAGGAGCGATGCACTACAAGTACCAGAGTGGGTAGCGAATCCGGGGATAACCACGGTCCCGCCTTGGATCTGAAAGGGCAAAACCACCCATCCACAGCCGAATTATTGACCACATGCAGTTAATACCGAGGTGGTTTACATGACTCTGTCACTCTTGTGCATTGATGCCTTTCGGTGGATCCTTACATTTGCAAAGTTGCGATAAAAGTTCATGATAATTGATAGATGATCGATCCATTTAAATAAATATATAAATAAATAGATAGATAAAGGCTATCGGTGTGCATGTTTCTGCCAAAATGAAGCTGCATTGTGTCCACATGACATTACAGTAATCCCTCGTTTATCGCGGGGGTTACGTTCCAAAAAGAACCAATGATAAGTGAAATCCGGGAAGTAGTGAACTTTATTTTTTTTTACAGTTATTACACAATAATTAACTATATATACAATGAAATCAAAGACCAAACCCTGTTTTCAGGCCCAATGACAAAAAAAACACACAAAAAACGTTTTCAACAAATAACTATAATAGTCTTTGGAAATATTGTACTGTTGACACACGGCCCCGCTGACGCGTTGATTTAAAGGGTTAAAAGCATTAAAAAACTGCACCAAAAAAAATCTGTGAAACAGTGAAGCCGCGGAAAGTGAACCGCGTTAGAGCGAGGGATCACTGTATTCTGATGGTTCTGCAACGGCCAGCTTTAATTATTCATTAATCAGGAGGAATGAGGGGAAGGCTATAATTGATTATTTTTTATGTTCATGATAGGCTGGGACTTCCTTTTACTTGCCGGACCCAATTTCATGTTGCAGTTCTTCTCAGCTCAGGGTTGAATTTCTTCAAAACTACATGTTCAACATTCACACCAATGTGTCACTTGTGGGCGACACGGTGGACAACTGGTTAGAACGTCCGCCTCACAGTGCAGAGGTGCAGAGTTGGATTCCAGCCCAGTCCTTGATGTGTGGAGTTTATATGTTCTCCCCATACCTGCGTGAGTTTTCTCTGGGTACTCTGGGTTCATCTCACATTCCAAAAACATGCACTGTATAATTGTTTACTCTAAAATTTTTCCTATAGGTGTGATTGTGAGTGCAGATGGTTGGATGTCTCCCACCTCCTGCCCGAAAACAACTCGTATAGACTGAAGCATTCATGTTTTTGGAATGTAGAAGTAAACCGGAGTACCCGGAGAAAACCCACACAGGCCCTGGGGAGAACATACAAACTTCACACAGGAAGGCCGGAGCCGGGATCGAACCCACGACCTCTGCACTGTGAAGTCGACGCACACTGGGCCACCGGGCCTCACACTGCACAGGCGTCTAATTTTATAAGGCATACTTGTAACGCTGCCTTTCAGCCACTCGATGGCGCACACGGACCAGCAAGTGAAACAACGTCATTTGTTGCGTCCACATTGGCCCCGCCTCTTTCAGCTCACCGTACACGCGCTGTTGTTTTGATGGACACCAATAGTCGGGGCTTCAACTTTTGTTTTCCTCTCGAACGTCCTGAAAATACATTAACTCAATGAGCAACGATGTCTGAAGCGCTCATGACATCGACGGATGAAATATCACTGTGTCCAATGCGATCAGAGGAGCGTCCCGACGTTGTACGGAGCTTCCTGTTGGTGGATGACCAGGAAAACCTGCAGGTGAAGTTAGCTAACTATCGCTAACAATTAGCTGCTCGGCTAAGAAACGAAAGCCAAAACAACTGCTGGCGCGTTTGTTAATTCCATTCCCTTGAAGATTATTGCAGCTCTCATGTTACCGTTTGTGATAGTCACTTTGTCAGTCTTAAATCAATGTAGACTATGTTGTGATTATGACGGTTCGCGGAAAGTCCCTATTAACGACTTTGTTTGATAGAATAGAAACACGTGAGTCATTGAGCCAGCCCTTCTGACCCCCGTTTTGGCATCATTCTATTCAGGATAATGATTACACGAATCAAAATGATACATGAAAGTTACAAAAGGGTTAAAGTCTGGAAATTGATTTGGCCAATGTAAATCTTTCCCTTTCTTGCCATAACTGAACTCTTGTTGTTTGGAGCAATTCCAACATTTTTCTTGAAGTTAGCAGACAGGCTGTCCATGTGTCTGTCATCTTGCAGCTCTTTTTTCAATGAATTTTAATGAGGAGCAATTTGTTATTTTATCTTACACTGCGAATTACACGTTTTTCTATGCAGGTTATGCCCGAATCCTAAACTGAACATAGAAAATAATGGGTATTTATTAGATAGAGGACACGTCCTTTAGCTATTCATTTGTGTGTAACTTTGTATGTACTCTGTTCTTTAACGTATGTATATTATGTTATTGGTATGTAATTATTGGTATGAAATGACTTGTGCTGTGCCTTCCTGGCCAGACCACCCTTGGTTTTATTTTCTGGTTAATCAATAATTGACTGATGGAAGCTGTGTGTCAAATACAGACGTAAATACATAACTGTAAATAAAAGCTAAAGTGTTAAATTCACTGCAAAAATAAAAGGGTCGGCCTCACAGTTCCAAACTCTCAGAAGAGAGTGTATATGATAGTACTGTACTGTTCAAATATAATTGCATTGAAACATCGAAACCTGTTTTCCCTCCAGGTCCACAATGAATCGGATTTTGTTGAGAGGCTCAACTGTGCGTCCGTGCGAGGTGTCAAAGTTCTCTCCATCTTTGGGAACACCGGGGACGGCAAGTCACACACCTTAAACCACGTCCTGTTCAATGGCGAGAGTGTGTTTTTTACCTCCAAGTCCTCCAGCTCCTGTACGGTGGGTGTTTGGGCCGCTTATGAGCCCTCCCTCAGCCTGGTTGCCCTGGATACTGAGGGTTTGTTGGGAGCAGCTGCCAATCAAAATCAGAGAATGAGGCTTCTGCTCAAGGTAATCGTACAAAATTGATTGCTTTATGACCCCCCCCCCCCAAATGTTATTTTTGGAAGTCAAATTTCACTGACTTGTAATCAGGATTTAATGCTGATTCAAAACAAGACTTCTCACAACCTTTTATGACCATTTGAACAATCGAATGAGATCCAATTCAAGAGGTCCGTCAAAGATTTTGACTTTGCAAAAATAATGATGGTCAGTTCAGTTATCCAATTTACCTCCACAAAGAGTCAAACTATTATAGAGTCAAAATATTACACTTGGCCCACAGTATAATGCACATAATAAGGCAATGGCAAACCCTGACTTTTGTCAACAGTATTTTCGGTTATTTACATGAATCATCAGTTTTTGTTGTAATTCCTTGTGTTGTCCTTTGCCTTGCGTTGTCATTGATTAGTAGCAAAGTTCTTTATCTCCACTCTTCCAGGTCCTGGCAGTGTCAGATATAGTCATCTATCGAACGCGAGCCGAGCGTCTACACAATGACATGTTCCAGTTTCTGAGCAATGCGTCGGGGGCCTATCTGAAACACTTCACCCCCGAGCTTAGGGCCCTGTCAAGCCGCTGCGGTCTGGACGTGCCCCTCTCATGTCTTGGACCTGCCGTCATTGTCTTTCAGGAGACGACACACACACAGCTGCTGGGCCATGGTAAACGTAACTCAACTCATGACAATATGTATGTAATGCTGCTTTTCTATTAGCCCCAAACAGCCACACACTGCACCACTCCGCTTGGCCCGGCACAATACCCCCCCCACCCCTTTTTCTTCCCCCTATTACAACAGCGAGGGGCATAAAGGGGGTGGGATCAACCGAATTGTGCAAGCATGCACACATGCAGCATGTGGGCTTGTGCCGCAACGTCACTATTTTTGCACCAATTCAAAATATTAATTGCAGTTGCATAATGTGGCAATGTCACAAAGTACATCCCATCCGATGCGCAGAAGCTTTCGCATTTAGACAAAAATCAATTTCTGGGTTCAAGAGATAAATAGAGTGTTTTTTCTCATGTGTGGTTAAGATTCAAAGGTGCCTGGCCATGCCGACATGCAACTCCAGAGGAGGTTTCATGACCTGGGCTTGGGGACTGATGCCTTCAGTTCGGTACAGTACATCGGCACCCAAACCGTCACGCCTCCCACCGACTACAGTCAACTACTGGAGGCTCTCAGACAGCAAGTGCAAAACACTCACACGCGTTCGCCGCGCCACCCCGGCATCGTGTTTCGCGCATTCGAAGTAAGCAGTGCATATTGGTGTAATAATACACATCCATTAGACACAAACAGTACTGGTGATTTGCCTGTAATAGCAACAATGTTTTGTTATTCTGTGCGTGTGTGTGTGTGTGTGTGTGTCCTCAGGCCCTCAGTGAACGGTTCTGTGGTGACCTACCAGATGACAAGGTGAATCTGTACACCTTCTTCCCAGACGAGTACTTCACCTGCTCTGCCGTTTGCCTGAGTTGCAAGTAAGGCAGTTATGAAACCATTTCAACACTCTCCCTCTCGTACAGGAGTTAAACCGAGTCATAAAGGCATACGGTAGATAGAACAACTCCACACATGCCGTTCAAGTGGCAGGCTTTTTAAGAGAATCAGGAGGACAAGAAAAATCATTTCAAAAGGTTTCCCTATTAAAGGTGACCTGTACAAGTCAATCTGGAGAGAGGAGCAATAAAAATAAACAACTGAGATAATGTAGTTGCCACACTATCCACCCCCTCCTTTGGCCGGGGATGTCAACGTGTTCAGCATTTGAGGTCACCCAGGTTAGTACAGCGCTCTTTCAGGTCACCCCCAATTACCCTCAGACGCTTGCCCAAATGGACCGATACTAATATCTAAGACAATGGTCACTGGTCACCAAACTGGGCGTTTTTTGTTGGGGTTTTTTGCGCCACAGACCGGTTCAAACAAGCAGATGCTTTCAGCAGTCGCTCGAAGGTGGCTGTTATGTGCATGGACAAAAGATAAGATTGATTGTTGCTTTGGTGTGGGGCCTGCATGGCTAGTTAGTAGCAGCTAAACGTTTTTTTTCTGTTTTTTTTGGGGGGGGGGCGGAGGGGGGGGGGCAAGAATGGTATTAGACCAAATTTGTTTCGTGGTATCTTGTTGCCATCATAAAAAAGTTTATATTTACTTACAAATTTTCCAAGTAGCATATTAACATTTTTGTATAGATGGCCTAAAGGTGTATAGCCAAGTTGGCCACTGTTAAATATTACTCCAACCCCAAAGCCCAAATTCATGAGCGACTGCTGTGCCATATCTTATATCTTAGGTCTTAAGATAAAATAAGATACGATAACGTTTTTTTTGTCCCACATTGGGGAAATTTGCAGTCTAGAGCAGCAAGATTGGGGGGAGGAGGGATAAAGTGCTTTATTGCACAAAATAAATGTTTCAGGAAAGAACTGTACACAGTTCAATATAAGTGCAATATAAAATAAAGCATTAGCAATATATTTGTAGAATAGAATAAATATAATAAATAATAAATAGCAATCGCATAGAAAACACGGCGTAAGGTGGCTGTGCTACTTATTACCTCCTTATTAGAATCTTAATAATCTTTCATCAATCAGTGACAAAGTTTGAACAAATATAGTGTTATTCAAGGGGGCCTTGCACTAGTTTCGTGTTAGAAAAGTTTGCTTTTTTTTTTGTGTGGGCTCCCAGTATTCGCTGCAAGAATGGAATGAACCATTTGCGAGACAGGGTCCCTCACATGGCAGATGGACTATGCCAGTATGCACACCAGTACAACAACAAAGTCCTTATCTGCAAGGTATGATAAACCCTTGACATCAGTATGATCCGCTGATGAACTGAACTGAACATTGCGCGCATGATCTGAAATGCTACGGATTTGAATCCGTTTCATGTCACCCGGCAGAGATGCTACGAAGGTGGCAGAGAGGTGACCGTCACGCCGAAAACCTCGGCGTCCTCTGACAACCCTTGGCTGGGTCTTGCCAAATTTGCCTGGTCGGGGTAGGTTCCTCTTTACATTTTCCTCCCTCCGCTCCTTTTGTGTTGATTATCTACTTCCTTTTATCAGCTACGTATTAGAGTGTTCCAGCTGTGGCGTCATCTACCGCAGCAGACAGCACTGGCTAGGGAACCAGGACCCAGAAAGCAGCGTGGTGCGTTCTGAAGTCAAACACGTTTGGGAGGGGGTAAGTAATTCATTGTTTCTGCATGTAATGCAAGATGAGATTTGAAAATGCTTTAAAGCAGGGGTGTCAAACTCATTTCACATTGTGGGCCACATACGGCCTCGGTCGATGTCAAGTGGGCCGGACCATTAAAAATGATACCATACTCCGCTATAAAAAAACAAAATAATATGTCTTTCCTTTGTTTTGGTCTAAAGAAGTAGAAGACCACAAGGAAAATTTTGAAATTTAATGAACATATCTGACAAAATATTTCATGAAGCACCTAAGATTTAAGTAATTGGTATTGAAAAATATAGTAATGCACTTTTAAGATTAAAACGAGATTTATAAAGAAAGGAATTTTTAAACCATTTACACGAGCATATCAAATCTAAATGTACAGTAATCCCTGCCTACACCTTACAAACTAAGGAGAGTGCTATAATATGTGTAAAGAATAAAGTATACACATGTCCTTGATAGCGTCTGCTGTGTTGGGTCTGTCTCGGTGACAGACTGAGGCTGCTGTTGTCTTCTTCTCTGATCAAAACAATGTTGTCTTTTACTCTGATCAAAACAGTGTGTGTCCCCTAGTGGATATTCCATGAATTGCACCTTATTAAAATATTTATTCCGTGTCTTTTAATGCATTTTTTCACTTTTAATTATCCTGCGGGCCTGATCAAACCTCCTAGCGGGCCGGTTTCGGCCCGTGGGCCGTATGTTTGACACACCTGTTTTAAAGCCTTTTGCAATTTGTACTACTCCATTAGTATTTCTGTAAAATACTGTGTGTTTGTCTTCAGTCGGACAATTTCCTCACCAACCACCAGAATGCAGCACAAAGGGTCCTGGATGGGATGAACTATGTGATCCAGTCAGTGTCCGAATACAGCAGCGGCCCCACCAAAGCTGTCACTGCTTGGCTCACCGATCAAGTGGCGCCGCCCTACTGGAGACCTAACACGGAGATCAGAGTAAGTAACGCACAAACTCAAGACATAGAGTTAAATGAGACGTATTGCATTTTATGATGTGATTTATGGTTGCAGCTACCGAATATTTTGGTATTAGGATAGCCTCCTGAAAATTCCTACTGGCTTAAAAAAAAATCGATTAATCGAATAGATTTTCCTTTTCCCAGCCAAATGTCGATTCTTAAAACCATACATCCGTCCTTTTAATAGATCTTTTGCTCATAAAATCATGTGACATGTCGCGTCCCAGAGAGACCTTGTCACTAGCGTATCAAAACAACATGGCGCAAACAAGCGTAAAGTCTTAACTGTTGTATTGTTCTCCCCGCTGTGCTCGTCAGGCTTGTCACGGCTGTCAAAGACCATTTGAGGAAGCGGAGCGGAAGCACCACTGTCGTTCCTGTGGCGAGGGCTTCTGCCACCTGTGTTCTAGCCACAGGATGCCGGTGCCAGAGAGGGGCTGGGGTAGCAGCCCCGTCAGGGTGTGTAAGGCCTGCTATCGTCAGGGAGGACCGCCTGAAGCCAACAGTCAGGGTAAGACATCGACATCCCATTGGTGACCTTTTAAATTTTTAAAGTTAAATCAAAGTTACAGAGCCTTTGAAACACACATACACCTTTTACTCTTCTTTTAGCGTTGTCTCGTCTTTAATATTTCTTAGTTTCGTTTTTTGCGGGGGGGAGGGAGTTGACAGTGTAGACCAGGGGCTGGCAGCCTTTTACACTCAAAGGCTTCCAAAAGAATAATGCTGGGAAACGCAAACACGTTTCTGGGCTCTCCTTAGAGATAAGGTGAGAAGCTCGATCATCCGGGAGGGTTTCAGAGTCAAGCTACTTCTCCTTTGCGTCGAGAGGAGCCAGTTGAGGTGGCTCGGGCATCTGATTAGGACGCCTCCCGGACGCTCCCTGGATACATAAATAACATACACTTCCATCGGACATTTCGAATTTAGCCGCAGCCTGCCGACCCCCGACGTAGATATTTGTATTGTGCATTTTTTTTTCTCCTCTTTTTCTCTTAGTGTGTAAAGAGGAGCATCGCGGCCTGATCGCTCGCAGGGTGGCGGAGGTGGCTCAGTCCACCTTGGACATCGTCAGCACTGCTGTAGACTACCCGCTCTGTGAGTTTCTTCAATTAATAATCACATTTGAAAGGCGTATGTATTTTGTTCACAATTTAAAACAGTTATCAGGTGTCTGATTAAATTAAATTAAAAACCGGAACGAGAATTATATCACACCCTGTTTGTCTTGATGCTGTTCGTTTGTTTGAGAGTGAAAGTAAAGTAGCATTCATGGAATGACGAGTACAGGTTTTCTTCCCATGATGACTAGGGGCAGTGCTAGAGATGGTTGCATTAGAAACACAAAATCTTTAAAAAATAAGAATAAATGTCTGTAATGCTTTGTAAATTGTAAAAAAAAGTTGGGAAGCTGTCTAAAATGTAAATTAAAATGAATACAGTAATCCCCTGTTTATCACGGTTAATGGGGACCCGCGATAAACGAAAATCCGCGAAGTAGCGACCAATTAACATATACAGGTAAAAAAAAAAATCTATTTTTTTTTAAGTCCGCGAGAAGCTACAAAACAACTGCGAGCTTCTTGCGGACTTAAAAAAAAAAACAAAAACGTAATTTCTGGACTATAGACCGCACCTGATTATAAGCCGCACCACTACATTTTTAAAGGAAAAAAACATGTACACACATAAACCGCACCTGTCTATAAGCCGCAGGCGCCCATATTGTTACATGAGATATTTACAAAGAAAGACGGTACACAGGCGGCCGTTAAAAAAGTCTTTATATAGGCCGCATCATTAAATAAGCCGCAGAGTTTAAAGTGTGTGACAAAAGTCGCGGCTTATAGTCCGGAAATTACGGTAAATATATATATATATATATATTATTTTTTTTTTTAATGAATATGTTTGAAAAAATCGTCGGGTTTCGTCCATAATCCGTTCCAGAAGGCTGTTCGAAAACCGACATTGTTCGAAAACCGAAACCACGCTCTTTTTGAAATAAAAAAGTTTATTGAACACGTGTGCTCACAATGGAAAGCAACACGAGGAAGCGTCACTTCCTCGTGTAAGGAAGGCGAGAGGAGTCAAATGGTGCATTCAAGTGCGCTCAGTTTGTTCGAAAACCGAAATTTGCTCGTCATCCGAGGCATAAAAAAACTCAACATTTTTGGTCGAGAACCGAGACGTTCGAAAACCGAGCTTTGACTGTAATTACAAACAAGCAAGTGTCATGATTGGGATAAAGCGCGCAACCCCGAAAGAGGTTCACCACTTTATGAACCCCCGAATTTCACTTGTCAATTACTGTACGGAGCTGTGTCTATGTCACAGCTGAATGGTTCGTTCACGGACACATTTTCACAACTAGAATGACAAAACAATCTTGATGGCTGTGATTAAAAAGTCAATTTTCCATAATGACCCCTTGAACAATTCTGACTCCTCTGTTATTCTTTTTTTCAAATTATTGTAGGCTTTGTGAAAGATGTGGCTCGACCAGACTACTGGATCCCCGACCAGGACATCACCCAATGCCACCAGTGCTCCAAAGTCTTCACTCCAGTCATGCCCAAGCACCACTGCAGAGCCTGTGGTCAAGGGGTGTGCGGCCCCTGCTCCGCACACATGAAGCCCGTACCGTCAAGAGGGTGGGACCACCCGGTAAGGGTGTGTGACAACTGCAACGCCAGCACCGATAGTCTCTAAAGTACGGCTCCAAGTCGCCAATCAAACTAGATGACGACCCGTGGCTCCAAAGAGGCTTGTTATCAAGCGGCTGGCCGGAGACCTGTTTTTTTTTTTTTTTTCCCCTCTCTTCTGCCTTCACCAGCTGATTCGCCTCACGTAGAGGCAAAACTGATCACAGATCAGCGGTCGGGTTGACTGCACGTTTCAGCTCCTTTCAGTTGTCGCCCCTAAAATATCATGATGGCTTGCATTTTCACGCCAAGGGACCTGTAGGAAAAAAAAAAAAGCACAGAACCAGTGTGAGATTTTCAACAACTGCAATAGTGCCTTTTTTTCCCCCAAATATGGCAGTAACTTTATATGTCCTCACATTGTATCTTGCAAGGCTCCAAATCATTGGAGGGGATTTTTTTTTTGTTTATTCGTTAGACATCTGTCTGATGTGAAGACCCTTGAAAGGTTACGTTGTTGGATGGAAGAAAACGGTTTCAGTCGCCTTTGAAGAAATATGTGACTGTGTTGTGTCCATGACTTCGAATAAATGCTTGAGCTCGCCCTGTACGCCTGAGAAAGCGAGGCTGTCACAGGGATGGCAAAACTCATTTTCATCCCGAGCCGCATTGAAGTTATGATTTCCTTCGGAGAGCCGTCGGAAGTCTGAATGTGATCTTAAATGTATGATCGCCGCATTTTACATAAATTCATGAATAGTTTTGAGATTTTATTATATTCAGGACTGGTTACAAAAAAAATGCTTTTAATATCACTTAACGTAGTGTTTCAAAAGTGAAGATAATTTACTATGTGGTATTTTAGCAATAAACATTAAGATGATGCGCATAATTTGCTTTTGTGGGGCCACATAAAATGATGTTCCATTAACCTGCCGTACATGTTTTTGGAATGTGGGAGGAAACCGGAGTACCCGGAGAAAACCCACGCAGGCACGGGGAGAACATGCAAACTCCACTCTGGAAGACCAGAGCCGAAATTAAAACCTGCATCTCTGCACCGTGACGAACGCACGCGCACATATTGTCTCATTCTCATAACTGACCATGAGAGTTATTATTAATATCTTATCTTCAGACAAGCAATTTCCGGTTGGGCGCTCTACTTGAACATATCGTAGCTGCCTAGTGTATCAGTAAGGATGGAGCGCATTTTTCGGCAGCGGCGTGAGTCGCTACTGTTATTATTGCTTGTTGGGTCATGGGCGTACTGCATAATATGTCCACACGGGGGTGCTACAAGAATAGAAACATCGGACCCTCGTGAGTTGAACTGGCAACTGTCTTGAATAAATCTCAGCAGGGAGTTTCTTTGAAGATGACTTCCTGTCTCACTACGCCAACATCCAATGCAACCGGCTGTCGGCGTAACGGTGAGAAATCTTCCGGACAAACCCGCGAGAACATGCAATTAATCACTGTAATTACTTTCTGCTCCAGCATCGGGAGGGCATTGACACTGGGGACAATTAATGTGTATCATTAAGTCTGTTTGAAAAGAAGATCGTAGGCCTTTACATATTCAACTGGTCTGGTTAACATTTAGTGCGAGCTATTTAAAAAAAGAAAACAGCTTTGCAAGTGCTTATATAGAGAGAGACAGAGAGAAAACATGTCGAAACCAAGGCACCTTCTTGCTGCAAGTCGACAATGGTAACCACCTTTTTGTTTGTTTGTTTGTTTTTCTCACGTGACTGCATATCTGTTCATATACAGTAGTTTGCTAACCGCCGTTTACCCTCGCGAGCCCCCGTCGTTTTTTCAGCTGCCATCATTGCTTCAGGCACTGTAATTGCTATGTATGGAAGTAGATTTTGCAGACAACACTTTTCAGATGTTATTAATGATTTTTTTTTTTGCTGTGTAGCCATAGCAACTGAGGCTCTCCTGCCTCCAATGTAGTTTATAGAATATCTACCTTCAAACCACACCATTGTACTGTATTGCCTGAATGGATGCTCACTTCGTCATCACGTCATTCGGGGGACATGAAAACACACACACACACACACACACACACACACACACACACAGTCAGTCTTTGGCTCAACTTGTTTGTTTGTTTTTTTAATACGACGGGGAATCGGCTACCTGCAGGCTCGCATCGATTACCCTCGGATTAACTCTGCTTCCATGAGAAATAAAACACCCATCTCTCTCAATTCTTCTACAGTACTCAGGACTGCTGTACTGAGCGGTGAACATACTAACCAGTCGCCCACTGTACCACCCATTTTATATCTACAGTAATCCTTCGTTTATCGCGGTTAATGGGGACCAAAACCACCCGCGATAAACGAAAATCCACGAAGTAGAGACCAATTAACATATACATAAAAACAAAAGAAATTGCCCCACGTGGGCCTTTGCGCTTGAGCAGAGCGCACTAACACACGTACACACAGGCCAGCGATCATGCAGTGTGCAGCAGATGTGTTTATGATTAGTCAATTAAGGATGGAAGAGACCTGCTTTTGTTCTTATAAGTCTCTCCCCCCCCCCACACACACAGACACAAAAAAAATGTATATATATATTTTTTTTTTTTATGAATATGTTTGAAAAAATCTGCGATGCACCGAAGCCGCGATAAACGAACCGCGAAATAGCGAGGGATCACTGTATATATTTGTATTTATAGTATGTTGTTGCAATGATGGCTTAAGCCCCTCGACAAAATGCATTCACTGGACTGAAAACAGAAAGAGCTGCACTTTCTTCATCCTTTGACTCATCTGCAACACAATCATCTTCACTGACTCAGTCCTTTTTCGATCAGGGGACAATAGTGAGTCTTACTGCTGCCACAGCTCGAGTTCAATGTGTCTGAGTTTTTACGTTTGCTGCCTTTCTCACGACCTCAAGGGAGAAAGGCGGCCTTGTCCTGTTCCCGTCTGCAGCGTCAGAATTGCTTCAGCCCGTTTGACTCAAACACAGACAGCACTGGTTACCTCCCGTGTGGTGTCTTACGATCATTTATTGCCCATTACAGTATACAGTAATCCCTCGTTTATCACAGTTAATGGGGACCAAAACCACCTGCGATAAACAAAAATCCGCAAAGTAGCGACCCCCCCCCTCCATATAGGTACATGTACATAATATTTATAAGGCCAAATGTAATGGTATACATGCATGTAGAAGTACATTTTGAAGTAATTAACATGACTTAATGCTGTATGTTAATAGATTTAAACATGTATAAGTTAGGTTAGTTTATGAATAACAAAATACAGTAAACATATATATATATATTTTATTTTTTTTTTAAGTCCGCAAACGGTCCGCGAGAAGCTGCGAAGTCAGCAAAACAGCAAGTCACATAGAGCAACATATACAGTACTGTACTACATGTATATGAATTAAAAAAAAAAAAAAAATTATGAATATGTTTGAAAAAATCCGCGATGCACTGAAGCCGCAATAAACTAACCGCGAAAGAGCGAGGGATCACTGTATGTTTTTCAAAGTATATTGATACCGACAGATGTGTCATTCATATATTTTACTTTAGAGAAGTCACAACGTAATAAATGTAGATACAGATACAATAGACCCAGGAGGAATATGTACTTTTTTTCCCTTGTATGTGATTATTGAGTTTATGCATCTATGCAAGAAACAGTAAACTGTTATGCCACAACATTCATTAGTAAAAGTCTAAGGTGGTGGTGCGGCGTACAAAATGAAAACAAACCCCCCCCCCCCACCAAGTTATGAAAATGCACAGGCATTGTGTTATATTACTTTATTCATCTTTTGTACAATGTAATTACAATACAAATATGTAGGTTTAAATACAAAAAAAAAATCTGTAAATAAAGATTAAAAATAAACTCCACTGTTTTCTGTTACGTCACTAAACTAGTTTGACAATCAAGTTCATGAGGTCGTTGAGTTTGCTTTCTTGCAATTACCCTACATATAATTTTGAGGTCGTGTAAACAAGTGCAGTGAAAGAATATATTTTCAGCCAACGATAAAATAGGATCTTGTTTCGTATATTTGGATTTGTTGGGGTGGGGGGGGGGGGAATAATAAGATTTGTCAGAAAACAAAGCACCTGATAATTGGGAACTTTCTCGTTCTGAAAGGATTTCGTTTGACGAGGCAGCCTATCAAATAGCATCACTGCCTCGTTGAAAAAATGCTTTATAAATTAATCTTACCAAAACGAGCATAGTCAGTGACTCTTCATACAATTGAATTCCCACTGATTTAGCGCACCTAAAAAAAAAGTCCTCCATTAAAAATAGATCTTCACGGTGCCAAACCTTTTTCCAAGACTTGATTTGATGACCTAAACTGGCGTTTTGAGTTTCTACATAAAAGGAGTCTTCGCGTATTTGGTTAAGCTTACTGATCAAACTGTAAATATGGAATGAGCTAGTTGTAAAAAATAAACACCGAAAACGATTCTTTGCAATATAGGTTTGAGCAGAGTGGAGGAGCAAGATTTGCAGATGGAGGCGGCAAGACGCTCCGTTTTGCGGGCAAGGCGACAAAAGTGTCTTTTGTCCTCAAGATTTTCACACACTCTTGTTCTCTCCTATCTCGTCGTCATCTCATATTCATTCCTTTATCCTTCTCCATGTCATGCTTTTAATTCAACCGTGTTGCTGTTCTCCTTGCTTGTCGCTAAACCTTCCTTTGGGCTCCTCCTTTCTTCTTTTTACCGCTATCCGTTTTGACACATTCCTGTCCTCATCGGCCCCGCCGATTTTCTTTTTCGAAAATGTGGTGAACACAATCGATGCAGGATTTGATTCCTGTCCACCCTGTAATTGAAGATAGTCCATATGGGAAGGTAGTGCATCATATTCGTCATCCTTGAGTATTCCGGAAAAAGCGGATGGCGACTGTGAAGTGTCTGTGTTGGATATTCTGCATTGCCTTGGAACATTTGAGCTCCAGAAATGTCCAACAGCGATAAAGTGAAGTTCTATTGATTTGTCTGGAAAAAAAGCAAAAGCATCGAGCCACTATCTACACTTGCGAGGTGACACATGATACGTTTCATCCTGATTCCTGTAACATGCCCGGACTCACATATTTTTGCCCAATTAAAATAGATGACCGACCGATGCGGTCCCGTTTGTTTCACTCGTCTTTCTTAAGAGTTCAACAAAAATAAATATATGGGATAAAATATATTTGAAGGAAACATTTCAACAATTTGAGGAAGTCAATATAAGTTGTCAACATTAAAAAAAAAATACAATAAATACAATCATTTTGGCAATAAATCATTACTACTGAACAGCGAGTCCTCGTAGATAGTGGCTATAAAAAGTCTACACCCCCCTGTTCAAATGCCAGGTTTTTGTGATGTAAAAACGAGACCAAAATAAAGAATTTGTTCTACCATGAATGTGACCTCTAACCTAAACAACTCCATAGAAAAAAAAAATCGGAGAGGGGAATAATGAACAACTAAGACAATGTTTTTGCACAAGTTTTCGCACGCTCCTGTACAGTGAAACTCCTCTACAACGAAATCATGTTTGCAGCAAGAAATTTTTCACAACAGCGGGATTTGAAACAGGGAAAGTGGGAATGGTGTTAATGCATGAAGATATTTTCACACTAGGGGGTATTTTCACCCATGTACATTTCATTGTAGAGGAGTTTCACTGTAACTGGGCACATGTTTGTATTCAACCACATAATCTCACTCATTAATTTTTACTTCCCCTCTTGAAAAGTTTTTTTTGTTTAATTGGGTTGTCTCGAGAGGTCATGGGTCATATCAATGGTTGAAAATGTTTTCCAGGGCTGTGTAGACATTTTATATCCGCAGCACGTCCAATCAGTTCTCACAATTCCGCCGTGAGCAAGAACATTCGTCAAACCAAGAATGATTTCCATTCCTCACAACAAATACTGCCCAAATCAGTCAATGGGATTGGAATGCATCTGTGTCACCTTTGAAAGAAAGCAACCAACTGAGCGTGTCGCTGAGTGACAAGGTCAGTGTGTCAAGGGACTTGCAGCCGGGAAAGAAAGTAAAGCCGGAGTGCAGACATGAAAGCGGGAAAGAGGCGGACACGAGGTGATGTGGCAGGATTTAGATCATCACATCAAGGTGTGGAAAGCTCCCAGTGGCAGCCCCAGCACAATCTGCACAGCTCTCACTGGAGCCTCAAGAAAGTAACATCATTATGGTGTAGGTACTCCATTAGAGAGCTTTTATGGGATGCGAGGCTGCCACAATGTTTCAAGACCTGCATATATATACCATTCAAATGAGGGATGCTTGAATTAGCACCAAGCGTTCTTCTTCTTGCAGCGCGCCACTTTGCTCCTCATCTTAGAGCTCGATCTCAAAAGTCTTCTGCAGGTTGTTCGAAAATGGGTTGGCTGCCGCCGCTGGACTTTTGCTTGCGGGTGCCTGAGCCGCTGGTTTGGTGTTGGTGCTCTCAAGGGCCGCCCACTTGGCCTCAAAACGTTCGTCGTCTTGGGAATTACTGGTCACGGGAGCAGTCAGCTGGCTGCCTTCTGGCGGCCAGCTACTAGCGGCGCCGCTGTTAGAGTTGCCATTGTGAAGGGCTGCCGAGGCGCCGCTGTGCATCGGGAGCCCATTCATGGCTGTTGAAAGAGGAGGGGTGGCGGGGAATGGGGTGGAAAACCCCCCAGAGGGCACTCCTGAGTAAGGGTGGTGAGTGACGCCTTTAGACCCTCCGACCCCGGCGGCGCCAATGGCACCTCCCGTGCCAGATGAGCCAGTGGCCGTGCAGAAGACATTGGCCACCATTTGCGACGGCGTAATTCCCACGACGGGTACGCTGACATTTGGGTAGGTCATACTGCTCGCCAAGCCTGGCATGTAGGTTTGCATGGAAACAAAAGCCGGTTGCACGGGCTGGCTGGCGAACATCCCAACAGGAGCCGAAGTGGCGTCGAAGGCTAAAGGAAAGGGCTGCAAAATGCTTGGGAGGGAGCCTCGGGGTCCCGGGAGTGAGGGCTGGATCATCGGGGCTCCTGACATACTTGGACCAGACATGGTGGGAATGGACATTGAAGGCAAAGACATTGGGGGGCTTGAAATTGGAGGGCCAGGTATGAGGGGAACCGACGAGATGGACATCGGTGGAAGGGGCATCGGTGCCTGAGCTGAGATAGCAGAGGGGCCTGCGATGAGCGGTTTTGACATGGTACCCAGCGACATGGAAAGAGTGGACACCGGGGCCAGACTTGTTATCTGCTGACTCGATACAGACGGTGGCCCAGGAATGCTGGGGATGGTGGGACCCGGGGGCGGTGTCTGCTGGGACATGACTGCCTTCGAGACTTCTTCCAGCCATCTTTCCGCCTCGGAAGGTGTGCGTTTATGCCCGCTCTGCATCACCGCGGACACTGGAGGAGGAGGAGAGTGGCGAGGAGGATCTGGCTGAACCCAAGAAGACGGAGCTAAAGGGATAAAGTGAAGGATTTATGGCATTTATGAACGTTAATGAGCCAGAAATCGTTTATCGGCACAGTGAAACTCCTCTATAACGAAATCATCTGCATTTTTCACAACAGGGGGGTTTTCACTGTAGCAAATTTGATCTCAGATGTAAACACACACATATGTATGTGTACTCTTTATTTTTATTCCAATAGTGCATAAGTATGAGCACACACTTATTTGACCCTTCATATACAGTAGTCAGTGTCGGAAAAAAAAGGGAAAGAAATTGCGAAATTTACGATCAGCATTCACTTACATCTATTTCTTGGATAATGTCTTTTATTTTGCTTCCTCCGTCTTTCCTTTTGATCACTTTTACCCTCTCTTCCAGCGTCACAGCTCTTCTTGTCTTAGCTGCATGCCATCCAAAGGTCCGTTTTGTAGCTATTTTAGCAATGCAACGTTCTTGCTGCGTCTGAAACTAACAATAACAAATACTTCCTGGACTACTGCGCATGTGTAAACCAGTGTGGTGGTTGCTGTTGCCGTTTCCGAACGAAGCAGTAGAGGTCGCTGTTGGATTAGACTTCGTTGTAGTGAATCTCATCGCGAGGCAAGAGCGGAGAAAAATATTTCGTATAACGCAACAGGGTTTTTTTTTGTTGTTGTGTAGGGGGGCAGGAAAATGGGAATGGTGTTAATGCATGAAGATTTTTTTCACACTAGGGGGTATTTTCGCCCATGTAGGTTTTGTTGTAGAGGAGTTTCACTGTATTGCATAATTGAATACGTCGCTTATTACCTTGCATCGGCGCTGGGGGAGGAGGCAGGACCGGAAGCACGACGCAGTTTGGCTGACCACTCGCAGTTGGGCAAGGGTTGGAGAAAGGGTCCTCAGATGGGTTCGTGAAGGAGGTGTTGATCTGGCTACACAGGTCATTAATGTCTCCCTCACCAGACAAACTCATGTCCACCTCTAGTACTAGTAAGAAAGGACCACATAAAAAGGAAGCGGGAGGATGAAAATAAGGTACAGTATGGGAGCGAGAAACCGGGAGATTAGGAGTCTCGCCACATCTGTTTATATTCTTGAACAAAAACACTACCGTATTTTCCACACTAAAAGGCGCACCTTCAATGAATGGCCTATTTTGTAAGTTATTTCATACATTGGGCATTATAAGACGCAATCCACAATGCATCCACTAGATGGAGCTACGCTCAAGGAAACGCCAACAGAACGATCAGATGTCAGTAAAACTTATTTAATAAAGCAGCGACACAGTTCACTTCACCAACAGCAAGTTATAACATTGACTCGTTAACGTTGAACTCTCTTGCCGCTGCTCTATTTCTGTGTTCAACTGCGAAACCGATCGCCTTAATTTTGAACTCTGCGTTGTCAGCATTTCTCGAGCAAGGAGCCATTTTGGGGTCGAAATCATCGCATTTTAAGGCGCGCTGTGAGCTTTTAAGAAAACGGAAGGCTTTTAGGTGCGCCTTTTAGTGCGGAAAATACGGTATTGGTTTTTCGTTGAGATTGCGATTTTACATTCGAAATAAGATGCAATGTGAAATCATAGCACATAGTGCAACTTCCCCCCCGTGGAGGACATTTTAGTCGGCTGTCGTTTTGCAACAAGGATTGGCTAAGCTATAAACAGAGGCAGATCTTAGCGCCAGCTCCCGTTTTTAGCCGCAAGAACGTTTCAACTCACCAGGGTTCTTGGTTTCGAAGTCGGTCTTGCGTTGCAGTGTGGATGGCAGATCATTGAGGCGAAGTGACAGCTGTCTCTTAAAGGGAGAGTTCTTCTGACTCAGAGCTGGAAATCCCCGGAATGAGCCTTGACGCACCAGTTGCTCGATGGGTGCATGGCGGCGGGGGATGGCGTGGGGCCCGCCGGGTTCTGCTGCGCCTTCGGGTGGGGAGGCAGTACCGGGCGGGAGGGCTGCATGAACAGAGGGCTGGTCTGGAGGAACGAGAGTCGAGTCATGGACAAAACATATTACCACGCCATCAGACACACCTCAGTAGGTCTAATTTGAGTAAACATGTGGGGGGGCGGGTGGTCATTCTCAGTGTGATGCATTGCGGTCACAAGCCGCAACAAAAACACATTGTTTCTTCTTTTTCAATCAAATTCCAAAATGTGCCATGACCTCACCTTTGTTCTTTTCCTGCAACTTGTCATCTCGTTCACTCCCGCTGCCGTGCTGACTGCAGGCAGAGTTGGCGCGGAAGGAACCCTCGCGTACGAAGGACGTGCGGGTGGCGTCAAAAGATGCCGTCACGCCACACTCCTTCTCTCTCCGCTGCTTCCTCTCCAAACAGGCGGCAAAGGCGCAGCCCACCGCGTGGCTCAGTCTCTCCCCCTAACGCAGCGGAAAGAAAAACATCTTAAAAACTTGAAACGATCCCAGATGTGTTGACTGATCGTTCGAGTTCACCCGGCGCGATTCAAGCGAGTCATATTTTGACATGCAATACAATTGACACAATGAGGATCAGATGAGTTTATAATCATCCCACTTAGATCTTATGTTGGGTTGTTTGAAGAAATAAGGCCAATCCTCGAGCTCTGTATGCTCCTTCAGGAGGATACATAATTTAAGGAAAACATGATTTTTTTTGGTTTGTTTTTTTCTTGACTTATCCCTTCCAAACACACAACTCTGTATGTTCCGTGTCGTCTTTTTGTTCAAATTTTTTTTTTTTTATCCTTTGTTGAATTAACTTGTGCCCCACTGCTGTCATTTCACGCTATTGGCAGATTTCAAGCAGCTAACAGCGGCCTGCTGACTTGCCACATGGACTGTAGATGGAGTGTACCAACTGAGAGCTAGAGTAAAGATAATCAAGCTACATAGAAGCAGCATCCGTTTTTTTTTTCCTTCACTGTAAACACGAATAAGTTAGCAGAACTAAAAAAAAGTGAGGCAATAAATATCACTTTTTTTGAGTTATGGCAACTCAAAAATTTCGAGTTCTCTGAACTTCAATGTTTTGCATATGTCCAACTTATATTTTTTGATATGGTTACTCAAAAGCTTTGAGTTACAGCAACTAAAAAATTTCGAGTTCTCCGAACTTCAATGTTTTGAGTACAGTCAAACCTCGGTTTTCGTCCATAATCCGTTCCAGAAGGCTGTTTGAAAACCGAAATTGTTCGAAAACCGAAACCACGCTCTTTTTAAAATAAAAATGTTTACTGAACACGTCTGCTCACAATGGAAAGCAACACGAGGAAGCATCACTTCCTCGTGTAAGGAAGGCGAGAGGAGTCAAATGGTGCATTCATGTGTGCTCAGTTTGTTCGAGAACCGAAATTTGTTCGTCATCCGAGGCATAAAGAACTTGAAATTTTTGGTCGAAAACCGAATTGGACGAGAACCGAGACGTTCGAAAACCGAGGTTTGACTGTATATTTTTTGAGTTATGGCAACTCAAAAATTTCGAGTTCTCCAAACTTCAATGTTTTGAGTATATCCAACGTATATTTTTTGAATTACGGCAACTCAATTATTCTATGTTACTTACTTATCAATTTATTTTTAAAACTTAATTTATTAAGTTAACAGAACTCAGAAAGTTCTGTTTTTTGTTTTTTTTTAGTTCTATTAACTTAAAGTTAAGATTTGTAAAGCATAATAACAGACAAAAACTTTGAAGGGGCTTCAAAAATCAAAAGATTAATTGTAGTATAAATTCAGACAAGGAGAAAGACAAAAAAAGCTTGCGGCGGCCCCCCCTCACCGAGTCTTTGAGAGCCATGAAGCAGTGGCACATCCAACGTCTGGTGGTGCCATCTCTGCAGATGTAGGAGAATGCCTTGTCGTAGTTTCGATCCGGGGCACAGAAGGAGACTTTCTCTATGGTCTGGTCCACGATCAGGTCCTGGAAGAATGAAAACAACATTTTGACATCTCACATGTACAGTTGGTACATTTCTGGCAGAAGTTTAAACTGACAGTAACGACTAGAATGGAATACTGAGTGTGCAACATACAGCAGTACGAACAACACATTTCTTTCCATAGACATCACTTTGGCCAAAATGGGCTGAGAGTCAAGGCCAATGGAGTGCTGAGTAAAGGGATCCGATACCGAACCCACCACTCTTTCCGAGCCGTAAAAGCCTTTTCAGTTCTACTTATAAAAGTCGTGTAAAAGATTGTTGACACTTTCAATCTCTGGGATGTTTGCTTCACTCGCCTTTCCTTCGATGAAAGGTTTATTCAGCCTGCATCGGTGTCGACAGAGGAGACTTGGAGGGGGGTATTCGCTTTCTTCGTGTATATTTAGGGGCCCCGAGCGAGCTCCCCCGCTTTGACACTTCAAAAACAAAAAAAGGGAAGCGCAACACAAGAGCCGAGAGGCAGATGAAAGGGACGAAGGAAGACAGAGGGACTCACACATGCATCCCGTTTGGCCTCAGAAAACAAAGAAAGGAGTGGGCGAGGAAAGAGAGAGAGAAAGGGAGGGTGAATGAAAACGAGAGAAGACAAAAAGTGGATAAAGACGAGAAAGAATAACGGGCCATTCAACGCAGCCAGTGAGTGAATGCGGGGAGCCGCGAGTACCAAGGTGAAAGGCAGTGCAGAGCCGAGTGTCTTCTTTGATGTCTGCTTTTGATTCCATGTGCAAAAAAAACACGAGATTGCGCCACCTCCTCCTTCACTCCCAAAGACGTTTTTAAACGTCTTTTCAGACTTGGTCCAGAATTGGCTGGTACTGAATGAGTTAATAGGACGCACCTCAGTCAAGTGCGGGGAAAAAGGCCAATAGAGCTACTGGCTGACGTAGACAAGGTTTCGTGTGTGTGTGTGTGTGTGTACATGTGAGACCTAACAGCAAGGAAATACACAGCATGGTGACATGACTTGGTCTCATCTCGCTACAAGACAGAATTTAACCCTCATGCAGTATTTTTAAGCGGCTGCATGAAGGGTATTACGTCCCAAAAATGTCCCTCTTCCAATGTGCAACAACTTTTTTCACTTTTAATTTTTTGGGAGTTGTGACCTTAAGTGTGAATGTATTTGTGTGCAATGTGAAAAGAAGGAGCGTACAGCATTTCGCCATTGAACGCTCGTCTTTATTCTCTGCAGCGCTTTTAATGCGTTTGACTTTGAAAAGAGTCCCCGGTGAATTGCACTCACACAGGGAGGCCTCTCAGTCACCAGACCAGACATTCCTCAAGTGCAATTTTATGTCTCAGCCTCTCCCCCTCCTGCTAAATACCTTTGGCAAGCCGCTTGGACCAAGACGAGGACAGAATGAGGGAAAATATTTTAATTTAACACCGCACTTCTCCTTTCAGTGGGTACATCTGCACAATAATTCAGCCTTGGCAAAGTTATTAATGCTTAGTTTGAATGACAGTCCAAAAAGTTAAAAATGTTTGTTTTCTCTTGATGTCAATGTGTAACGTCGAAGAACATTGCGTCGTATAAGAGCCAGTACGTTTTCTCTGTCTTGTACAGGACGATGCGTGCATGGTACTTGTATGCCGTCACACAGAGCTTCAAAGTATACAAACACAATAATCGACATTAACTCATTCAGTCCCAAAGACGTTTTTAAACGTCTTTTCAGACTTGGTCCAAAATTGGCTGGTACCAAATGAGTGAAAAGATATCTCGCTGACACCGTCGATCCAAAGTGAGCATTAGTATCTTTGTAAGGACTGCCGACAACACATAACTCTTCCATTTACGATGTTTTTGTGATTTTATGTCCTGTTTTTATACAATATTTCTCTTATCTATTTTTAAATTGTATTTCCTTATTGTCTGTACAGTGTCCTTTGGTGGTTTTCTTTGTCATAAAAAAAAAAAAAGTACAAGAAAATAGATACAGGTTTGCTTACCTTTGTTTTATCATCGACCACCCTGAGTCCATCAGCTGAAACCCACAATACTGCCTTCACTGTCTTTTTCCCGCTCTGCAAGAACCAAAAACAAAACAAAAAAACGGAGGAGAATAAATGCTGCATCAGAAAGCCTACTAATTTACACGTCTCACTTCACCGGATAAATGAACTCATTCTAGCAGTGATGTCATCAAAAGCTATTGTTTGAATGTCTTGCCATTCTAATACAATACAATATAAATCAGCATGTATTGTATAGCGCTTTCACAAGAGCGGCAGCTGTAACAAAGCGCTTAACAAAACAGTTAACATAAAGTAAAATAAACACAACACATAACATAATAATAATATAAATATTATAAATTATTATTATAAATAAAATAAAAACATAACAAATAATGGTGTAAAGTTACATCAGGTTGTGGAGAGAGCAGGGCCATCCAAAACTGGAGACACAAAATGATTTTTTTATAACACACGGGCCAACTCAGCCTACAGTGAAACTCCTCTACAATGAAACCTAAATGGGCAAAAATACCCCCTAGTGTGAAAAAATCTTCATGCACAACACCATTCTCACTCTCCTGCCCCCATACAATGAAAAAAAAACTGTTGCGTTATACGAAATCTTTTTCTCTGCTCTTGCCTCGCGACGAGATTCACTACAACAAAGTCTAATCTGATCGTAAATTTCACAATTTCTTTCCCTTTTTTTCTTTCTACACTGACTATATGAAGTACCAAATAAGTTTATGCTCATACTAATGCACTATTGGAATAAAAATAAAGAGTACATATACGTTTGTGTATGCGTGTGTGTGTGTTTACATCTGAGATCAAATTTGCTACAGTGAAAAACCCCCTGTTGTGAAAAAATTCTTGCTGCAAACATGATTTTGTTGGAGAGGAGTTTCACTGTATATGTTGTAACTTAAAGTACTTCATGAAATTTAAAAAAACACGTCTTTTGAATTGTGATTGTGCGAGTCAGAGAAACCGAATGAAAAACAATTTGTCTTTGAACGATTGCATCGCAAGCCTAGAAGCTGAAGTCATTGCATAATCCCACAGAGAGAAAGCCAACAGAATAGACAGGACACAATTTATGGTCGCGGGAGTTAAAGTGGGAGCAAAATGAGGTGGGTGAGGGATTTATTAATAAGAGGAGACTTTCGAGAGTATTTTTCAGAAAAGTGGAAGAGTGTGCATTTCAAACACACGGCAATGTTTCCCTGGTTGTGTATCAGCAAAACTAAACTAGAAATACACGACATGACCGAGAGTATTGAATGAGTTTGTGCACTTATGAGTATACGTCATGTACTCACAATTTTAAGCTTTTTCACCGCCTCCTCGCATACATGCATCCCTCGAGACTCCTCCACCTCCACCAAGCCCAGGTACTGCAGATCAAAGTATGCATGTTATTTTTTTTAAAAAACCATTTCATTGATTTCAAACGACTATTTCACAATGGCACTGATCATTGAGGGAGAAGACAAAGATGAAACAGAAACGATAAACGCGACCGTCCGACCCATTCAAAGCGTTTCTATAGGTGGCGTATTGTGTTGTAATGATGATAGGTCAGAAAAGGAAGCAGGATTGCAGGAAATTGAGGAGGAAATAGACTGGCCGACAGATGGATCCGTAGACATCTCTTTAACAGATGTATATGTATTGAGTCAACATTTCAAACTTAAAAAACAAACAAACGTGCAATTTATCGTCCGGAAAATACGGTCATCTTGTCTGGACCGCAGTCTTCATACAGTAGAATCTTTTCTGCTTTTTCACACTATTAATGTCTAATCTGCAATAAATAACATACATGCATAGATTTGTGATGTAAGTAATGAATAACTGTAGAGCTGAGTGCCACAGGTATAACGGAATGCAAAAATCGAAGCTTGCAGAGAGGCTTACCCGTACAGAGAAGTTGCATTTGCCCTTGCGTACAGCCTCCTCGTCTGCCTGCCACTGATGCGGTCTGCTGGCCTCAGGTACATAGGTGGGCTTCTTCCTTCTCAGGCTCTGACGAAGCTTGTTCATCTCCGGGGTCACGTGCTCCCTGGTACTGTTGACGTAGAGACAGAAGCTCGTTTATCTTCAGGTTAAAGCAGGCATTAAATGGAATATTTTTAATTTGCATGGAAGAGAAAATGAAAACTGAATGAAAGAAATACGATTATGCTCCACAACATTACATATATACTTGGTGGGGTACCTCTACTACCTTATCTACCCGAATGTAAGGGGTAAATATTAGAAAGTATGATGCAGGATACTTTCTAATATTTAATTTTCTTGCGGCTCCAGACATACCGTATTGGCCCGAATATAAGACGAAGTTTTTTGCATTGAAATAAGACTGAAAAAGTGGGGTCGTCTTATATTCGGGGTCTACACATTATACCCATTTATGACACTAGATGGCGCCACATATCATTGAAGCGAATGCTGAACTTGAACTTCAAACTGAGTCTTGAAAAAGAGGGGGTCGTCTTTTAATCAGGGCCGTCTTATGGCTCGGGCCAATACGGTATTTGTTTTTTGTTTCATTGGCCCAATATGGCTCTTTCAACATTTTGGGTTGCCGACCCCTGGTCTAGTGGGTGGAATGAACAGCAAAGCACCAAAATGTTCTCATCATTCAGACTGCGCACACCTGAATCAACACAAACACTAGTCTATAAACCCCGTTGTGTCTGTACCGTCTAATCAGAGCGTTCGGCCACTCTGCTGTGTACAGTGATGCTAATTTGCCTGCACACTGAAACATGACACCATTGAAATCATTGGCCGCTTTTAAAGGATAATTACTGTTTTTATTCCCCCACAGTACATTTGCCACAGGCGAGGGTCTGGGGTTCACCGGAAACATCTGAGAGTACTATAATAGTCCTTTTGCAGCATCAGAGTGGCGGTATTTATGCAAATTGTTTGCATTGTAACACAGCAGTACTGTCGCATCACACACAGTACAGTTTGCTCCAGGTGTCGGGCACAAACTTTTAAGACCCGCCATGCTGAAAAGTGAATCAATTTACCGTAATCAGTTGGTCATGGAGAAGCTCAACATTGCCATTTATCCATCTAGCCAGTCACTTCCTTCATCTTATATCTCGAGTTCAAAGGACTAAAGGACATGTTTTCTTACCGTCCGGTTGCCCCCGAAATGGGCATACTGGCTGCAACAGGGCGTATAATCGCACATCCTCGACACTGACGACATATAATGTCCATCGAGAAAGCGTCAAATCTGGAGACTGAAAAGAAGAGACAGCTCCCTCTGCTACATACGTGGGTCAGGGTGCGCAGTCACATATATATATCCGCACACACGACGCATCACTTCTAATAATCACTCCTGCAGCAGCGGTAATGACCGGCGTGCCGGAAGCGTGCGTAAATTTACACTCCTTCTCACCTCACAGGCGTGTGTGTAATGTGGATTAGTGATACGCGGCGGCTGTAAAACAGCTTGAGTGGCATTACTCATTCCTGGCCCGTGAGACGTGCGCTCAGTGCCAAGAATGGACACGCGCAGACATGCACACCTTCAACGTGCACACATGCTGGAGCTTGTGCCATTCATTTCTGGGAACAGTACCAAGCGCCCGCGTGTGTTCAAGTAATGTGAAACAGAAGGGAGGTGCTAGTTGGGAAGATCGCACGCAAGTGCTCCCATATTGGGCCAGTGGGAGAGACTAAGTTCAGAAACTAAAACACACACGCGCGCACGCACACACACACACACACATTCCTGTACTTGTGGCGCAGTGAGGACCAAGTAAAGTTCAGGAACTAAAACACATGCGCGCGCGCGCGCACACACACACACACACACACACACACACACACACACGAAGATAAGAGCCACTAAAGTTTTTCGGTTTCAGGGGCTATTAACAACATATTTAGGATACCAAAAGTGCTTAAAAAAAAGGTAGGACATTAGACAGTACAGTTCCACAGAGTTAAAGAAGCTCACATTCATTTTTTTCCGAGCATCACGTTGCAAAATGACAAACGGCGCTGCAGTAAGCAGCCTCTATGAGAGAGTCGCCGGAGACCCATGGGGGGCGGAGACATGACTGAGCCCGCCAACATGGAAACACTTTCCATAGTTGTGACCTCACCCTGTCAACGACAACCATATGCACGACTTTTTGAAGCAGCGAAAGATCGGACATTAAAGCATGAATCAATGAAAAGGTCTAAATGAAGACCTTTGTGGTCATAAAGCCATCAGCACCTCGGAGTAGACTACACAAACCAGTGGCATGAGCCCAAAAGAAAAAAAAAAAAAAAGCAATTTCCTCTCCAAACATCTGCAATACATTAGTCCGCACTACTTAAACAGAGATGTGATATTTTGGAGAATCTAAAGTCTCTTTCGCCTAAGCTGACCACTCACAGACCTCGCAACAGCCCAAAAACAACAAGCCCAAAAGCACGAGACGACATATAGAAAGATGAATTGGAAATCTTATTCTTGTTCCACCCGTTTTGTGGTCCTGTGCAGCAGCAGGAGATCATTCCAGTTGACAACCACGACTGAAGAGCACATTTGGTGGAAATTGAATTGATTTTTTTCTCACGGTCAGGATACATGTACTTGCCGATAAATGTGTGAGCATCTTTTTTTTTTTTTTTTAATGTGGCGGGGGTTAATCTGTGCTAAAACAGCATGACCTCATGTCTTCCCAGCTGTGTTTAGTGATCACGAGATGGGAATTGGATTGATATCTTTGGCTGGACTCCTCCCCCTCCCTCTCTCTTTCTCTCTAACACACCCACACACACCCACCCACTGCATTTCTCCACAATCCAGATGTTTTCTGTTCAACACCAGCTCCAAGATTTTGGCAAAATGAGTCATTCTCCGCCCTCACACTTCTTCTAAACCACATGGTAGTGGAAACAACCTTATTAGAGAAGCAAGGAGGAGGAGACACATGCATTCTGTGTCTCTGTGTGTGCGTGTTAAGTTGAGAATGACTCTGAATCAAACCACAGAAAACATTTTCAGGTTACGCAAAAGCCAAAATAAAATTCGTATGAAATCTGTCGCGGCCCGGTGGGCGAGTGGTTAGCGCGTCGACCTTACAGTGCAGAGGTGCAGGGTTTGATTCCAGCTATGGCCTTCCTGTGTGGAGTTTGCATGTTCGTGGGTTTTCTCCGGGTTTTCTCCCACATTCCAAAAACATGCATGGCACTCTAAAATTGTCCCGAGGTGTGAGTGTGAGCGTGGATGGTTGTTTGTCTCTGTGTGCCATGCGATTGGCTGGCGACCGGTTCAGAGTGTCCCCCGCCTACTGCCCGAAGACAGCTGGGATAGGCTCCAGCAGGCCCCGTGACCCTTGTGAGGATAAAGCGGATCAGAAAATGGATGGATGGACGGACTCGGTCTATTAAATATACAAATCCCAAATCCAATGAGGTTGGGACATGTCAAAAAAAAAAAAAAAGCCTGTTTGGAACATTCCACAGGTGAGCAGCAGGTTAGATTGGAAACAGGTGAGCATAAAAAGAAGCATGCCAAAAAGGTTCGCTTATTCACATTTGTGGATGCCGTGAGGTTCACCACTTTGGGAGCAATTGTTTGAGCCAATTGTACATACAACAGTTCAAGAACGACCTTTCCCAACGTTCAATTGCAAGAAATGTATGGATTTTCCTCATGTGTGGTCCATAATAGCATCAAAATATTTCAGAGACTCCAGCGAAAATCTTCGCACAGACGCGGCAAGGCCGAAAACCTTCGATCCCTTTGAGAGCACTGCATTAAAAACAAGCATCATTGTGGAAAGGATATTGGCTAAGTCGATCAATCAGCAGCGTCTCAACTGACTCCAACTGCCAGCAGCCCCCGATACTCCCATGAAGGAAATTCAATTACAAAGTGAGGCAATAATAAATTCGTTCCACAGACACGAAAGAAGAAACCCATTACGAATTCCAAAGTAATGAAAAGTATTAAACGTTGAGCATTTATTTCAAACAAGTAAGCATAACAAAAAAAAAAACCAACAATAACAACAGTCAGTAAACCATCCAAAAGAAAAACGGAGCAGAATTTGACTTCTCTTCTGTAACGAATTCTTTGCAGAGCCTCTTCAAAAAAAAAAAAAACAATAAAAAACAAAAAGCACAAGCACTTGATACACAAACAAACACAGAGTTTTGCCTTGGAATATATATTTAGGGTTAACCTAAAAATACGACAAGTATGCTTTGTACGAGTTTATCCAACTTGTGTTTCAGAGGCAGAGAAATGACCTGAAGCAAAGACAGGCACAACACCCACTTATTCTTGCACAGCGCCTGTGCACACAAGCACACGCATACACCTGACCCACTTTCTGGGGCTTGCAGACTTCAACAGACACTTTCCATCTCTCGCTCTCTCTCTCTCTCACACGTACAACAAACACACACACTTTTAGACAACAGGTGGAGCGTGTATTCAAAATAAAGAGTGTGATTATGTAGAGATAAACGAGGCCACGTGTTTAGGCTGAAGTCTGACCCAGGACAGGGTGGACTATTTCATTGCCTGTGCACGTGTGTGTGTGTGTGAGAGAGTGAGACAGAGAGAGAGAGAGAGAGATTTCAGCGTCTCATAGTCAGATCAACATACCTAACGGGAAATAAAAGTTCTGTATTGGCAAGACCAACTGAAAGATTTATTGCACCAATACCACGAGTGCACATACGCTAGCAGGCTGCCAAAACATTGGGCACACTAAAGAGTACGTCAAAATACAAAAATTGCTTGATTTTGTCCGTTTTTAGTCTGAAACCCTCAAACCTGACCACAAATGCAGAGACTCAGTCGAAGCATGCAATAAACAAATCTTCGAAATAAAAAACTTTATGGAAAGTAAGTAAGTCAGTCCGAAATAGGACAGCGTGCTTCAAACAATATCACAACACCAAACGTGCTCTGTAATCTCCGAAAGGGCCAGACAGCCGTGGTCACTGAACATTTCCAGGTCAATATCATCGCTGCAACAGTCCCACAAATCACTCAGTCACAATCCCCAATTGCTCTCTAGCAACAACACAATGAGATCAGGAGAGTGTATTACAGTAAGTGTGAGTGTGTGAGTGTGTGTGTGCTACTGACTGATGCAAATTGACAGCTGACGCAGAGCCATGTGCCAAACCATCAGCCTGGCACCCACCGGGTGTGCTCTCTGTCATTCTCCATCTTTCTCTCTCTCTGGCGTTCTTTGCGCGCACACAAGCAGACTATCTTTCCTCGTCGCCTTCAATATCATGTTTCACAGGAGTTGCTGGCTATGGTGAGGCATTAAAGAAAGCTCATTAGCAGGTGGTCATCTGCATAATCAGCTTGAAATCTTCCCTCGGCGACTAAAGCCGCAGTGCGTTTTGGGGAATGTGGATTTTCATTACAATACAGTCAAACCTCGGTTTTAAAACATCTTGGTTCAAAAATTTCGAGTTTTTTATGCCTCGGATGACGAACAAATTTGGGTTCTGGAACAAACTGAGCGCACTTGAATGCGTCACATGACTCCTCTCGCCTTCCTTCCACGAGGAAGTGACACTTCCTCGGGTAGACGAGGAAGTGACGCTTCCTCGTGTTGTTTTCCATTGTGAGCAGACGTGTTCAGTAAACATTTTTATTTTAAAAAGAGCGTGGTTTCGGTTTTCGAACAATTTCGGTTTTCAAATAGCCTTCTGGAACGGATTATGGACGAAAACCGAGGTTTGACTGTATTTGATTGCGTGCCATATAAATCTGCTATTTGAATAAATCAACATCAAGCAACCAACGACGGAAACTGCTCCTCAAAAATGTCTTCTTTATAGAAAAGATCAAATATATCAGAGTTTATATTTGATCTTTTCTATAAAGAAGACATTTTTGAGAGCCTAACTAACCTGATACCAGTCTTTCTAATAAGGTTTGATGTGGTGTTCTTTCGGCGACACATTCAACGGATGGAAAACACACTATTGTCACACGTTTGTGTGTGTGTGCTCCTCAAAAGAGATCTACAGTAGCATATTAACGTACAGTAGGCATCCAACATCATCTGCGCTTGTGCTGGGAACAGCGGGAAGCGCGTGTAGCATATCAAGCTAGCCCAACCGCGTGTTGACATTCATGCATTGCGTGTGTCTGCGTCTTCGATTCTGTCCGTTCTATTCCTTGTGTCCTCGCATGTGCTGTAAAAGTGACGGAAATGGTTCCGGTTGGGAAGCTAATCCAAAGTCATTGTGCAGCCAGGCGTGAAGGGGAGCAGTGGAGTCGATACTCTCCACTATCATGTTGTCATGCCGCGGTCCCACTTGTATTTTCTCTACTCAGTATTCACCACGGGCCATCCTATAATCCCGAACAAATCTCTGAGATCATACAAAAAAAAAATTTCAGCATTGGCAAACAGTAGATCGGCTTCATTTGAATGAACTTTGCAAAGTCAGGGTGCTGGCTGGGATTGTCTCCAGCACCCCCCGCGACTATTGACTATTCATTAATTATGTTAATGTATGTTAAGACGCTGGTACTATTTATGCTGCTTAAGTTTTAGTCTCTGGGGAAAAACAAAAAAATAATAATACAGTCAAACCTCGGGTTTTCGTCCTTAATCCATTCCAGAAGGCTGTTCGAAAACCGAAATTGTTTGAAAACCGAAACCACGCTCTTTTTAAAATAAAACTATTTACTGAACACGTCTGCTCACAATGGAAAGCAACACGAGGAAGCGTCACTTCCTCCTGCAAGGAAGGCGAGAGGAGTCAAATGGTGCATTCAAGTGCGCTCAGTTTGTTCGAGAACCGAAATGTGTTCGTCATCCAAGGCATAAAAAAACCTCCAAATTTTTGGTCAAAAACCGAATTGGACGAGAACCGAGACGTTCGAAAACCGAGGTTTGACTCTAATGCCGTGATAGAACATACGAACTCTGGGCAGAAGTGATCCAAGCTGAGAGCAAATTGGATATCTTCTTGCTTTGAGGCAGAAGTGCTAACCACTCTTCCACACTTACGCCCGCCAATTTGGGGGTCACCAACTGTCAGTATTAAAAAAATGCTGTAAATAAGGTAATGCTACTTTAATGGGGTTGACGTGGCCAATCAATCATGATCGCTACCTTCCACCAGAAGGGTCATGCTTCAAGTCATTGAGCGGCAGAAGAATTTGGGCAGAAAAATCTTGTGTTGACGGAGCTGCAGAGGATGAGCAACGGGCCATTCAACCCCAATGTCCCCTTGACGTACAACTGTGTTCGCTAGTGTCATAAAAATGTAACGTATTGCATATGCAGGTAAGCGTGACCCCTTAAAGTGGCTCTTCTTCATCTATTTTTTCTTAATAATTGTCAAGCAGGCACATTTTTTCTTTTTCTTATAATTCATGTTGTGTTCAATGAAGGAGAGGCCTTTGCATTTGTAAACAGGGCAGAGTCCTGAACTCAAAAGGAACCCCCGTATGAAAAAAAAATATTCAAAGGTCTGCAGCCTGAGTGCATACAAAGAGAATTTCCGGTCCACCCAAAATACGTCAGATGTTACCTCATAGTTTTGGAAGTTTTTTGGGGAAAACATCTGCACTCATGGAGAACTTTCCACATTGACACGGTTCCTTTAACATTCAAAAAGTTTGAACATCGCTCCCACAACTAAACTGTGAAGATCAACCTCGAAAGCCCCGTTTTTTTGTTTTTTTTGCAACCATCTCTTTAGCCTCGTTATAGCGTCTACTGCTCCAGCTTTATACACGGCCTTTCTCCTCTCTTCATCTCCTTATTTTTTCCTTTTCAAACCCAACTTTCACACCCTCCTCCTCTCATCTCCGTCCCGTTGCGTCTGCATCTCGCTTTTCTTCATTTGTCCTCATTCCACCCGTGACGTTTTCTTACTCTGCGCCTTGTTCTTTCTGCGTTTCACAAAAAAAAAAACACATTGAAAAACCTTTTCTCTCTGCTGCCTTGACGCGAGGCCAGAGGGGGAAAGAAGAGAAAAGGGTCTTGAAACTCCTGGGAATTAAGCAAATCCTCCTCCAGGCTGCGCGACTTGATTGAAAACATACCTTCTGCTTTGGCAAAGGCATGCATGCCAAATGCTCGTGCAGCTCTCTCAGGGGCAAAAAGCAATGCTCCTGAACACAAATATGCCGGGAAACAAACACAGAAACAATATGCTGTGCGTTTGCATGCATACATACAACATGTTTAATCTCTTCCATATGGGCATGTAGTTGCTGCATCTGCTAAGGCTATTATCGACGATGAACCCTGTGGACACAGGCTAGACCAGACCCTGGGCACGGTTTGAAAAGCGACCGGCCCCGCCGAAAACACAACAGCCATCGGGGGAAAAAAATATAGCATTTGCTCTTGACCGCTATAGAGCTGAGCGAAATGGAATGTATTAGTGATTGCTAGCGCACCAGTGACCCAGTTTGGAGTCCAAACAAACACAAGTCAAGCCTAAAGCGACGGTACCGTGCAGTTCTTGCACAAAAACCACGACGACAGCTGTACCCTCACCTGGTTTCGATGGCATCCCCGACCTCACCGCAAGAACTCATCGTAGACGGAGACGATCGCAGAGGTGACGAGCCGAGGTTTTTTTGAGACGAATGGCTGTGGCGGCAACAGCGGCACAAGTGGGGGTGGGGGGGCGGTGGGGGGGAATGAGCGGAGGAGAGATTTGTGTGATGATATCGCCACTCGGAATGAGGAGCCGGGTGGAGAGCGAGCGTAGAGCCACAGAGAACCACACCTCTTCTTAAGAGATTAACTTGGAAAAGGAGCCTTCACACGTGCGCGCGCACAAACACACACACACACACACACACACACACACAGATTCATGCAAACGCAATTAGGAGTGCCCACGATCCACATGAGCGTCTGTTGTACAGATGTACAGAAACAAACAAATACCGCACAAGCGTGCATGCTCACAGCTGTGCTATAAATAAATGACAAAAATCAATGTCTGCCCCGGATCCTGGCAGTGGGGAAATACTGGAGAGACAGGATGAAAACAAGAGGAGTGGAGTGGTGGGTAAAGCGTGTCGTCGCGGGTGTGCTGACACAGTTTTCTGCACTCCATCTGTTCTTGATGCAGTGGTCAAGAGTGCACGAGGGGAGCGGGTGAGATGAGGGGCTGGCACTTGATGAGAACAGCTGGAGCTGGAACTGCACCAGGTCAAAAGGAGGAAGCGCCCGGATGCCCTGATAGGGTGCAATGTGTGCAAGTCTCAGTAATACAGCTAGGAAGAGCATGAGCGCATGACCCAAAACGATTCATTCACCCTGGACTTAAGTAGGCCCAATATAAAGCACACACAACCGCATTCGTAAAATCTCTGCAGTTAGCAAAGCGTTTACGTATATTACGCAAACACTACAAGGCTCCAATTTTTTAATTATATTTGTTCCTTTGTGGAACAGTTTTGCGAATCAGTCACTTAATTTGTGGAGCTTCAATTTAAAAAAAAAAAAAAAAAAACGATATAAAGAAGGAATCATTTTTTCCCTCTTTTTATAGACTCTACAATTTGTATTTCTTAAATTCACACTGTGTATAAGCAGCAAACGCGTCTGGAAGCAACGCTAAATTGATTTAAAAAAAAAAAAAAAAAGCTCTGTGGTAAATCAGGGTTCCCACTCTTCCACTTGCTTTTAATTTATGGACCTTTTAAGGACTTTTGATGGCTAATTTAGCCATTTTAAAGGACTTTTTCTCCATTCAGCAGGGGATTCACGGTGGATTTAATGCCCCCTCAGCAATATGTGGGCTGAACAAAAAGCCACATATCACTGAGCTGGTGTTCAAATCATTGCTGCCAAAGGAAGGGCACATCTTTATTTTTAGGGGCAATCAGCTAACCCTTTATTTGACATTCAATTCAATTATTTTGCAGTAGTAGTAGTAGTAGAATGACTCCTGGCTACAAATGCCTTGTCTCTTCTGATGCTAGATCTTGCGGGGGAGTCTCTGAAAGGGTGACAGAAGGACAGGAGATGAGCCAGCCTCCTGCTGCTCTCGGAGTACAAATCAGATAGAATTGTGTGAAATCAGTAATTGCCTAATGCAGTGAAGGGGGTGGCCGGTTGAAGGCACAGAGTGTATTCTGTTGCCTTGTTTAGGAGCACCCCTACTGGATGGAAGGAGAATAGCACAATGAAAGGCACTGTCAGTGTGTTGCGCTGTCGAGACAAGTAGATGTATGCAGTGGATCAAAATGCGAAATGAAATATTGGTAGCTTTTTAATTGCTACCCATTTGTGTTTATTATGTGGTTTAAATAATCTATCACTAGTCACACAAATAATATACAAGTTTACGTTTAATGCACATGATCAGAACTCAACTGTGGAATGAGTAGTCTATGAGACTTGATAAGAAATAAATCATAATAGAAATATTATAATAATAAAAATAATGGCTACACGTTCAGCTTTAGTTGTGCTCCATTGACTCAAACAGAACCCATTTTGACAAAGTCATTTTGGGGATGCATCTCTCCAAATTTAAAACTGCTGACCGTCAAACAACATATTCATGCATTATGTACATGTATGCATGTCAAGCAATTATATATAAGGCCCCAAGTCGAAAAAATCAATAGGCTTTTAGAGCTTTTAACATCTGCCTCATCACTCTGCCCGTCCTTGGTCTAAAAGTGCTTTTCTCGACACAAAGCACATGATGATAACGCGATGGGACGCAAACTTTTAATAGGAGGGCAGTACAGCACAATGAAGAACAGTGAGTCCATATTAGCGCTAGTTCGTTTTTTTTATGTACAATGACCAACTCTTACACATTACGGATGATGACATGTTGACTCAATGCATATGCATCTGTTAAAGAGATGTCTACGGATCCATCTGTCGGTCAGTCCATTTTCCTCAGTGGCAGCTTCCATCTGTCTATTTGCCCTCTAATCTGTTCAGAAAAGCTGTCTTGTCCTTTTCTCTCTCATAAAGGCTCGGTAAAGCAACCTGTATACCAGAAACCAACTACAAAAAAAATACAATAACAATGGAAAGTGTCTGCTGGGAAGACTTTAAATATACAGTAATTTTCATTTACAGTGGTACCTCTACTTACGAATGCCTCTTCGTACAAAAATTTTCAAGTTACGAAACGTCTCAACAGGAAAATATTACCTCTTGTTCCGAAATAAATTTCAAGATACGAAAGGTAAAAATACAATATGGCCTGCTACTTGCAGCTCCGAGTTTCCTGAACGCAACATACCTATAGCTGCTCTGCCATTGGCTATTACCGATCATCATCCTGGCATCCCATTGGCTAAGAGGCTTCTACCGTATGTGTCTATGAGTGTAGCTATAGAGGTATGTGTCAATGCAGCGTCCTCATCATTCGCCCCTCGGTCCATGAGGTGTTCCGGTAGTTTTACATCAAAATATGAATCACCCAGAAAAAGTGTTGACTAGTCGGGCGATCGCTCGCTATGCTGATGTTTGCCTTGGACATTTTCGAAGGATTGTTAAAAGCCGACAAAAGCAAACGTCCTTGGAGAGAGAACAAGAAGTAAAGAGGACAAAAAACGATGACGGAGTTAAAAGTTAAATGACCATCATGTTTATCGTTTACTCTGTTCTTTGCTTTTTACATTATGCACAACTCTCATTTATTGTGCAATAATCTAATTGTAGCATGTATTTCTTCCATATTTTGATGCAGTTTTATGCTTTAGGAAACATTTATGTCTGAATTTTGGGAAATCTTGGAACGGATTAGGCTATTTACATGGAAAACGCGTCTCTACTGACTTTTTCTAATTGAGAAATTTCTTCCAGAACCAATTAGTTTCGTAAGTAGCGGTCCCACTGTACAGAGAAAATGTTTTTGCTTTGCTGAAGCAGGGGTTACTGTGACCTTCACAGGGTGGTCCTGTCCCATCGACAAGCACTAAAAGCAAGCAGAGTCTGGTCATGCAGATACAATGGCAAACAAAACCGGTGCAGGAATTTAGACGGACGTAGTTAGATAAAGCTGCATCATGTGGAACATATGAAATTTCAAAGACTAATTCTATCTGAACCTTTGACCAGACAGTTAATGGCCTGACATAAACAGGCTCCACTGACCACATTTACAGACAGTCAATATTTGAGTTAAGATAAAAAATCTGGCTTCTGAAACATTCGGGACAACCCGTTTACATGCTTAAGTGTGAGTTACTCCGTATACATGCTAAATGTGATCAATTGGAATATCCCAATCTAAACCGTTGCCGAATATCAGCAATATGCATGTATTGAGGAGGTTATTGACGGCATTTAAACGTAGTCACTTTCTATCACAGAGTAGGGCAACTACAACGTTATCATTATACTTTGATTCCTCGCAGCACACAAAAAAAAGACATCGCAAGCTAAAAAAAAACTCCTTCAGTATTATTGTTTCCTTGGTAAAGTGTGGCAAGACAAAAGAGAGAGATTCTTTTGCAAACTAAATGAGTGTGTACGCGTGCGCTTGCAGTCACGAGAGATTACAGACGCGCACCACAGATGGTCAGCGCGTCTCGTCTTTTCACCGTCGCCGCCACCACCACCACCACCATCGAGAAGAATGGCCAGCGGTGGGCCCTCCTCCTCCTCTGTTTCCCCCTTTCTCTTTTATCAGCACGTGTGTCCGTCAAATAGGAGCGCGTGTCTGGGACAATGGCCGCCAGACAAAGAGCCCGCCGACTCCCCACTACCACCACCAAGAGCCTGAAAAGGGGGGCATGTGGGCCTTGTCATCGAGGGAACAATAGCACTGGAAGAGAGAGGCGGGGAGGGAGGAAGGGATGGTGTTACCCACCAGCGCAAACATCGAGTGATGAAGTCCAGCCTGGTTGGTGGCCCTGAGTTTTTCACTGCAACTATAAAGCTTGGTAGTTTGAAAACATGTCTCAGAAGTGCAACACACACTGCTAGCGACACATCCATCTTGGAGGAAGCGGCTACTTTGGCACCCAGGGAGCAGTTTGGGGTATTGGTGTCTTACTCAAGGGCACCACAGGCATGTGTCCGTGGATAGTCTTGAACTGGGGTCCCCATGGTGGCAGGTGATGATATTTATGGTGAATAGATGTAAGAGAGGTATGGTAGCAAATGGAGTTTTCTGAAATATAAATATTTGATATTGTGCCACGTTTCCAGTCACTCCCTAAAGTTGGGGGCCATGAACACGCCATCAAAAAGAATGCATAAAAATGTTGGGAGCTTAAAATGCTAACATTAGGAAATAAATCTCTAATTTGGTCATTTTAATGTGTTGCTGTGTACATTATGCACAACTCTCATTTAATGTGCACTAATCTGATTGTAACATGTATTTGTTATGTATTTGGATGCATTTTTATGCTTTAGAAAACATTTATGTCTGAATTTTGGGGGGGCTTGGAACGGATTAGGGCATTTGCATGGAAAAGGTGTCTCCACTTACAAAATTTTCTAGTTACGAAATTTCTTCCAGAACATATTAATTTCGTAAGTAGAGGTCCCACTCTACATTGAAACGATATTCACATTAGCATTAATGGCATGAAATTTAGCAAGCACATTTCAAGGCCTTGGAAGAGAGCTTCCATTAAAATGTCTGCAAAAAAACAATGAAAACTTCTTTATTAGATGTGGTGAGAGACAGTTTTTTTCCCCGTGTTCTTCTGATGAAGAAGCAGAAATGACGTCTAGTGTCAAACCTCGGTTTCCGAACGCCTCGGTTCTCGACCAATTCGGTTTTCGACCAAAAATTTCGAGTTTTTTTATGCCTCGGATGACGAACACATTTCGGTTCTCGAACAAAGTGAGCGCACTTGAATGCACCATTTGACTCCTCTCGCCTTCCTTACACGAGGAAGTGACGCTTCCTCGGGTAGACGAGGAAGTGACACTTCCTCGTGGTGCTTTCCATTGTGAGCAGACGTGTTCAATAAACATTTTTATTTTAAAAAGAGCGTGGTTTCGGTTTTCAAACAATTTCGGTTTTCGAACAGCCTTCTGGAACGGGTTATGGACGAAAACCAAGGTTTGACTGTATTTGAATTGTGACGTCAGTGTGTAGTCGTTTAAAATCGGGACATTCCAGTTGACATGTATAAGAAACGAAGTGTCCGCTCATGCATGTAAATGAGTTATACCGAATGTTTCAGTATATTGACTGTGTGTAAACATAGCTAGGAGATTTTGGAACAGCTGGGCTGAGTCTTTAGGGTAACAGAAGGTAAGATAGGGGAGTGGACAAGAGGACACCGAGAAAGAGAAGACATTTTAAGCCAAGCAGCCAAACAGGCTGCTGACACACTCTTTTGAGGCAGCAGCTGGTTGGAGAGGGGATCTCGCCAGCTGTGCCTCCGCTGACCTCCACCCACACCTCCTCTTCCCCCTTTTACATGCTAACCCCCAGCCCCCAATTCTTTAACCAAATGTAGGCAAACACACGCCACACTCAACCATCTGTCAATTGGAGAATCGTGGCTCACGATTGTGCGATAACGTGTCAAAAAAATATCTCATCCTGACCCATGCCCCACACAAAATCACCGGAGAAAGAATCCTTCTTTAACTTCTCTGACGCCTCAAGTATGGAGCCATGTTACCGCAATAGAACACAAGGGTTCGAGTCCAATGGCTAATTTAAAACAGAATAAAGCTCGTTTATATTCAGCACAACTCAGAAAGGGACACAAGCAGACTTGGCTGCAACTATTACCCAAGGGGAAATTCACTTTCACTGTCATCACTTTGTAACGAGCATTAGACAAACAAAAGCATGACTCCACCCATCTGAACAAATTAGTGTGAATGTCAGTGTGACTCGGGGCCGGGCGATATACTGTTGGTATGCCGAAACCTAGATATGAACATTCAAGATTTTAAAATTAGGACGATGTGAGTAATATGAATTTTCCACATCGTACTGCATGTCCAGATTAGGCCAACCAGCCACATTTGTCCTTATAAGTTTGCCATTGATTGCCAGCCAATGACAATCATCTTACGGAGGGATGGAGAGACTCGTGCATAAACAGAAACACAAATGGCCAACACACACACACATTGTACCTGCGGTACTCCCAAAAAAAATTACAAAATTATTCAGCATTGGAATCAACGAATGGGAGAAAGTCTTGCGTTTTTAAATACAGTCAACCCTCGGTTTTCGAACGTCTCGGTTCTCGGCCAATTCGGTTTTCGACCAAAAATTTCAAGTTTTTTATGCCTCGGATAACGAACAAATTTCGGTTCTCGAACAAACTGAGCGCACTTGAATGCACCATTTGACTCCTCTCGCCTTCCTTACACGAGGAAGTGACGCTTCCTCGGGTAGATGAGGAAGTGACGCTTCCATTGTGAGCAGACGTGCTCAATAAACATTTTTATTTTGAAAAAAAGAGCCTGGTTTCGGTTTTCGAACAATTTCGGTTTTCGAACAGCCTCCTGGAACGGATTATGGACGAAAACCGAGGTTTGACTGTAACTACTTTGATCATGATTATCGACCACGTTTTACTTCTCTGTACCAACCAATGTGTTCCTTGACTGATGCTATCTTTAGTGGATACAATTGAATATAGTGTACGTAGAGCCTCAAAACGGGAAACAGGCTGGCACAGTTCACATCGCAGCGAGTCCTTACATTTCATCGGCCAATGTTCGGGAGTGAGTGTCCAACTGTTTTTGTGACAGTCCCGTCCAAGTCGGGTTCGGAAGAGTCATGCCCGGTGCATTGGGCCTGAGAACTGAAGCTACGTAATGCGTCAAGTCACATTTGAATGGAAACATTTGTATGAGACAAAACATACATTGATGCAGTTAACACACACATACGCACACAGACAAATACAAGGTTTGCTTACACAAGAAAATACGATCATCTGCCCTCTTTTCCAATCCTAAAACTCTTTTACTCCAAGGCCTCCTTTCCTCCATGTCTTTACCCTCAAGCGTTAGTTATCAGTGTGAATATTGGATAGGGACAGATTGTATGGCAGAACACAAGACCTACATACACAAACCTACACAAGCCAGACAAAGGCAATGTATGATGAGGGGTGAAATTATCATCTATTATTATTAGAGCCGTCAGTTTAGCGCGTTATTATCGGCATTAATTTAAATCAATTTTAACGTGATTAAATTTAAATCCACTATAGGCTGAGTACTAGTTTACCTTAGATGTGCACTTCATAATTTTATATTGCTCTGTTTTGATTCCCTAAAAAGAGCTGTTAAAGGAGCTGATGTGTGACAAAATATGTTTTCACTGTTGTTGATGGACAGTAATATTGCGGGAGAGATTATGTGTGAATAATTGCTTCAAGTGAAAAATGTTCATGTAAAATTGAAAATCGAAATTGTTGTTTCAGTAAATATTTGCATTTTGCACATAGAAAACTGATCCATGATTCCATGTTAATGAGAGCATTAAAACGGGAAAAATAGGACAAAAAAATATATAAAAGGAAATTTAGAATCGATAAAAAATTTGAGTAATCATGATTAATTATGAGTTAATTGAGTTAATTATGACAGTTGCGTTTTAATCACGATTAAATATTTTAATCGCTTGACAGCTCTAATTATTAGATAACTATATAAAACACTTATTTTGCAAAAAAAAACACAAAGGCTATTGCTATTTTCTATATAGGACCAAATGCTTAGTTTCAAAGTTTAAAAAAAAAAAAAAAAAATCACTAATTGTATTTTTATGACCAAAACTTGCTATTTTAATATGGACCATTTTTGATTGTATTTACGTTGCAACTTGAGATTTTTTGGCACTCATTTACGTAGTTCGTGTTCTTGTCTGTCTAGGCTTGCACAAAGTAACGTTTCATAAAAGCGTACCAATTACTGATGTTTACAAAATAACTTCAGGGAAGGGACACATAGTTCTTTATTACAAACAGACATCAGCACCAGCAACAAGTCACTAACTTTAAAAGCTAAACAGAGGATTATTAAGTGAGTAGACTGCAGGTACTCCAGACAGGGGTCACCAAATCTGGTCCTCGAGGGCCCCTATCCTGCATGACAAGCCAGTGTTTGAATTATGTATTATGGGAGTTGGCTGTCTGGATGTGAATATAATGCAAGGAAAAGGGCCATTGAAATCTGTTGTGTGTGTGTAGGTAAGAGCGAAAATGATTCAAAGCTGCCGAGTGTGTCAGAAAGGGTTCTTAGGAATGTAGAGAATGAACAAGACCCTATGTGGCACATAGTTAACCAGAGAGGAGGCAAAATACACACGCGGCCAGACACAACACTCAAAAGCATCTTCCTGTGTTCTACACGTGCACATCAAGTCAGCGGCCATCTGGTGATTTCCTCTCCTTGAGCCTACCACACCCAACTTGACCTCCCACTGTTCAGCTCACACAGGCGAAGACAGGAGACAAGGGGTGACAAGAAGGAAGCATGCTACTCACCCACTGAGAATGACATGAGCTTGAGAGACGGGCAAACACTAATCAGGCCACAGTGTTCTAATGACATCACACAACCTCCTCGCTGTGCCAGGCTGCCATCTCCACTATGCTGTTTTGCTACGATTCTGAGGAGCAGATCAGCAGGAGGAAGTCAGTCTGCACACTGTTTTGGTCTCTTAAGACTTGGCAATGAAAACTAACGTCTCAAGCATAAATCAGTCGACATTCCATTGCGGGAAGTCGGGTCATTTCAGCGCAGCTTAGTCAAAACTGGGAAAATGATATCAGAAAGATCATATTGAGATGATGCTAAGTACATTCAGCCTTGAAACTTCATAGAAAATCAATGTTAATGGGGCGTTCTGAAATGTCCTGGCTGTCAGTGGTTGGTGCTCGTAAGAACTTCCAACTAAAGATGGACGGCATGATTTCATACATCTTTGTTCATTTGGCACTTTCACAACAGCATCTTTCCAAAATATTTAACATAAAATAATGAGAATACAACAGCACACATAAAACATCAACAATAATACAATCGTAACATAGATGAACAACCATTCACTCACACCCAGGGGACGATTCAGAGTACCCGGAGAAAGCCCACGCAGGCATCGGTAAACTCCACACAGAGACTGAAATCTAACCCCGAACATGCACTGTGATGCGGACGGGCGAAACCGTTTGTCCACCGCCTTCCGAGGGATATTTTCCTAAAATTTGGGGCTGAATCATGCTTTTGGTACATCTTCAGCAGCATGGGAATTGAAGTTTATGCCCCGCTATGTGAGTTAACATAACATAGTACAAACCATTAGATCAAAATGCTCCATTAAAAACATACACAAATGTCATACTTTTGCCAAATAATGCTTGTATATTAATGGGTGTTGATAAATTCTAAGTAGTTTTGGTTTACTACCACAGTCAAACCTCGGTTTTCGTCCATAATCCGTTCTAGAAGGCTGTTCCAAAACCGAAATTGTTCGAAAACCGAAACCACGCTCTTTTTAAAATAGAAATGTTTACTGAACACGTCTGCTCACAATGGAAAGCAACACGAGGAAGCGTCACTTCCTCGTCTACCCGAGGAAGCGTCACTTCCTCGTGTAAGGAAGGCGAGAGGAGTCAAATGGTGCATTCAAGTGCGCTCAGTTTGTTCGAGAACCAAAATTTGTTCGTCATCCGAGGCATGAAAAAAAATCGACATTTTTGGTTGAAAACCGAATTGGTCGAGAACCGAGACGTCCGAAAACCGAGGTTTGACTGTACTTCTGTTTTTCTTGCTTGCGCATTATGTGAATACAAATGCATACAGTGATAACGAATGGCAATGGAGAAAACCGTTCAATAGGCTATTGTCTGTCGGGCAAGTGGCAAGATAATTGTGAATAATGTACTAGTTTCTGCTTAGATTCCTGTCTCACACATACAGTACAAGTCTTACTGCATGCAAATTGTATTTGCAGCCGTAAACTTGTTGAGCGATCATTTTTGCCTCATTTCTGTTTTCGTGATCGCAGTACAAACAGCCGGGAACCATGTGTGCGACCCAGCCGCAGAGGATAAAATGGAACAATGAAGCTTTGATTTTGTTTTTTTTTTTAAACATGCATTTTACTGCGTCTATTTTCTATTCAGAGGGAAAATGGTTGTTTATATTCAATAACGACAATGACAGTTTAACCATGTAACTATTATTTGACCTGAAAGCTCCCGAGTTCCATAAAAACAACAACCTTGTCACTAGTCCGAATAGAAATGCATTCTTATCACCGAGAGAGTTTTTCAACACAAAATGATCAAATGTACTGTGTGCAACAAAATAAGAGTATAAGGCAGGGGTGTCAAACATACGGCCGGCGTTTGATCAGGCCCGCAGGATAATTTAAAAATGAAAAAAATGCATAAAAGACACGGAATGCATATTTTTAATGAGGTGCAATTCATGGAGTATCCGCTAGGGGACACACTGTTTTGATCAGAGTAAAAGACAACATTGTTTTGATCAGAGAAGAAGACAACAGCAGCCTCAGTCTGTCACAGAGGCAGACCCAACACACAAACGCTATCAAGGACATGTGAATACTTTATTCTTGGCACATTTAATAGCACTCTCCTTAGTTTGTAAGGTGTAGGCAGGGATTACATTTAGATTTTATATACACGTGTAAATAGTTAAAAAATTCCTTTCTTTATAAAGCTCGTTTAATCTTTAAAGTGCATTACTATATTTTTCAATACCAATTACTTGTTAAGGTTTTGTGCCTTTGTACAGCCAGTGGGATCAGTTGCAATGCATATATGTGAATGATAAAAGTAAATTGCACATTTGTCTAAGGAAATCTTAGGTGCTTCATAAAATGTTTTGTAAAAGATATGTTCATTAAATGTCAACATTTTCCCAGTGTTCTTGTGCTTCTTTAGACCAAAACAAAGGACAGACATGTTATTTTGGTTATTTATAGCAGAGTATGGTATCATTTTTAATGGTCCGGCCCACTTGACATCTACCGAGGTCGTATGTGGCCCACAATGTGAAATGAGTTTGACACCCCTGGTATAAGGGTTCAGGAAGAAAGAAGAGGTGAAGGAGTCTGGCGGATGCTGCTGAGCAAAGGATAAAAATAAGAGAGCACGCGGTCAGAAAGAGCTGTCCGACTTGTCTGTTACAAAGACAAGAGCGAGGAGAAAATATAAGGAAGATGCTGAAGGGAAGAGGCAGATCGACTGATGGAGATAGAGAGACAGAGACAGAGAGAGAGAGAGCGGAAGGAGAAGAGTCTTGTGGAGTCAGTTCCTCTTCATCAGCAGCGATGCTGTCAGAGCTCCTCACCATAGCAACAACGAGTCACAGCATCGATACTGCTTCCAACTATTGTGTGATGCTACAGAGCAAAACGTTACACTGAACAGACGGCACATCGCACGGATGCCCGCCATCACCTTGCTGTTGAGTTGTGTCACTGCCGCCTCACTTACTACTACGGCCCTTCTTCCTCTCCTCTAACGAACCGTTTCTGTGCGCCGAGAGCTTCGGCTTTGGTTCTGCCTACTCTGTTGTTAACAATCGCTTTGTCTACGTCAGACCGAGCAGTGAACAATTCAAGGCTATATTTAGTGGTTTGCCCCTCACCTCCACCCCCAGCCCCGACGTTTAGCAAGTTTAGCTGCATTGGGCTGACATCAGACAAGAAAGTAGGAAAAAGTTTGAGGTATTTTAACACAATGTTAGGAAACACTACTTTCATTCTATAGAGAACAGAAAGCCGAGCTAATCCATCTCCCACTATTGAAGGGAGAAGACTATAATTGTGATTATGTAATTGCAAGGGGGTTGTTTTTTGTACTCCCGTAGTGCAATAATTAGCAACAGCAGTGTTACTGTTTTCTTTGTCTAAATATTTGTGGGGTTTTTGTTTTTTTACTAATATAAAAAGCAATTTCAGTTCACATTCTGCTGTATAGATTTTTTGGGGTGGTAGGTATGAATTGGAATTTTGGGACAAAAGCAAAGCAGCAGTTGAAAGAGTTTCTGAGCCTTTGGAATTACAGTGTCTACAACAAAACCTACATGGGCGAAAACAACAAAACCTACATGGGCGAAAATACCCCCTAATATGAAAAAAATCTTCATGCATTAATGTGTGTGTGTGTGTTTACATCCGAGATCAAATTTGCTACAGTGAAATGCAACAGTGAAAAACCCCCTGTTGTGAAAAATTTCTTGCTGCAAACACGATTTCATTGTAGAGGAATTTCACTGTACCAAGAGCTCACCAAAACACGGAGAAATTGGTCACCACATGAATAAAAAGACAACAGTAAAACAAGCAACTCCTGTGTGTGTGTGTGTGTGTGTGTGTGTGTGTGTGTGTGTGTGTGTGTGTGTGTGTGTGTGTGTGTGTGTGCGTGTGTGTGACAAAGTGACAGTTGCAATGCCTCCAGTTCTGGTCGTTGTATTCCGAGAATTTCCCATTTGTGCTTTTCTTGTTATTTGAAGAGGGAAAAGGCCCACGGAAACAAGGAAATCAATTGCTAATGGACACGAAAACAGGCCTGCACGGTGTGCACGGTAGGGAAGCATCGTATTGTGTGTTTGTGTGTGTGTGTGTATGTTTGCATGAATTAAACTATTCAATTGAATGCATGTAATGGAGACCCTAGAAGCAGTGATGGAAGCAGGTGTGTGTTATAATGTGTACGATTAAGATGAGGGCTTACGTTTGCATAAATGTTAGGGCCAATTACATCTTTTATGTCATTGATATGCACTCCGGTTTCCTCCCACATTCCAAAAACATGCATGGCAGGTTAATGGAGCACTCTAATTTGTCCCTCAGTGTGAGTGTGGATGGTTGTTCATCTCTGTGTGCCCTGCGATTGGCTGACAACCGGTTCAGGGTGTCCCCCGCCTACTGCCCGAAGATGGCTGTGATAGGCTCCAGCACCGCCTTTTAAAATGGTCTCTTATCTGTTCATCAGCATCCATTAGTGCCCTGTCTGGCTTATTATGCCATACCGCCACGTTTGTCATATTTATTGTCAGAGAACCCATCCACTCTAGAACAAACTTGAAGTACCCCTTATCCCATTACCTAATTATGTTGCTTTTATTCATCCCACCACCAGAGAGGCAATGAACAGTTAATTGCATGCTTTCATTGGCTGAAGAACTGAATGAATCAAAGCACAAATTGTGACCACAAGGTTTCCGCATAACTTTTCTGACAATGTTTCTCGACATTTCAAACCTGACAATTGCAAGCCTACAGGCAAAAGCATGCACGACAGTATTCAAACATGGGAGGAAGTGCAATACGGTCACCGGTAGTAACAGAACCGGGGATGGAAGCGGAGCTGCTTGTTTAGCAGACCCACCCGGGCCAGCACAAAGGCGGCGACGCCCTCTCCCACTACCAGCCAATGCAGACAGCCCGATGATTGGCCAGCTGGATGACCTTTGATCCCAGTCATATTGTGCTCTCAGCTGGGCTAACGCTTGCCCCCTTGAATGCGGGTGCATGTGTTTGAACAACAAAAGACAGCCAAGACCCTTCAATAGCATAAAGAGCTGTACGACGGGAAATGGTCTGAGCGGATGTGGACAGTGTGCATGAGTGGAATGTATGCATGTAGCGGACTGGGGCTTGGGCGTATTCATGACAATCTTTTAGCAGCTCGCTTTATGAGCGCCAATTTGTCCTAAGAAGTTCAAACAGCTTTAATGTTTTCAAACTTTAACCCCTCACCTCATATCTAACCTCAAATCTAAACCAAGCCCAAACAGCAACAATCCCACAACTTGATTTTGGATCAATCCAGGTGTGTTTAAAAGGCTCGTATGACTAAATTATGCCAGGTGAGATTTCCATGTGGTGACTATTATAAAGTGTCAACACGATCATCCAGACCTTGGTGTGCAACAACAACAACAAAAAGAAGGCAAGGAAGGGTCAAAGTCTCATACAGTTCCGGTGCAACAAAGACCAAAGGCAGCTATATAAAAACTAAACCCAAAGTAGCATCCCCAAACAGAATGAGAGGAAAAATGATGAATGTTAGGGAAACTAAGCCAGGGGCCAACAATATTTAGGCTGAAGTACACTGCAAACGCTCCAAAACTACGAGTGCATGTAACCCAGCAGACAACATTATTGTCTGTCCCCCAGTATAATCACAATTTTGCTCTCAGTTGGGTTGCAAATGTTTGCTTTATGCTTTTTACTGGGGAACTTTTGGTCTAACATTAACTCATTCACTCCCAAAGACGTTTTTAAACGTCTTTTCAGACTTGGTCCAGAATTGGCTGGTACTGAATGAGTTAAAGTCGCTCATGTCAAGGCAATAAGAACCGGGGTCCAAATGCACAATGTAAAACGTACCATGTATCATTTTCTAGTCTGGTTCGGATCAAAAGAACCAAATTATTGAAATTCTTTCGTGGAAGCATAACCTTACTCTATGCTTAAATCTAACCTTGATAATACCTGTCCTCCAATCCGCAGTTATGTTTACACAAGAAAGAGGAAAAACATTTTATTTGTATTTTCTTTAGGTTATGGTCATACAGACCTACAAATGAGAGACTGTACTGTAACACCCATGTCAGGCCAGTAGTTGGCAGTGAGTCACCAAAAAAAATAAATTAACTACAGTCAAACCTCGTTTTTCGTCCATAATCCGTTCTAGAAGGCTGTTCGAAAACCGAAATTGTTCGAAAACCGAAACCACGCTCTTTTTTAAAATAAAAATGTTTACTGAACACGTCTGCTCACAATGGAAAGCAACACGAGGAAGCGTCACTTCCTCGTCTACCCGAGGAAGCGTCACTTCCTCGTGTAAGGAAGGCGAGAGGAGTCAAATGGTGCATTCAAGTGCGCTCAGTTTGTTCGAGAACCGAAATTTGTTCGTCATCCGAGGCATAAAAAACTCAAAATTTTGGGTCGAAAACCAAATTGGACGAGAACCGAGACGTTCGAAAACCCGAGGTTTGACTGTACTTGCATATGCGCATACTGCTGGTCTTCCAGCACAAATATGTTTTTATTATACTTGTAAAACAACCGCAGCATGCAGCAAATATACACTTTGCGTCATAAATGCTACTATACCGCTGCCTTCCACCATGACTATTTTGAATGTAGTTTATTGGCCAAACTCACCACCTAACATCTGCACATTCTTTATTGCCAAATGTTTTGATGAAAATGATAACGATGATGTTTGAAGAAGTGTTTTGCAGTTTACAAAATACTGTTGTTCGCTAGAAGAGCTAACATCCAAAGTGACAGTTTTTTCGTCTACTAAAAAAAACAAAAATCAGTCCGGTGTACATTCACCCAAAAACCTAGCCTTTATCTTGCTTAATATAATGACTATCTAAAAAGTAGCCTAGCTTATAAACCAAACTTTGTCTACAGAACAAATCTTATCAAGCCATCTTTGCACCTAGTAGTGACCAACACTAAATGACCACCGCACCTTCTCTTCTCTCATTTGAATATATCCCTCTCCTGTCAGAGCCAAAAGCTGTCTTTGCAGGTGATCTATGGCTTGTAGGCTTTGGTGGCCTGAATCCTGTGCCTACTGTCATAATGCACAACATATGATTCTCTGTCTGGGTCAGAAGCAATGGGTCAGACCCCCCACCCATAAGAGCAGTATTCTCTACGGAATGCCATGTCATGGAACAGATGGAGATCTACAGACAATGGAACCGCATGTACATATTCGCCGACCCTTGTACAAAAGCATGTGTCTTAAATGGAAGCCCCACCACACTTTCTTGGGTGCCATGGTACGCCTCTCAGTAAATTGGTAATATTATTTTAATCGTTGAGACATTACAGTAGGGTACAGCATTTTTTTTTTCTTCAAAGTCAAACCATTAATTTTGAGATTACATGACAAGACTTGGGGAAAAAAACACAAGTTGACAGACTGAAAGACAGATTGAAGTGTGGTCCCTGAGAAGTAGAAGTCAAAGTTTCTGGTTTACCGTCACTACGATGTTGTGAAAAAAAATCAAATGGAAACCTTACAAATGAAGCCAGCATAATTACGGTAGCTACATTCAGAAGAAATATCATAAAAGTCAAAATAATTGTCACATTAATATTGCTTTAAGAACGGAGCAAAGTTCCACTATGAGATCATTGTATTTTTCTGATGGCTTCTGGACGTGAGCTGCTCCCCAAGGCAGGGTCGTGTTTCATTCATTTCACATATGCGATAGAAAAGAAATGAGACGTACTACAATTACCCATCCAATTATTTAAAAAAACTCATGCAGTCGACCACAATCTCTTAGTGCCCCGTGCTATTGTTACATATACAAGCATTCGAGGCAATAACCGTGGAAGTAAAGCGGAACGCAGGATTGGATTGAATTCAGCTAACTCACCGACAACAACGACGGATGATCGTCTCCTCCCTGTGAATCCAGCGCGAGAGTGTACCAAAAAGAGAATTCAGTGATATTTCCGAAGATGCCAAAGATCTTCTCCACCCACTCTACGATTCTATGACGGCAATGTATAGTGTCTCTGTTTCGGCGTAACTCGAGCAGGCTGGAACTCTTCCTCGCACTCACGCACTCACACACACACACTCAACACGCACAAAACACGCGGCGTTAACAACAAGACAATCTTACGCAAGCATTGAAGCTAAAAAGGCGTCAAAGAACGATGCTTTCAAGTCAGCGTTGGTCTGTGTGGCGCTTTTTTAGTACCGAAGCTTGGATGCTTTGCCTGTTCGCTGTGCACTGACTGGGCTGCTCTCCTCCGGCTCCGCCCGCTAAGACTGCCTTCCCAGTGCACCCATTGGCACGCAAGGCCGGACATGCAAATCCACACTTCCCATTGATGTTTTCCATAGGAAAAGGGCGATGGGGGGTGAGGGGGGGGCTAAGGCACGTTTCCATCACTCCACTGCGCAACTGTGCGGTAAACCGCCCACTGTGACTGCTCTCCACTCGACGTCACCATCCAGGGAAAGGCCACAAAGACGGGTTGGGACGTGCGAACAAATATTCATAAAGTTCCAATTAGCATGTATAGCATTAAGTTCAATTACCCACGATTCTAACATTCGTTTAATGCGCAATACATAGCAAGCGTCGGGAAACTAACCCCGCGTTCTCTACTTAGCAAATGTCAGTTAGTCCGTTTCTCGAATACTTTTTGAGGTTTGGGTATGTCTGTATTGGGCGCGAATGTATGGAGTACAGTGATTCCTCACTACTTCGCGATTCACGTATTCAGTGCATCGCGGATTTTTCAAAAATATTCATTAAAAAAAATTAAAGAAAAACGTCCGCGAGAGGCAGCGAAAGTTAGCAAAACAACAGCGACACACATAGAGCAGCATATACAGTACTACATGTATATTTCATGTTTATGTTTACTGTATTTTGTTATTTATACACGAACCTAACTTATACATTATGTATATAATAATAATAATAATAATACATTTCATTTAAAAGCGCCTTTCAAAACACTCAAGGACACTTTACATTCAAAACAAGAACAATAAAACCACAGATAAAATTATAAATAATCAAAAGGAGAAATGCATTTAAACTGAATATGCGATTTAAATAGCGATTTTAAAAAGTTGACGCCTATATATATATATATATATATATATATATGTGCAGTATATATACAATATATATATATATATATATATATATATATATATATATATATATATATATATATATATATATATAGGCGTATATATATATACATATGTATATATATATAGCATTAAGTAATGTTAATTACGACAAACATTTACTTCGACATGCATGTATACCATTAAATTTGGCCTGGCGTCATTTTCTGCTCTTTCCCTCACAAATATCAAAATGCTATGGTACTTTAACACCATCAACACATCAAGGAGCACTCTTCCCTGAATTGACATGCGCTATGATAGTGAGGTACAACACAACGGAGGAAGCACGGCGAACCAATTATTCTTCCTTAGTGACCTCTGAGGAAGAGTCTGATGAGGATTTTTTTCCTTCAAAACTCAACAGAAGAGGAGGACCAAGGAGGAAGAAGGCCATGGAGATGGTGCAGCCAGAGGACGATGAACCGCACAACATCATGTGACTATCAAAGAACAAAAAAAGAAATGTGCCAAAAGTATACGCTGATATTCAAGAACCTTTTTTTCCCAGATGACATCAACTAGCTGATCGTGAACATGACCAACCTACAGGTACGCAAGACCAACACTAGCGGCATCGGGCCTGCTATGCATAAACGGGTTCTGCTGATCCCGGCTGGTATGTACCGATCTAAAAACGAAACTAGGGCCAGCCCCTGGGACAAGAAGATGGGTCATCTTGTGTTTGCTGAGACAATGTTGCATCGGAGATTTACGCATATCAACCGCGCGATGCAGGTGCTTTGATGACAAGCTGCACAGGTCACAGCGTCATCACTACCAGTAAGATGTCTGAACCAGCAAAGCACAACTTTTGTCTTTATCAAAGCTTTCTGTCAAAGCTGTCTTTTCATCTGGTGTCATGAGAATTTTTTGTTTGTTTGTTTGTTTTAACGACAGCGGTCACAAAGGTGCCCTGTATCTCTTTGTTTTTGCCATGTTTAATTTGTTCAGTAATTGTTGGTTGTTTTATTGACATGCATTTTTTTATTCTAAATACAGTATTTCATCATTGTTGTGACTTTTTGATCCTTTTCAAGGTACTATTTACCTTCCATAATATTTTCCAGTTTGATATCTACATACAAAGGACATACATAGCATACATAGACATATATACAGTCGTGGTCATAACACAATGTAATACTACTTCTATTGTTTATACAGGGCATAAAAGCAACCAATCTTACATGTATGGATAGGTCTGATGCCACTGAACATTTTGAGTTCGATTCCGGCTTCCTGTGTGGAGTTTGCATGGTCTGGCCATGCCTGCGTGGGTTTTCTCTGGGTACTCCAGTTTCCTCCCACATTCTAAAAACATGCATGGCAGGTTAATGGAACACTCTAAATTGTCCTTAAGTGTGATTGTAAGCGCAAATGGTTGTTTGTGTGACTGTGACTAGCAACCAGTTCAGGGTGTACATCTAGGATAGGCTCCAGCACACCCGCGACCCTCGTGAGGATAAACGGATTCAAAAAGGGATGGGCGGAAAGATGCTCTGCTGAGGCCACAAATGCTAGTAAATACACAGTAATGACTAACTCACCCACCAGAGGATAGCAGAGTTGACTCTCATAAGTGATTTTTGAGATTTTGGTGATTTTTTTTTCTTGTTTATTTAGTTAAATTAATATAAAAAGAGAAGCAACGCTTCACGAATTTGCATGTCATGATTGCGCAAGCATCGTGAGGGTTCCTTTTCACCGGCTACTCTGGTTGCCTTAATGTCAGCACGCTAAATGTCCTTTGTTTTTTTCTACACACACACACAGTCACACACACACACACACACATGCTTTCAATTATTTATGCACTGTCAAAATGGCATTGTTTATACAATGACTTTTTAATCAATTTAAAGTGAAACAACTGTTGTCAATGTGTTTTGGTTTGAAAATTATCCTGGTTATGTTCCCAAAACAACAACAAAAATCTGTGTAGTATTGAAAACAATTGTCTCCATTATATAATGGGTTCAGTTGTTTTGGTATGTGAAGGACATTTTAGTAAAATTGATTTGGGAAGATTGGGAAACCCAGATATAAACAATGGAGTGAGATATTTTCATGTTCTTAATTGCTTCTACTGAGGAATTCAGGATCACTTCATCTGAAGTATTTATTTATTTATTTATTTTTTACAGCGTCACAATTATTCGAGATCCCCCTCTTTGATGTGATGCGGCACGGTCTCTCTCTTTAGGGCCAATGTGCAGTCAGGTGGCTCAGGCCAGCACAGGTGGTGGAGACGCTAACAAATAAACACAAACGTTGTACTGAAACATGCCAAAATCATATACAGGTATACAACCAAACAGTTGAGAATGTTCTCTCTGTCTCATAGAACAGGAATCATTCTTTCACATTGCGTGTTCACTGGTGAACTTGGCCCACCTGACTGAGGGTTCCAGTGACGGTAGTCAGCTTGTACAGTGCCCAGCCTGGCACCAACAAGATGGAGGAGAGGGCCATCATCCAGCCCATCACGTAGGCCCATGTGGGGTACACGTACCAGCGGTTGAATGTCAGTGGCCGGTATTGAATTAGAGAACATGTGAACGAGCTCTGGGCAAAACAAAAAACAAAAAAAAAGACGTTTCCTTGTGTCTGGGTCATTTCAGCACAATGTGGCGATTGCTGCTGGAGCATTTTTTTGGGTGTGCTGTCACAAGTCTTACAAGATAGGCTGATTCATTCATTTGCCACATGTTGGAGATATTCTAGCTGAATAGTGCCAAAATTTGTTTCGGTGGTCTATCTGAATGTATGCCGGTGCATCACGGCCATGTGGAAATGGCGGTAAAGCAGAATTAATAAGCTGCACCACAGAATCAGGTTTATCAAAATCTTCCCCTGGATATCTGGGGTCGAACAGTCAGTCATCACTGACCACCATGTAGCCCCGCCCCTGCCTGTTCCGTTTTCCTGTTTTAGAAATTGAATGTTATCTTTGAGGACAAAAATGTCCCATGCATGCTCCCCAGGATAAGATGGTGCAGGTATACCTAATGAAACAAGAGCACGTTACTCGAGCTAAAAGATCAAGAGTGAGAAATTGCACTCACCAGTGAGACCAAGGGTGTCAGGTAGCGCCAGCAGATTTTAAAGAAAGGATTGGGCCGCATGCCTGTCATGTTTGTTATGATGCCGCTCAACCGATCTGCTCCTTCATGGAGAAGTATGTACAACAGCACATCATAATCAGCCCATTTTGGAGCTACTAGCACACTTGTGAAGCCATTCGTAATTGCAATCAAAGCGAGAACTAGAAAAAAGGTTTGTGATTGGTGTTCACTTGATTAGTTTTTGATCGTGATTCATTTTGACCGTCATGGGAGTTGCTATGGTCAAAGTTCACTGTTCACAACAAGGTAAAACAAAAAAAATATTCTCAACAAACCACATTCACTCCACATAACATGAAAGCTGACCAGATCTGACCCATGGAACCTACCAAATATCCAGCCCACTGCCAAGCTTTCAAATACACAGAGAAAGAGGATGCAGGCTCCATTGCAAGCGTAGTAATCGAAAATCTGGAAGATGTACATCCCTCCCTGAGGACGACATATTTGCACTCATTGGCAACAATATTAGGTATACATGTACAACTTACTATCTTAGCTACAAATGATATCTCATAAACGTATGAGATATACGCCTATCCCAGCAGACTTCAGGGAAAAGGTGGAGTAGTCCCTGAACTGGTCGCCAGCCAGTTCCAGGGCACACATAGAGACAAACCACCATAGACACCCACATCGTCACTGAGCGGGAACCGAGCCCACGCTGCCAGGACACAAGTCAGGCCAGGGTGCCACGACACAATCAGTGACAAAGTGTCACCAATATTCTGACCTCAGTGATCATGACAAGTTGTGAGAAGAAACACGTGAGGCAGAAGAGCAGCACGAAACATTCCCGTCTTCCCGCACGACGCAGTACTTCTGCAAATAGGTCAGTGATAGATGAAATCACCACCTCCATGCAAACAAACTGTGAAGAGAGAGCAAAGGCACAAGGTCAGGTGAAGGCGAAAAGGAATGTAAAGACAGACGTCTAACCTGTGTGTCCAGGCCCAGAAGGATGATCATGATGAAGAAGCAGACGGCCCACACTTGAGGCACCGGCATCATAGCTACCGCCATTGGGTATGCGATGAACGCCAAGCCAGGGCCTGCAGCCAACATCCACGTACACCAAAAACCATTAACTTGTGATGGGTGTTAAACTCATTTTCTTCTGATTCATATCATAGTCATTGTTTTACTTTGAGGGCTATTATTACTGGGAAAACGTCCAGTTAAAGGGGAAGTTACTGGATTTTTGTTTTTATGGAATATCCAACCATGGAAAATGGGAGAAAAAAATCCCCATCTCTCAGTTGTGAACAATTTAGCAAGACTAGTAAACAGAAGAAGAATGAAGAAGCCCCAGACAGCCAAGATTATTCAAATGTGAGGCAGAATTAATAACAGTTCTTCCTGACAGGTAAGGGATCACCTCTTTTTTGATTTTTGATTGATCCGACCTAAAAATAAAAATGTAAAAAATCGACTTTTTAACAGAGCATGCCGAGTGTTATAATAACACCCCATTACGACTAAGTCATGCTACCCATGTAACGTTAGCGGCTAAAATGTTCTTCTTTACAATGCTAATGATAGTTTCGCATTGTTGGCACTGCTATTTCGATGATGCTACATATGTGTTTTCTGTGACTATGGCAACTTTGCAGCTTTGGTCAGGGGGTCGTGAAGTGAGGCTACATTCGAATCTTGCTAGCGATTTTAAAACTGCAAACTCGCCTTTGTCTTGATATGTGATTCTGAAACATAGCCAACAGAGGGCGCTGTAGGTTTAGAGTTGATAGCATATGACAAGGCTTCCGGTAACCATAGTTCACGGAGATCACCATATGTGCTGGCAACAATAAAGTTGAGCTCAGGCTCATTTGTTCACTAAATGATGGCTCATCATTTTAAGATGAACAACACAGCCTTTAAAACAAAAACCAGTAACTTATGCCCCACATGGGTCTGCAATTGACTATAGATGCCAGAAGAGGCCGACAAATGACTACTTTTGAAGCTCCTCAACCCAGCTCATCATTGTTCCTTGGCACAAAGAGAGCACATTCGGAGGAGGCAGGAAATGTTCACCCCTCTGAGGCCAGATCGCAACACACAATCACTACACTGCCTAATTTAAGCACATCCACCCTTGTTCTTCTTTTTAAAAAAGTGACCGAGCTATTGACAAAGAGCGCCTGCCCAAAAAGGTTTATAATTGTTGATAAATACCACAACTTCCTCAAATCACTTCAACATATACAGAGGTTTCTTGGCATTAAGATGCCACAGGATGGCACCAACGCAACACTTTAATTGGTTTTCCTTGAGCACCAACAAAGCAAATAAGTGACTTTTTCAGCAAATCGCAAGAGGACAGGTCAGATATTTTTATTTTTATTTCTTTTAGTGACCAGGGCATATTTACGAATGAACTGCGAATCAAGTGGGACTCCATTGTACCTGACTCTGCCACCTCAGCAATAGGGACGTCTTGCTCATGAGCCATGAAGCCCAGCACTGAGAAGACAGCAAAGCCAGCGACCATACTGGTGCAACTGTTCAAGGCGCACAGCCAAAAGCAGTCCCTGCAACAAACAAACACTTACAGTACTTTATGAACAATGCGTGCAAACTATTGAGAAGCTGTAGCTTGGTGCCACAGTCGGAATAAATGTGTATTGTATTTGAGTAGTTTTCTAGCTTTATTGGAACACTTACTTGTAGCAATTGTTGCTGCGGGGGTTATAGCTGCCCAGTACAATCAGGGTGCCCACACCGAGGCTATACGAGAAGAAGATCTGCGAGCCAGCCTCCATCCACACCTGTTTAAAAAAGGGTGTCATTGATTGTGTTTACCCTCTATCACAGCGCGTGTTGCATGTAATGCAGTCCGACTTGTGGGTCTGTTAGTCGTGACAGCTCGGGCAGAAGGTAGAACTGAATTCCCTGCGTGGCTCCCGGAAGAGAGATTCCTCGGATCAAAAGGATGAGGAGCATCACGTAAGGGAATGTGGCAGTGAAGTACACTACCTGGACAAAAGGACGGTCACCAAATGTCACAGCATTAAGATATTTTTATTTTTATTTCTTTTAGCGTTTGGTACAATTTGATGGGACTTCACCTTTCCGGTTGATTTGACCCCTTTCCAGATGCAGAAGTAACAAATGACCCACATAGTCAGGAGGCACAGAAGCACCTCCCACCTGATGCTGCCAATCTCCTCAATGCCCCCTGAGATTTTTAACACTCTCCGTCTGGACGGGGTGAAAAAAAAAAATTATGTCACTTAAAAAGTTTCAAAGATGCTATTATCATGTATCTCTCTTACTCCCAGAATTCCACTGCTGCTGAAGTTCTTTTGGTGTGGTTGGTCTGATTCCTCGTTGTCGTAACGTCAAAACAATCCACTGACAGAAGTGACCAAGGTATACACAGACACACAGACAGAATGTGTACACAGAGAGGACTGTAAACTTTACGCTGTTATACAAGTTGTTCACTGGCTACTTTACATTGTATCAAAGTGTTATTTCCTCATTGGTATACCGTGTAAAAAATATAATGGAATAAAGCATTTACAAAAATGTGAAATGAGGCTTCCTTACCCAAAACCAAAGACTGATCTCACCTGTGTTCCAGTAGTTGTTGCAGGTGCTCCAGGGCAACGTGGAGTTGAAGGAGAACAGCAGGTAGAAGAGGGCCCAGGACAAAATAATGATGTATGTCATGCAGCTGTACAGCAGGATCAGCACCCCCGCGTAGCCGATACCTGACACACACCACATGCTGTTTTTTTTTTTTAATAACCCTAACACTATATGTTTAATGTCAGGGTGGCTATTGATCACTGACTTGAGGTCATGCCACTTCATTGTAATCGGGTTGAGCTCAGGTCTCTGACTCGGCCACTCCAAAAATGCATATTTCTAACTGTTGAAGCCATTGTGCGGCAATGACAATTCAACGTCTTTTTAAATTCTTTCGTCTGCCTGTTGGGTCATTCTCCTGTCGCATTCACCCTCTTCTTTTAAGCTTCAATTGGCAGACAGATAGTCTTAATTTCATCTCCAAAATGTCTTGATTAACATGGGAATTTATTTTTCTGTTGCTAATAGCAATGTGTCCAGGGCCTGAGCTAACAAAGCAGTCCCAAAACCTGATGCCCCGGGGACCATACTACACAGTTGGTATGAATTTTTAATTCTACTGGGGTTTTTATTCTCCAAACATAAGGTTACATGTTAGATAAAAAAAAAACTAAACCTTGGTTTGATCTGTCCACAGTACATATTGGAACATCCATGCGCTCTCTGTTGCTAACTTCAAACCTATAGTAATGTTTTTGAGGACATCGGTGGCTTACTCTGGGGTGCCCACCATCCATCCGACCATCCATGCTTTTATCCTTCCAGCCATCCATTTTCAACTCCGCTTATCCTGAACTGGGTCAAGGTGGTGCTGGACCCTATTCGAGCTACACCCTGAACTGGTCATCAGTCAATCAAAGGGCACATATAGAGATGACCATTCACACTCACATTCACACCGTCAATGAGTGGGAACCGGTCCCACACTACCCGTACACAAGTCAGGTGAGAGTACCACGACACCTTCAGCGACGCCACATGACATGCATTCTTGTTTAATGTATTACTTTTTGTAAATTTGTCAACAGCGATGTTTGCATACTGCAGACATTTCTGTAAATCTTTAGGTGACCCTCACCTCCAGGAAGAAATGTAGCTCACAAGTGAGAGTGGCAACAGTGATGCCTTTTCTTCCTTTTCAGACAATGTTTTATCCTGGACTGGTGAATATAAATGCGTTCAGAGGTACTTCTGTGACCCTTTCCAGATTAATGCAAGATAATTCTTCATTGTAGGAAGTAGGTACAGTTATTCTAAGACCGCTTTGTATGAGGAACTGTTCACATTGAGCAACAAACTCAAGATTGGCAATTTTAACCAACAACTCCAATCTCACGTAGACTTGCCGTTGACGGACTCCTGATTTTAAATTACTTCTTAGAAAAGTAATTAGCCTGAGGGGTTCACATATACGTTCACATACTGTTAGGTTAAGCACATAATTTGTCAATTGTTGTGACCTCGCTGAAAATCAGATCACATTTTATCACCGTCTTGTACGTGACAGAGTGTTGCACACCTTGAGCCAATGGGCACATGTCCCACCAGCAGCTGATGCTCCCCTCTTGGGTGTGCTGGCCGATGGTGGACTCCAAAAGGAAGATCGGTACACCGCACGTCACCACAAACACCAGATATGGCACCAAGAATGCACCTGAATGTTTCATACTCCTTTGAGATTTGGACAACTTTTGATCGAGAAAATGTTGCTTACCGCCGCCGTTTTTGTAGCACAAGTACGGAAACTTCCACACATTGCCCAGGCCCACAATGTTTCCAGCAACAGCCAGAAGAAATTCCACTTTGCTGCCCCAGTGTCCTCTCTCCTCAAGTGCATCTTGGCCCGCTTTTCCACCACAATATTTGCTCCACATTCCTGAAAAGCTCAAAATCAATCCGACCTTCCTTTCAGCCACACACATTTGCCACACAAGCTGTCCAGTTTAATTTGTAGACCAAATTTTCAGATAAAGTCACGTAATGAGCAACCGTCCGAGCAGTTAATCAGTTTCGAGGGCAAATATAAATCATCTCCAGAACGGTGGGAACAAACCTAAAGTAAAAAGGAGAACTTAAAATTGTGAAGAATCAAGATATATTTGTGTCATGGTGCTTTTTAGATATGATTCAACAATCTTTTATGACTATTCCAAGCTTCCAACTTTATGGAAAACATACATAATGTCATGGTTGTATGAGCCCTGACCTGAACCCCACGAAACAAAATACAGAAATTGTGAGCCAGGCTATAACCTCACAAATGTTCTTTGGGAAAGTGGACCGAAATTCCCACGCCCTTCTAAAATCATGGATACTGCGGAGGTAAGATTAGTTCACTATTATTTTCTGTTGTTACTCCCTGTAAATTATCATTATTCTTGCACTACAGGTACAGGAGGATAGGACATGAGTACGAAAAGAATAAATTCAATAAAGACTACAAAGAAAAATGTGTGCCTGCTTGATGAAACATTTCAATGGCGAAGACAGGTGAAATGCTGTACAATGTGGTTGTTTATATGTAGCTGATGAATTCAGGTCCATGACTGCTTCTTTTGGGGACTTCAGGATCAGTTCATTTTTTTGGTCTGTGTCAGAATCATTCCAGATCCTCCTCACAGATGCGTTGCAGTGTCGTTTCTTTGTTTAGGGTCAGCGAGCAATCAGGCGGCTCGGGCCAGCACAGGCGATGCAGACGCTAACAAATAGATACACACAACACTTACTGAATTATGCCACAATCTTGCACACTGCAAAACAATTGAATATATTGGCTGCTTATTTGATTCATACAACAGTCTTCCTTCTGCCCACCTGACTGAGGGTTCCTTTTGTAGTGCTCAACTTGTACATTGCCCAGCCTGGCACGAAGAGGATGGAGGAGAAGGCAGTTATCCAGCCCAACGCGTAGGCCCAATTCGGGTACACGTACCAACGGTTGAATGTCAGTGGCTGATACTCAACTAGGGAATATATGAAAGAGCCCTGGAACAAAAAATGACAAGTACTATCATATATATGAGAATGTGACACAGGAGTGGATTTTCACTCATGTCCCATACCACTCCCAACAGAAAAGAATCCAATCCCAAATCCCAGACCAAAGTAAAAAAAAATTTAAAATCCTGTCCTGGTCCGCTCCCGTTCAGAATAATAATAATAATAATAATAATACATTTTATTTGAAAGCGCTTTTCATCATACTCAAAGACGCTTTACATGAGCTTAAAACAGGATAAAAATGTGCATTTAAAAACAAGCATACATAATTTACAAAAACACATTTAGATGAACAAATGGCAAAAAATGGGTAAAAGAGATTAAGAGGTGTTGAAAGCATTGCGGAACAGGTGAGTTTTAAGAGATGATTTGAAGGATTGTAGGTCAGTACAGTTGCGGAGGTGTTGTGGTAGAGCGTTCCAGAGGGTGGGGGCGGCAACAGAGAAGGCTCGGTCCCCCCAGGTTTTGAGCTTGGTCACGGGGATGGCGAGGAGGTTTGTGTTTGAGGAGCGGAGGTTGCGGGAAGGAGTGTATTGGTAAAGAAGATCGGAAAGGTAGGAGGGGGCCTGCTTGTGAAGGGCTTTATAGGTGAGTAGGAGGAGTTTATATTGAATACGCTGGGGAACGGGGAGCCAGTGGAGGTTTTTAAGGACGGGGGTGATGTGATCACGAGTGCGGGTGTGGGTGAGTAGGCGGGCGGCAGCATTCTGGATGTACTGTAGTTTATTGAGGAGTTTGGAGGTTGTACCGTAGAGGATGCTATTGCAGTAGTCAAGGCGGGAGGTGATGAAGGCGTGGATGAGGGTTTGAGCAGCGTTGAAAGAAAGAGAGCGGCGGAGACGAGAAATGTTTTTGAGGTGGAAGAAAGCAGTTTTGGTGATTTGGGTGATGTGTTGGTCGAAAGAGAGGTTATTATCAAAAAGGACACCAAGGTTGCGACAGTGAGAGGAGGGGAACAGGGTGCAGTTGTCAATAGTGAGGTTAAAGTTGGAGGCTGTTTGGGTGAGGGACCGAGGACCGATTATTAGCAGTTGAGATTTAGTGCAGTTAAGAGTGAGAAAGTTTGTTTGCATCCAGGATTTGATGTCTGAAAGACAGTTAGACAGGGTGGAGTGGGTTGTAGGGGTAAATGATTTGGTGGATATGTACAATTGGATGTCATCAGCGTAGCAGTGGAACTGGAGACCATGATGGCGAATGATTTGGCCGATGGGTAGAAGGTAGAGAATGAAGAGAAGAGGACCAGAATGACTTGCCACTCCCATTCTGCTCCCAATTTGGAGGTCATTTACATTAAAAAAAAAAACAGTCACATGTTACTCGTTTATTGACAGTTTGTCGCCCCCTATTTCTCATGAACGTTTTTTTTTCATGATTTGTATGTGTGTGTGTGTGTGTGTGTGTGTGTGCGTGCTGCCTGAATTATTCATTCTGTTCTTAATTTTCCTTTTAGTTAGTCAAGGCTCCTCTACGAGCCTTTCATAATGGGAATTGTTGTAAAATGCCCCAAAGATTGCCAGCCAAGTAAATCAACTCTGTGTGTTCTTGTGTGTCGTCCTGCATATGTATTAATTAAAAAAATTAAGCCATGAAATGGCTTAATTTTGTGTCATGGCTGCGATCTGCTTATTTTCTACAAATTTAAACAACTGAATCGTCATCCTCTGAGACTGGTGATGCCATAATATTTGCCAGGGGTTGTACAATGAATTTTCTGGCAAATTAGAGGCCAGGTCTAGAATGCACATAGTAAGAGACACTTGATCCACTATACACACGCTTCTATGATCAATATACTTCCTTGCATGATAAAAAATTTCAAAGGACACCTCTCTGACAATGTCAATCAAACTGAGCATTTTCTCCTTGAATGCAGAAATCATGATGCGGATCTTGATTAGATGATGTGGGTCTATCTCGTGAAGTGCCTGATGAGCGCGTTGTGCCGAAAAGCTCCATAAATAGAAGTCTGACTCACCAGTGAAAGCAATGGGGTCAAGTAGCGCCAGCAGATTTTGAAGAAAGGGTTGGCACGCTGGCCTGTCATGTCTGCTATGATACCACATAGCCGCTCTGCTCCTTCAGGGAGAAGTATGAGTATATAGAATATTACATAATAATCCCCTATTAGAACAATGACAATAATGTACTTACCAGGATGATAATAAATGTTTTGGACTTTTCATGACAGGTATTTTTTTTAAATGTTGTTTTTAAATGCAGTTGGTTTTAATTCCTTTTTTAGAGTGTATATCATTTTTCAATCTTTTTTTTTCTCAGAAATGCTCACTTTCAGTTTAGTTTTAATCAGTTTATCATTCCAACATTTTTAATGCTATGTTTGTCAATTACATGATTAAAGAAAAGTCCCTATTGTGTATTCAAGTAAACTGCAATTTCCCAAAAACTGTTTTACCTTCCTTCACCCATTCAAATACCAAAGTAAATACATTTAAAATTAACCCGAAATGAGTTTAATTGACAAAGACAGCAATGAAGGACATTTTTACTGTAATGTAATTATAGCTCTTTTATTTTACTGAGTTAACAAAAATGTTTCTTCAATTTTAGTCAGCGATTAACTATCCGGGGGAGACTCTATGGTCAACGCTCACTGTGCACTGCTCGTGACAAGACAGATTTTTGACGTGACAGAATTTCTGTCACGTCATATTAACGTCCTTGATGAAAATGTACCACATCTTTAGTCCGTTTTGCCAATAAATGATAAAAGATCACAAAATGATTGAAAAAAATACAAGAAGCCATCAACCTACCAAAAATCCAACCAACTGCCAAGCTTTCAAACACACAGAGAAAGAGGATGCAGGCTCCACTGCAAGCGTAGTAATCGAAAATCTGGAAGATGTACATCCCTCCCTGTGGACGACATATTTTGGCAACAATATTAGGTACACTTGTATAATGGATTGTACAGCCTACACTTTGTGTCTCTTTAGGATTGTGCGGGTGTGCCCAGTCAAGTGTCCAACGTGAGCGTCCAGTTTATTTCACTCAAAATAAATGGAAGGATTCATTTCGTGGTGATAAGCTAAGAAGGTGCTGATGGCCTTTGACTTTTTTTGTTTGACAGCACAGACAGATTCATAATGACGCGAGCCAAACGTTCCAACCTCAGTGATCATGACGAGCTGTAATAAGAAACACGTGAGGCTGAAGAGCAGAAGGAAACCTTCCCGCCTGCCTTTCCGACGCATCGCTGCAGGAAACATGTCTGTAATTGATGTCATCACTGCCTCCATGATGACAAACTGCAGAGAGAGCAGAGCCGCGAGGTCACTTCCGAGTGGAAAGGAATGCCAAGACGGCCATCTCACCTGCGTGTCCAGGCCAAGGAGGAAGAGCATGATGAAGAAACTGACAGACCACACTCGAGGCAGCGGCATCATGGCCACCGCCTGAGGATATGCGATAAATGCCAAACCTGGACCTGCAACCATATTAACATGCACCACCAGTTCGCTACGTTTCAATTATCTGAAGTGGAGCACATTAGTTGTGTTTACCACATGTTCACGGTTTGAATCTTGGTTCCTCCCACATAACAAAAACATGCATTCACGCTAAGTTCATTGAGGACACTTCATTTTCCAGGGATGTGAATGTGAGTGCTTGTTTTTGCGGATAAGCGCTACAGCAAATGCATGGAGAGATTAATGAAGAGAAGTCGAGTAAAATCATATTTCCTGTGTCCGAATGGGCACACTGTTTCATATATGGTTCACTATTAAGGAGTTACGCCAATTTGTAGGGGTGTCCACAAAAAAAAGAAGAAGACAGTCCACTCAGAATTACCCACAATGCACTTGGATAAGTAGTGCGCATCGACGTTCACTCAACAGGTTAATATCGACCACAATGCATCGCGAGCAGGAAAACAACATGGCGCAAACGTGAATATCAAAGCGATACAGAGCAGACCCCACTCTCAAGGGGAGCCAATCCATACTTTTTCTTCTTTTTTTTTAACCCTGTCTCTTCTTTTTCATAGGGTGAGACTTAAGATTTACCTGACTCGGCCACCTCTGCAATAGAAACACCTTGCTCGTGAGCCATAAATCCCAGAACAGAGAAGACGGCAAAGCCAGCCACCACACTGGTACAACTGTTCAGCAAACACAGCCAAAAGCAGTCCCTGCAACACACAAATGCATTTTGGTTCTGAACTTGGGTTCAAACTCTTGCAAGTTTGTAGCTCTGTTTATCAGCTGGAATAACATCATTATTACGAGGCGTTTCTGATTCCAAATCGATGCATATTAGGAACAGTTCTCAGCATGATGCAGTGCTGTCCAGCACCATTGCAAAGAACATCCACAATAATATGCAATACATGCTGTAGTGTGAATTTAATACATTTCAAAAAATGAAATACTCCAAGTATTATTATCTTCGTAAAGGCAGAATTTTCATTCAGCTCTTGAATTGTATCCCTGCCCAGTCTAGGTGTACCTAATGTTCTGGCTGGTGAGTGCATGCATTGTTGTGTTAGACCGGGGGTCGGCAACACACGGCTCCAGAGCCACATGCGGCTCTTTAGTGACATCTAGTGGCTCCCTGGAGCTTTATAAAAAATGTTTGAAAATGGAAAAAGATTTTGATAGTAGGCTAATATAGCTCAAATAGATATAGATACATGTTGCAGCTCCAATAAAGGAGAGCTGTGGTGTTGGTTTTTTAAAATGTACACTTCATTTAAGCTTTGAACTGTCTCGACAAAGACAGACACGTCTGCTCCCGACTCTGTGCCTTTTCTCTTCTCGTTCACTCGAGAGGCATTCAAAGACAGCCTCAGAAAAACGGAAATTAATGATCACTTCCCTGACACTAAGAAAAGCGAAAATGATGCACCAAAACAAAAAAATCAAGCAAGGAAATTACAAAATAAATTCTATGGGAGCGTTTGTGAACACACACACAACAAAGGAATGAATAAGAAACAATTCTGTGACAGTCCAGTCTCCTACATACATACAGCATGTGTTTGCTTCATTGTAAGTTTTATAGAAGGCTTTTATTTTTTTTGCGGCTCCAGACATATTTGTTTTTCGGGGTTTTTTTGTGCTATATGGCTCTTTCAACATTTTGGGTTGCCGACCCCTGTGTTAGACGTACTTGTAGCAATTGTTGTTGTGGTCGTTGTAGCTACCCAGTACCGTCAGGGTTCCCACACCGACGCTGTACGAGAAGAAGATCTGCGAGACGGCATCCAGCCACACCTGTTTAAAAAGACACCCATATAGTGTGTGTTTTCCTTTAACACAATTAATGTAACCTAACAGTCCGACTTGAGGGTCTGTGAGTCGCGACGGATCTGGCAGGAGGTAGAACTCCACTCCTTGTCTGGCTCCCGGAAGAGTGAGTCCACGGATCAAAAGGATGAGGAGCATCACATAAGGGAATGTGGCAGTGAAGTACACGACCTGGACAAAAGGACGGTCACCAGATGTCACAACATTAAATATTTTTATTTGTATTTCTTTTAGCGCTTGGTAAAGTTTGATGGGACTTCACCTTTCCGGTTGATTTGACCCCTTTCCAGATGCAGAAGTAACAAATGACCCATATAGCCATGAGGCACAAAAGCATCTCCCACCTGATGCTGCCAATCTCCTCAATGCCCCCTGAGATTTTTAACACTCTCCGTCTGGACGGGGTGAAAACAACAACATAATAAATGATTGGTTAAAAAAATTCTATTTCAGTGTCTTATTTGCCTTACTCCCAGAATTCCGTTGCTGCGGAAGTCCCATTGGTGTGGTTGGTGTGGTTCATTGTCGTCACATCAAAACAATCCGCTGAAACAATGAAAAAGGCATTCACACGAAGGCAGAATGAACTATATTTGTATATAAAAGGGATGCATACACATACGTATCTACCTATATACTGTATATACAGAGAGAGAGAGAGTGAGAGAGAGAGAGAGAGAGAGAGAGAGAGAGAGACACCATGGACCTCACCTGTGTTCCAGTAGTTGTCGCAGGTACTCCAGGGCAGCGGGGATTTGAAGGAAGAAAAGAGGTAGAACAGAGTCCAGGCCAGAACAACCATGTAGGTAATGAGGCTGTACAGCAGAATCAGCACACCTCCATAGCCGATACCTGTGCACACGTCACACATTCGAGGTTCGAGTATTCTCTTTATTTGTTTCAGTGAAGAGAAATGTGTCTTGAAGTTTGGGACAGCAGCAAACATGAATACAAATCATCATTCATCCACATTACATATAAACACCACATATGAGGGGTGTGCATCTTTCCAAAAAAAAAAAAAAAAAAAAGATTCGATATGTGTCTCAAGTGGCATTCTGATTCTGATTCTTGACATGGCAATAGCTTTTGTCCATTTTATGAATATGTAAAACATGTAAAAGCTCTCCAAATCCCAAATGATTCAAGGTAAATAAATTGAAAGAAACAACAAATCATTAGCAACATAATTTAATATTGTACCGATTTATACCTGTTATGCAGCCTTCATAAAAGACAATTCAATACTTCTCTCAATGCACGAGGTGCAATACGATTCAAGGAAGGCACATTTTGAAATGTCACAACCATACAGTATTCATTTAAAAACATATTTATTGTTGTGCTAGTCGTTTGCAGTGGTGTGAAGTTATGTTATGTGATGCGGATATATCATCAGGGTGCCATAACATGATGATACATTGTTAATATGGGATGCTGGTGTATGGACAATATAGTGTATTAGAGCACATTTAAATGATTAAATATTCAAATATATCACAATATAAATATTTGATGCTGTTGTTTTAACACTGTATCAGAACAGATACATCCGATATAATATTAGCAATATTTGATACTACTAAGTCTGTTGTTTATTGCGATAAATACTGATAGATACAGTAATGTACATTCCTACAATACCGTAATTACTGTACATTACATATAATGTATCACACATCAATATTTCATGCCGCTGTATCAAACACATCATTTTATGGTGTCATGATATGATTGTTTGATACTGATGTCTCAAAATTCAATCCGAAAAGAGAACAATTACAATCGATCACAATCTTGATATTTGATGCAGTTTTATCAATACTGGATTATAACAGCTGACAATGCCATCCATCACAAAATCAAAATGTTATGCCACCACCGCGTCTGCCATTAAACTATGTTTTGAAACAATTTTTTAAAATCTTTTTTTTTTTACTGAATGTTTTGAAACAATTTTTTAAATCTATATTTTTTTTTACTCAATGTGGTTAATATTTGCCCCACACTTACATTGACATAACATTTGTGTTTGTTTCAGTCAGTGGATAATGTGTCACTCACATCTCACACTCCTCTAAGTGTTGTGAACTTAATGTAACATTGATGGAAAAATCGACAATTGGGTTCTTTTTGGAAAGAATCAGTTCCTTCATTCTTTGTGTTAGAGAATGGCAGACTTATACATGACAGTGTTGCAGACCTTCAGCCAGGGGGCACAGCTTCCTCCAGCAGGTGATGCCGCCCTCTTTGGTATGCTGGCCCATGACGGTCTCCAAAAGGAAGAGCGGGACGCCGCACAACACCGCAAATACCAGATACGGCACCAGGAAGGCGCCTGGATGTTACACATGGTTCTGTGACATGTACAACTTTTGTAAGAAGTGCCGAGTGCCACATTTGCTTACCGCCGCCATTTTTGTAGCACAAGTATGGAAATCTCCACACATTTCCAAGGCCCACAATGTTCCCGGCCACAGCCAGAAGAAATTCCACCTTGCTGCTCCAGCGTCCTCTCTCCTCAAGTACATTCTGGCGTCTTTTCCTCCACATTCTCTAAACGTGCAATGTAAATCCAATCTTCCTTTAACCCCCACCACACAAGACATACATTAAAGTTGCACAATGAGCAACTGAGCGGAGTCATTCATCAGTTCAGTGGGAAAATTTTAACTACAAGACATGTAAAGGAAATGACGGAAGCATATCGCTGCCACTCCAAGGGGAAAAAAACCCACGAAAGTTATCACGTAAAAATGTGACAATTTTCACGTAAAACATCATCAAATAAAAATGTGAAACATATCATGTAAAAACGTGAAAAGTACAAAATGGAACAAAGTTGGCCTGGCGGAGGACTTCCCAACTTCTGTTGCGACCTTGGTCCCATTCTGCAGCAGGACGCAGAGGCAGGTGCTTCCGAATGTCGTTGCACTGAACCTGGAGTTGCTGAGCTTTTTACAAAATCGCAGTGTACAAGATTTCTTCATACGCATGGAGCAGGAACATCGAAGTGTGTGTTTACATTGCCTGCCATTGAAAAGTTCATACCTGATAAATACTGTGATATCACGAGGGCAAGATGAGTCTTCTCAGGTCAAAGTATTGTAATGGGAATTTGACATTTAACAGTGTTAACTTGTATCTCCTCCTTAGTGTAACTAGAGTGCCATGAAAAAAAGTCCATCAGCAGCAACAATTGAAATTAAGCGTTTTCTGTAGGTGGTCATGAGTCATTCACATCTCTGTTGAGATATTTTGACCCACTCTTTATTTTAAGAATTGTTTTCATTCACCAATCCTTGTGGGCTTTGGAGCATTAATAGCTTGTTATAAGGCTATGCTACAGCATTTTAATCACATTCAAGTTTGGACTTTGACTAGGTCATTCCAAAACTTTTTTTATGCCATTCTGACAATGACGTGCTGGTGTCGTTTTAGATCATTGTCCTGCCGCAGAACCAAATCGCGTTTGAGCTTGAAGTCACAACCTGATGGTTGTTCATAATCTTACTATTTTCTTTTAAACCCACACATTTTATTATTAAACACTGAATCATAAAACTGTAATATTGCCCATAATATATCCATCCATCCATTTTCTGCTCCGCTTATCCTCACGAGGGCCGCGGGCCATAATATATCAAACTACAAATTAACACACGCTATCAGCGTTTCCAACGCTACATACCTCGCTTCAAGTTGTAACTGTTCCTCCTGCAGTAGTGAAATGGTGACAGTTACACCAAAACACTATATACTCCTCTGCCCAACCTGACCTGTTCCGATTACCAAAACAGGCGAATATTTTAAGCAAGGGTGTGTGTGAAATAAGACTTATGCACACACTTCAAAATATTTTGTCAAAACAGGGTAAACTTAATCAAACAAGAATTAATTATGTTTGGATTCAGGCCTGACCACAGTCTTGATCAAGATGAAGAATCGTATTTTACAGTCAGTTTGTCTTCCTTCGTATTACTAGAGTGCAAACACCCCTAACAGTTGTGCAGGGACTGCTTAAGCATCCAGGGAGGAGTATGGGGGATCAATGACTTGATCAAGAACACCAGAACCAGAGGTCTGGGGAATGTTGTTTGGTGGACTGGATCTCCACCCCAATCCCACTTTCCTCCTCAGAGGCTGCTCTTGAAGCTTTTGTTACCTTATCAGGAGATGCATGATACACAACTCATTCGTGAAAATAAAGTCACCAATTAGTGGTCCACACACGCTACAGATGAAGAGTCCTTCATTTTGTTCAGCGACAATAAATAAGTTTGAGGGGCCCTCTTCCAAAATGTTACAAAAATGCAAGAACCCTTTTTTTTATGTCCATCAGTGAGCTGCATCTCCCAGTCACAAGTTATCTTAGGGGTATTTATTTTAGTATTAATTTATTAGCAAGTTCATAATTAAATGCCTTGTGAAATTTGACTGAATAAATAGCTTCAAGAAAAGGTATTTAGCATTGTTCAAAGGCTATATGACAATCACTGGGATTTTGCAGAGTTGGTTTTTCAAGTGCTACATGTTGAGGCGCATAAAAATTATGAAGAGGCAAAAGGGGATAAACTTGCATTAAAGCAGTGGTCCAAGAATGAAGTCATTCAGCTCAAAATGAGTAGTCCACATCACTCCGATAGTCTTGTCACAATTAGTAGTTTTCGTGACCATTTTGACAAATCTTCCATCGCTTTCTGCAGGTTGAGGGGAAGGCCACGTCTCCGCTCTATGGATGGAAGAGAATACGATTGTCAAATGATGCGATACATGAGAGAGAGAGAGAGAGAGAGAGAGAGAGAGAGAGAGAGAGAGAGAGAGAGAGAGAGAGAGAGAGAGAGAGAGAGACCTCATCTGTATTCCTGTGTCGCAGGTACTCCAGGGAAGCAGGGAATTGTGGGAGGACAAGAGGTAGAACATAGTCCAGGCCAGAATAATTTTGTAGGTCATACAGCTGTACACCAGAATCAGCTCACCTCCATAACTGATACCTGTACACACATCACACATTTGAGATGCAAGCATTCTATTTATTCGTTTCAGTGAAGAGAAATGTGTCTTAGAGTTTGGGACGGCAGCAAACAGTAATACAAATAATCATTCATCCACGTTACACAAAAATCTACAAGTGGATCCTTTTTGGAATCTTTGTGTTAGAGAATGGCAGACAGAGTGTTCCACACCTTCAGCCAGGGGGCACAGGTTTATCCAGCAGGTGATGGCGCCCTCTTGAGTATGCTGGCCCATGGCGGTCTCCAAAAGGAAAAGCGGGACGCTGCACGTCACCACAAATACCAGATACGGCACCAGGAATGCACCTATTTTCAAGTGGGACCTGGCCAAGATAGGCAGCAGCTAAAAACAAAGTTAATGACATAAAATGAGACAAAGTACAATTCTGCCAGTCTGCCAGCGAATGAGTCTGTGGGTCGCGAACACAGGCTCTCCATCCCGAGAGTAGGGGCGCCACAACTGTTTTTTTTTTCGTTCCAAAAAATGTAAAGGGTTTTTCACAAATGTAAGCTTTTGTTAAATTGTTAATTATTATCATTTTATGTTTGAGCATTACAATATAGTCTTTCATGTTAAGAGTACCTAAATTACATTCTCTTTAATAATTTCTTAAACATGTTTATGTTGCGAGCGTCTGATTGGCTGAAGGAAAGCAGGAAGTGTTTGAGTAGCCGCCTAGCCGAAAGAAGGTGTATTCTCGTTCGTACTGCGGTGCAGATGTTCGGAAATGAAAACTGCATTCAAACGAAGTCCATCTCTACTTTTGTCCATTCTTAACGTAGAGCCATCCTTTCGAAAATTACGAACCCATCACCTTACACAAACATAAATTAGTACACACAGATAAAATGAAGTTATATATATGGATCATATTTAATATCCATACTGTAAGTTGAGGGGTTCGTTGTTTTTAGTGGATGGCTCTACTTTACGAACGGCAAACGGAGAGATGGAATCCTTTAAATGCAGTTTCATTAAAAGGAAAAAAAAGATGTCTGCACCGCAGCACGTTCGAGAACACAACCCTCGTAACTAAAATCACTTCCTGCTTCTCTTACTTCAACAGCCAATCAGAACCTATCAATATAAAAACAGGTCTAAGTAATTATAAAACACCAGAATATAATTTGCCGTGATGGTAGTGGACCCAAAAAAATTTAGGGAGGCAGGAGAAGCAGGGTATATCCTGAACAAAATGTATTCACAAAAAAATATTTGCAGAGAATGAAAAATTGTACCGGGCGGCCCGGTAGTCCAGTGGTTAGCACGTCGGCTTCACAGTGCAGAGGTACCGGGTTCGATCCCAGCTCCGGCCTCCCTGTGTGGAGTTTGCATGTTCTCCCCGGGCTTGCGTGGGTTTTCTCCGGGTGCTCCGGTTTCCTCCCACATTCCAAAAACATGCATGGCAGGCTCGTTGGGCACTCTAAATTGTCCCTAGGTATGAGTGTGAGCGTGGATGGTTGTTTGTCTCTGTGTGCCCTGCGATTGGCTGGCAACCAATTCATGGTGTCCCCCGCCTACTGCCCGAAGACTGCTGGGATAGGCTCCAGCACCCCCCGCGACCCTAGTGAGGATGAAGCGGTTCGGAAAATGGATGGATGGATGGAAAAATTGTACCACAAAAACAAACAAGGTTCAGTATTTTGTTTTGGTTTCCTAGAGCTGTGAATTTTACATTAAATAAAACATAAAACACTCACAAGATATATTTGCTAAGAGAAAACACACCCATTGCTCGGACAATGGGACCATGCTTGATGAGCAATACAGCATTATAGCCCAGTGGCCAAATAAAAAATGATCTGAGAAGATGAGCAAACTATGTTATAAACAATGGCATGAGATACTTTGTGGTTTTCGAATGATGAACATAATTTCTATTGGGCAGTTTGTGATCAGTTCATCTGTGTAGTTGTTGTTGTTTTTAATGAATCATTCTTTATCCTCCTCAGTAGTGTGTTGCAGCATGGTCTCTCTGTTTTGGGCCAGCGAGCCCTCAGGTGGCTTGGGCCAGCACAGGCCACGGAGACGCTACCAAATGGATACAAATGACAATGTTTCAATGAGATATGTCAAAATCATATACACAGCCATTGAAGCAATTATTTCCTTTTTTTCTTTTAATCAAGGAAATCATGGTTGTTCTTTCACTTTGCAATGTACGTAAGTGGTGGACTTGGCCCACCTGACTGAAAGTTCCCTTGGCAGTGCTCAGCTTGTACAGCGCCCAGATCGGCACCAGCAGGATGGAGGACAGAGCCATCATCCAGCCCAACACATAGGCCCAGGTAGGGTATACGTACGAGCGGTTGAATGTTAGGGGCTGGTACCCAATTAAATAATATATGAAAGTGCCCTGGACCACACACAAAAAAAAATAAAAATTATGAACCAGCGACAGAAATGTATTTTTTTTTTTAAAGACTTGTGAAACCGATCAAACTGGATTTATAAAGGCACGCCAAGGAACTAATAACATCAGGACAACACCAAATTTACACTCATTAGCCGTATCAAAAAGGCAATCTTTGATGCTTCTCAGCCTAGACGCTGAGGAAACCTTAGACAGAATGGGGTGGGTATATTTGACACGGACGTTGAGGGGCATGCGTTTCGGATACAAGTTTGTAAATTGGATCACATTATTCTATCAGGACTTCAAAGTCCAGAGTGAGAGTCAACGGATATGTTCAAAGTTCTGTCCCTGGAAAATGTAATGAATGGATATATCCTCCATAACAGAAAACCAAATCATTGTGTGCACAAGTATTCCTCTGACGAGTGCAAGAAAGACTTGGAAGAAAGCACTTCTACCAACAAGAGTTGAATGGACATTGAGATTAAAAGATATAAAATAGAGTGCTTGACTGCCAAATTACAAATGAAATTGCACTTATTTTTTTCAAAGACATACAGCAGTGAAAAAATAATATTATTCATGTATGTGAACATTAGTATTAAAATGTTTTTTTAATTGAAAACAAAAAGCCCAGTGTCATGGATTATTCAACAAATGTTCTATCCATTTTCAGGTTAAAAGAAATATTTGTGGTATTCAGCCCCCACCACCCACCCCCTCCAGAATTGGTAAATTAAAATGAATGTATTTATTAATTCTAATCACATTTCAACGTATGTTTTTCCATCAAAATAAATTCTTTTTATTGTAAATGTTAATGGTGGAATAAACAAGTTTACATATACAATCACATTTGGTGGCCGACTCACGTATTACAACTCAAAACTCAACAACAAGAAGTCCCACTCACCAGTGAAACCAAGGGGCTAATGTAGCGCCAGCAGATTTTGAAGTACGGGTTGGGACGATCGCCCGTCATCTCCTCTATGATGCCGCACAGCCGTTCTGCGCCTTTGGTTCGAAGTATGTACAACAGCACATAAAAAGGGGCCCATATTAGAACTACTGTAAGACTTGTCATGCCACTACAGTAGAAATAAAAAAAGGTCCATTATAGTTTTTGGTATTGATCATTTTTGACCAGCAGAGGGCCAAAACTCAATGTTCACTGCTGTTGTTTCTGGTATCAACAAACTACATTGACTCACACATCAAATTAAAGACATTGACGAAGGGTGACCAGATCTGTAATTCATTCTGCTAATAAGTCATAAATGGCCAACACATGACCCATCAACCTACCAAATATCCAGCCCACTGCCAAGCTTTTAAACACACAAAGAAAGAGAAGGCAGGCTCCATTGCAAGCATAGTAGTCGAAAATCTGGAAGATGTACATCCCACCCTGAGGACAAAATCCGGGAGAATTATTTGTACTCACTGGCCACAATATCAGGGACACCTGTCAAACACAACAGCTGCAACCATGTTCAAATATGCCTTACTAATAAAGTGTTTAATAAGAGTAGTTCGCAACATTGACGATATACATGACGGTACACATGAACAAAACTGGGAGAGGTGAATTCAGTTTTGTGAGCATCTCTACATTTGATCATGTGGTGACCACCAAGCTTATGGATTTTGACATAGGCTACTTATTGACACTATAGTTGGATTCATAGTGAGTTTCGAGCCAAATTCCCACCCTGGTGGTCATGTCGAGCTGCAAGAGGAAACACATGAGGCAGAAGAGCAGGAGGAAACATTCATGCCTGCCTGCCCGACGCAGCACTGTGGGAAATACATCTGTAAAGGACGTCATCACCTCCTCAATGCCGACAAACTGGAGAGAGTGCAGAGCCACAAGATCAGTTCCGAAAAGAAACATGAAGAATGATGTCAAAGTCAATGTTTCCCAGCCTTCTTTGAGACAACGGACATGTTAGAAATGACAAAAGCCCACAACTCACTACCAAACAAATTGGTCACAAAAAAGAATATAACGGTATAATGAACCCACGCAGATATGGATTTTGGCAGTCGGCTAATGGCAGATTTTTGGGGGGGGTACATATCCTCCTTGTAACAAACAAATGATTTGAATGGGGAGATTTTCATTTCAAAATTGTGAGTTCATCGAATCAAACTGAATTGCTTCACTTTAAGTTCATTCACATTTGAAAGTAATGAGAAACTCATCATACCCTTTTAGTCAGTCGCACCATATCATATACAATCATAATCTTACTGAAACCTGCAACAGGATTTTTTCAAGTGTTTTTGTGACTCTTTAGGCATGAAGGAAAAAAAAAATCAAATTTTTTTTTTAAGACATACATTTTCTTGCCCACGATATTGTATCACATGCTTTTGAACAATTGATTTGTCAGAAAACAATTAGGAACAATTATGGATCACATTATTTTTATCAAATACATTTTTGGACCAATTTAGTGACAATGGATAATTTTTCTGGGCACAGAGATGAGCGCTCACAGAACACTGATTGGAAATCAGTGGTCAAACCTGTGTGTCCAGGACCAGGAGAATGAGCATGACGAAGAAGCAGACAGACCACAGGTTAGGCAACGGCATCATGGCCACCGCCTGTGGGTATGCAACGAACGCCAAGCCCGGACCTAGAAAAGACATCCACATGCACTGTCAATACATAACATTCAAATTACGGTATATGAAAAGGACAAACGTCTGGGCAACATTCTAAACATCACATCACATCCTATCACATTTCTCAGATTTACTAGCCACTTGTTTTCACCTCAATGTACAACCGAGCTGAGGGCAATAATATATAAGATATGGCGCTCAATATTAATATTTAACATACATTTTCAAATATGAAATCAAAATAAATAATAATGAGGAAAACCTGAACTCATTTGAATAAAGCCCCAACTTTGAATGCATTGAGGAGGGCCAAGTCAGAAGGAACATACACACCGGCAAAATTCAAAACTTAAGTGATGGCAATACTGCAGGTTTTACAAAAGAGACAGACACCAACACAAAACAAATGCAATTTGTACAAGGTGCTTCACTGATATGATGTTGCTGCATCGGGGTGAATGGTTTTAACAGTTTTTTCTTAACCTGTTTGTTCTTTTTCAAAGAGTGAGACTCAAGTAGATTCCAAGTTTACCTGACTCGGCCACCTCTGCAATAGGAACACCTTGTTTTTGAGCCATGAATCCCAAGACCGAGAAGACAGCAAAGCCAGCTACCACACTGGTCAAACTGTTCAGCAAACACAGCCAGAAGCAGTCCCTGCAACACAAAAAAAAAAAAAAACTCACTTATTTATGAACCACTCGGATTGAAACTATTGGTATTAAAGGGGAGCTCAAATCAAAAATGTTCTTTACAATATGTTTGATGCGCCCCCATTAGTCTAAACACGGTATTCTGATTAATATTGCATTCGTGGAGTATGGATTGGGCAGCAAAATCCACCTGGAGGCAGCTATGTTGCCAATTCTTATCGACAGAAAATCAACTCACTTTTTTTTTTTTTACTTAAAATATTTGAGGGTTTTTGAGGCATGGGCAAGTGTATTCTTTAATAGTGTAATATATATTCATATATATAAAATTAAATAAAAGATGTATTTATTTATATACTTTTTGTTCTTCTACTTCTCCCTTTTATAATTTTGCTGCTGTAAATTGTGAATTTCTCCATTGTGAGACAAATAAAGGTTTTCTTATCTTATCTTAAACATTCTCGATCAAATCAAAATAAAATACAAACACTGTATTGTTAAATTGATACCTTTCAAAAAACAGATTACTGTTCATGTTATTTTGTTTCTATACTGGATCTTATTGGCAAGTCCAAGTGTATCTAATTTTTAGGTGGTGAGTGTAGCTTTCTAGCTTCATTGTGACACTAACCTGTAGCAATTGTTTCTCCTGGCGTTGTAGCTGCCCAGTACAGTCAGGGTGCCTGCACCAAGGCTGTACGAGAAGAAGATCTGGGAGGCGGCATCCAGCCACACCTGTTTAAAAAGTCACACATAGAATGTGTTTTTCTTTTATCACAATGCATGTTACCTAACAGTCCTACTTGAGGGTCTGTGAGTCGCGACGGATCTGGCAGAAGGTAGAACTCCACTCCTTGTCTGGCTCCCGGAAGAGTGAGTCCTCGGATCAAAAGGATGAAGAGCATCACATAAGGGAATGTGGCAGTGATGTACACCACCTGGACAAGAGGAGGGTCACATGACTGCTTGGGCATTTACATGAGTTTGTATTTGGTGGACTTCACCTTTCCAGTTGATTTGATGCCTTTCCAGATGCAGAAGTAACAAATGACCCAGACAGCCACGAGGCACAAAAGCATCTCCCACCTGATGCTGCCAATCTCCTCAATGCCCGATGAGATATTCAACAGTCGACGTCTGGAAGGGTTAAATAAAAAACAGCATATTTTATGTCACGTAGAATGTTTTAAAGATGCCATATTAATTTATTGTCTTCCTTACTCCCAGAACTCCGTTGCTGCTGAGCTTCCGTTGGTGTGGTTGGTGAGATTCTTTGTAATGTCAACACAATCATCTAAAAGAATGACAGGTATTCACTCAGAGGCATGAAATACATGTACCGGCGTGATGTATTCATGATACTTGTTACATATTCAGGTTACAATAAACAATGTAACTGTGTCCCATTACAGTTCCAGAAAAAAAGAACATCATCAGATTATGGGTACATTCATTAAAAATGGGGATTATTTTGCAGGATTACAATTTCCATGCGGACAGAGAGACGGCATTGTTTATTTGAGCCCTCTGTGCCACAAGTGGATACACCCTGAACTAGTTGGCAGCCAATCACAGAGCACACATACTGTCGACCAGGGGTGTCAAACTCATTTTTGTCGCGGCCCACATTGTATTCACAGTTTCCCTTGGAGGGCCGTTATGAATTTTGGAAAAACCATATAAATGTTTAATCTCCTAAAATGCCTTGTGTGCTAGACCTCACCTGTGTTCCAGTAGTTGTCGCAGGTGCTCCAGGGCAGTGGAGAGATGAAGGAGAACGCCAGGTAAAAAAGAGTCGATGCCATAATAATCGGGTAGGTAATGCTGCCGTAGAACTGGATCACTTGCCCCGCATAGCCGATACCTTACAGACAGCGCACATTTGAGGTTCAATATTAAATAATTTTATTTGCTTGTTTCCGAAAGAAGAAATTCATCTCGGAGCAAAAAATAAAACTTCTGTTTTATTGACACTATTGTATTTCGTGTTCTAAAAATACGTTTTATTTTGAAAAATGACCGGATTCTCTGTTACATCCGTCTACAATAACGCAGGGCGGGGCGCACGTCTCGGTCACATGATAGTTTACCGCGAAAATGAAACCCAGGAGCTAGCAAAGTGAGTAAAAACAAACGTCTTTGGAAAGTTACTTTGGGAGGGGAAAAAAGACCAGCCAGGAGACAGAGGAGGAGCCCACGACTTTCAAGAGAAAGAAGGCTACATTTCATCAACAGTATCAGGAGTCCTACTGAAAAATATGGATTTATCTCAACGGGAGCTTCCCACCACCAAGCCCACCTTGCATAATATGCGGCGATGGTGAGTCTTATTTTTCATGCACTTTTTATTTGCTTTGTATCCTATTTTGAAGGCACGTTTAAACGTTACCATAGCGACCAGAGAGTGTTACGGCCAAAGAGGACGTTCCTTGTGTCATGATTCTGTTTAGAAAATAGCACAGTCATATCATATTATTTTATTGCATTTACCCGCCACACCTTAAAGGCCGGACCCTGACAATGTTGCCTGACATTAAACTGGTCCGTGGGGCGAAAAAGGTTGGGAACCGCTGTGTTAGAGAATGGCAGATTTGTACGTGACAGAGTGTTGCACACCTTCAGCCAGGGGGCACAGCTTCCTCCAGCAGGTGATGGCGCCCTCTTGGGTATGCTGGCCCATGGCGGTCTCCAAAAGGAAGAGCGGGACGCCACATGTCACCACAAATACCAGATACGGTACCAGAAATGCACCTGGATGTTACACATCTTTCTGTGATATGTACAACTTTTGGAAGAAGTGCTGAATGCCACATTTGCTTACCGCCGCCGTTTTTGTAGCATAAGTACGGAAACCTCCATACATTGCCCAGGCCCACAATGTTCCCGGCAATAGCCAGAAGATACTCCACCTTGCTGTTCCAGTGTCCTCTCTCCTCAATTACACTTGGGCGTCTTTTCCTCCACATTCCCTAAAGGTTCAATGTGAATTCAAGCTTCTTTTAACCATCACACAAGACACACATTTAAAGTCGCGTAATGAGCAACTGAGCGGAGATGTTAATCAGTTCGGAAACACGAAAAACATGAAACTTATCGTTAGGTTGATTGTTTTCAGTAAACTTACATTTGCATATTATTAATGATGAATTGATTACGCTTGTAATGAGGAACGCTTATGCCTGCAATGATAAATTGATTATGCTTGCAATGAAGAACGCTTATGCTTTTAATAAAGATGTAATTATGCTTTTAATAAAAATATGCTCACATCTAAGTGAGATAAGTATTAAGACAAAACAAGAGCAAGGTCGGACATGGATGGAGCAGTCAACACCAGCTGCTTTTGGTGTTTTTGACTGCACACACGTGCGTCACATAGACACACATAGTCAAACAAGTTCAGTGTGTCTTCAACAGCCCTCACCCTTTAGGTTGGACACACCCATGTATTAGATTCCCAATGAGAAATAAATGAGAGGGCGAGCGGGGAGATCCTTGGGTGACGTGCAGAGAACTGAAACTGAACGCTTCTCCTCGTTCCCCCCTTGAGTGATTTGGTACCAGAATCAACTGTCTCCTCATTGGGTATTTATTACGAATGTCTAATTCAGGGGTGCCCATTACGTCGATCCTGATCTACCGGTAGATCTAGGACTCGTCCCAATTAGATCCAAAAGATGCAGAGGAGAAAAAAAAACATTTGTGTGTATTTGTACATGTTAGTAATATATTTTTTGTGTTAATGCACACTACACCCTAATCATCCTATCAGTCTCATTTTACCAAAGATTTAAAAAATAAAATAAAATAAAGCAAATAAATCTTGAATTTACGGTGGCGCGTGACGACGTCAGCGGAAGTTGTTAGCGCTCAGCATTCTGCAATTGCAGCTTGTGATCAGAGCTGTTGCGCTATATCTTTGATCGTCCTTATTCTCATTCAGAGTTGGCTTCGTGTACGGGCAAAGAATAGGAATCTAGAGGGCTGCGGGAAGCACTTTAAAACGGTACGTGTGAGCTACGATAGTCAAGAGGCTGCAAAAATGCATCGCTTGCTTCCGTGTTTGGCTTCTCATCATGGCGTGCGTGTGCACGCGCGTGTGCGTGTGTGTGTGTGTGTGTGCGCACGCGCGGTAAGGGGCGTTCCCGGGAGGTTGGTTGAACGAAAAGTAGATCTTCGGTCCAAAAAGTTTGGGCACCCCTAGTCTAATTGATAACCCTGACATTTTTTGGTGCTTTTGGACGGGAATCGAAACCTGGTGGTTCAGTGGTGGAATTCTCGCGGGAGGCCCGGGATTCGATTCAATGCACCATTAAATGTCAGGGTTATGAATTAGGCATTCATAGCAGCAGCTATGAGTGAATGTCATTCAGTTGGTGTTGACAGCTCCATCCACGTCCGACCTTGCTCTTGTTTTTTCTTAATACTTATCTCTTTCCAACCACTTTCTCGGAAAGGTGGTTGCGTCCCTCAACTGTGACACAGTGCACTTAACATTCTTTATTATAGATGTGAGCATATATCTTTATTAAAAGCATAATTATATCTTTATTAAAAGGATAAGCCTTCTTCATTGCAAGCATAATGATCATTAATATGCAAATGTAAGATCATTAAAAACAATCAGCCTAAAATTTATTATCTAAAAATGTGCAAATTGTTATGTAAAAACATGATAATTATCATGTAAAAAAGTGAAAGTTATCATGTGAAAACATAAAAATTATTATTGAAAAACATGAAAAGGACAAAAAGTTGACCTCGAGCAGGACCTCCCAACTTTTGTTGCTACCTTTCCTCATACCATGATACATACATTTTGTAAGTGTATTTTGACATTGCCTGTTATTGACAAATTCTTACGTGATACGTTTCACATTTTTTACATGAGAAGTTTCACAATTTTATATGATAATTATCACATTTTTAAATGATAATTTTCACATTTTACAAAAGTATCGCCTTTTTAAAGCATGATAAGTTTTGTCATTGGATCTATCTTGGTGTTATTTCCACAGTTCGTATCAGCGGGGGGAAAATAATAAGAATGTGAGACGAGGGCAAATACTTTTTCACAGCACTGGAACTTTGTTGAGTTCAACTGCTGCAAATTTTAACATAGGTAAATGGCATATTCAAGCACACATATTATAAACTGACACATTTGACTTCCATAAATACATTCCCTTCATTATGTATCTCACTATTTTCTTTCAAACCCACACTTTTTATTAAACAGTGAATCATAAAACTGCAATATTGCCCAGAATATATCCATCCAACTATTTTCTGATCCTCTTATCCTCGCGAGGGCCGCGGGCCATAACATAACACACTATAAAATAACACATGCCGTCAGCGTTTCCAACGCTACATACCTCGCTTCAAGTTGTAACTGTTCCTCCTGCAGTAGTGAAATGGTGACAGTTACACCAAAACACTATATACTCCTCTGCCCAACCTGACCTGTTCCGATTACCAAAACAGGCGAATATTTTAAGCAAGGGTGTGTGTGTGTTAAATAAGACTTATGCACACACTTCAAATGATTTTGTCATAGCATTCTAAACTTAATCAAACAAGAATGAATTATGTGGATGATCAGTTGCCGGATACTCTCTCGCTGACATTTTGTTTTAGTTTTTGCCTGTCAATGACTGTGGTCCCCTCGGGAGCGGGCGGCGATCTTAACCATTTGGCAACAACCCACGGCCAGTTGTGTTTGTTCAAAATGCACCCTTGTTGAAAACCTACTCTACAAGTTTTTAAATTGGCCATTCGGTGATGAAGTGTTTTGAGAGAAAATCTTTACGCATTGCTCACAAGCGCTCTCCAGTTGAACCTTGACTTGACAAACTGATGGAGAAAGACGAACTTAATATTATCTTGTTTTAAAGTTTCATTTCAGTATATGCTTGATTGACCTCGAACGGTATGTTCTCACAACTTGTACACAATGGAGCACACAGAAAGAAGGGCCAACTTGAGCTGAATAAAGCCAAGTCCTCATTAACTGATAATGTCGGCAGGAAGGTTCAACTTCGGGAGGGCAGCATGATAGGCCATTGTTTGTACCGAGAGATGTTTTGGCCTCTGAGGGGCGTATCGGTGGGCTGGGTTGAGAGGTTTTTCTGACATATCACTTGTAATTTGCATACACAATCAATAAAAAGGCCGGCAGAGGTTGCAGGGGTCAGGTGTCAGTGGGAAGCGCACACGGAGTGGCTTCGTAGAAAACTGCGCCTCCTGCCGTCAGAAAAGACAATCTCTTCCTGAGTCTGTTTGTTCAACTGTCCGAGTGAACAACTCGAACACAAACCAATCCATCACACCCTTCTGTCGTTTCAACCCCTTGTGCCACTAATCCTTTTTGAGGATGAAAATATTATCAAGCTTCAATTTTTGCCGTGGAACTTGCCATTTTGTCTCCAGGAGAGGTTCAGGAGGTAGGTCAGGAGACGTTCTGTTCAATATTGTACTTGACACCATATTCCTATGGCATACAAATCCTCCCTCAGAAAGATTCCATCCATCCATCCATCCATCCATTTTCCACCGCTTATCCGGGGTCGGGTCGTGGGGGCAGCAGCTTTAGGAGGGAAGCCCAGACTTCCCTCTCCCCAGCCACTTCTTCGAGCTCTTCCTGGCGGATCCCGAGGCGTTCCCAGGCCAGCTGAGTGACATAGTCTCTCCAGCGTGTCCTGGGTCGTCCCCGGGGTCTCCTGCCAGTGGGACATGCCCGGAATACCTCACCATCGAGGCGTCCAGGAGGCATCCTAATTAGATGCCTGAGCCACCTCATCTGGCTCCTCCCGATGTGGAGGAGAAGCGGCTCTACTCTGAGCCCCTCCCGGATGACCGAGCTTCTCACCTTATCTCTAAGGGAGAGCCCGGACACCCTGCGGAGAAAACTCATTTCGGCCGCTTGTATCCGGGATCTCGTTCTTTCGGTCACGACCCATAACTTGTGACCATAGATGAGGGTTGGGACGTAGATCGACCGGTAAATTGAGAGCTTCGCCCTTTGGCTCAGCTCCTTCTTTACCACGACAGACCGATACAACGTCCGCAGAAAGATTCCAAGGGATCATAATGCAACCTTGGACTTCATCAGGATGAAATGCTCTGAGAATGAATGGCCTGGATGAATGGCTGTTGTTTACAATTACCAATCCATACATCAGCAAAGTTCTAAGTGATGCATTTGAACTCATTCACTCCCAAAGACGTTTTTAAACGTCTTTTCAGACTTGGTCCAGAATTGGCTGGTACTGAATGAGATAAAGAGTCCTTCATTTTCTTCAGCTACAATAAATAAGTTGTGTTTTGAGGGGTCCTCTTCCCAAATGTTGTAAAATGCAAGAACCCTTTTTTTATGTCCATCAGTGACCGGCGTCTCCCAGTTACAAATTATCTTAGGGGTATTTATTTTAGTGTTAATTTATGAGCGAGTCCATAATTGAATTCGTTGTGACATTTGACTGAATAAATAGCTGAAAGAAAAAGGTGTTTATCATCGTCCAAAGGCTATATGACAAACACTGGCATCTTGCTCAGTTGGTTTTACAAGTGCTGCATGTTGAGGCGCATGAAAATTATGAAAGAGGCAAAAGGGATGAATGAAACACACACACACACTGTAACTGGCGCCAATATTGAGTCATTGGTTGCCATGACAACGAATACATGTGTGTGTGTATATATATATATATATATATATATATATATATATATATATATATATTTTGATGTTGATTTGTAAAAGTGCTTTGTTTCTATGTGAACCTTCATAAATGTTTTTATTTTCATATGTTATTTGGGATGTTTTGTCGGGAATCACTTCTGGGTCACGTGCCGCGGATAGCGAGGAATTAGAAAGATCGAGAAGACAACTTACGAGAGAGAGAAAGAGAGAAACGATACCGTCTGGTCAACTTTATTTAAGTTTATCTACTTTCGGTTTTACAAGGTGAATGTGTCTGTTTTTGCTTATTTATTAATGCCTTGTCGAAGAGAATGTTGTAATGTTGATTGTTTGAAATGTGTTTTAGTTTTGTTGGGGAAAGAGCGGCCTCCTCTCCCCCGCGTGTTCGTTGAATTTCGGACGAGGAGAATGTTGGTTCTTCAAATACAGGCTGGAGTCAATGAACAGTCGTCTTCGAAGCTTTTAATTTAGTTTTCTGCAGTTTACGAATCGATTCGGGCTCCTGAGGGTTCCAGATTTCAGTCAGAAAGCGTAAGACAAACACATTCATGAGATTATATAGAGACAATATGATAATGAGAGGCGGGGATGTACGCCTCTCATGCAAATCCCGGAAACAAAGAAAGTAACATGTCATCTGACCCGGTGTGGCTGGAAGAAGTTGGGAGCGGTGAGGTGAGACCAGACCACCACTACCCACCATTTGGTGTGATGGCAAGTTCCAGACCCCCGCTGTACATACATCCTGAGATATGAGATCTTCCCAGGGGGGCTTAACAGCAACCAGGGACTTACCCAAGGTGCGGGGGACAACAGAAGACACTTGGGGGCCGTTAATCAACCAAGTAGGAAGAAGATAAAATTTAATACTACATACGTTGTTTTAGGTGAGCAAACAGATGTTCAGGAAAGAGACTGGGATCAATAGTACTCATAGTAAGGCGCAGTCCCTCAATAGCTGCAACACAGATACTTGAGATAACAGTTGTTCTTTTGATGTTAAACATGTCCTATGGAGGGGTGTCCTAAAAGTGGTGGGTGTCAAGGGACACCAAAGTTAGTCGCGGTTGACTGTTAGGCATTCCTGCCTTAGACATTACTTGGGCCACTTCAAACACAAGATGGTTACAGATTTTCAAGATGGCCACCATGTCTGGTACACAGCTATATTTTGTAATAAATATGCAGACTTGTCCAATATGGATGATTCTTGCACCACATTATACATTTTGACGATGTACATCCAAAATCTGGGGCTCTAAAATCTCTCAGAAGCTTACTTTTGCTTTATTTTTGGTTTGGATAATAAAATAATCCACTAAGTTACTGTAGCTAGCATGCCTGGTTTTATAAATTGTAACGATACAGTTGGAAGTGTAAGGTGTTGAACTAGACATAGTCCGGCGGACCGAGGGACGCCTCTGACACACCAGACAATTGGGTGGTTGAAAGTAGACTAAACATTAAACCATCTGAAAGCAGGTCTAAGTTGTGGCGTAGGCAGTGTAACACCATGATGGTTTATTTGATTGTGTGGTGAATGTCATTGTATTTCATTCACAAATATGGCAATGACATGATTCAAACCCTCTGAATCATCGTAGAAATCGATCCATTTATTCGTCATCAACCCATTTTGGAGCAATCTGTAAATAATTAACAGTAATTGCACATGGAATGCCCCTTTTTCATCATCAATTGATACACCCCCTGTGTCTTGGTGTAATATCATAAAGGAACAAGAGACGATTATCCATCTATCCATTTTCAATACCGCTTATCGTGAACACGGTCACGGGGGCTGCTGGAGCCTATCCCAGCTGACTTCAGGTGGAAGGCAGACTGGAACCCTGAACTGGTTACCAGTCATCCGCAGGGCACATATAGAGTCAAATAAACACTGTTGACGTCACCAGGTCCACGCATCTTGGACCTAAAAACGGGCATTATTAAAGCCACTGTAAACTGTCATAAAGCAAGCCTAACGCCAAGACTGGACCTTTTTTTTTTTCATTGAGGCGGAAAGTACAGACGTCGTTTAAGACAGGAACTCTTACATAAGTGCCGATGTTCAGCCAATTACAGGGTCCTTTTAAATTACAAACCATCACCTTTGCACTCCAGGTCGAAGACGACAAAAGTACTAAAAGAATAAATTCAGTTTATTCAGTGCATTTTCAATGACAGCATTCTATTTTCTTCATTCCTGCAGTAATATGCGAAAAGGAACAGCAATTTTTGACCTGCATGATGTTAGGAAAACAGCTCAAAGCAGAGCCGAAGCAATATTAAGAAAGAGAAGCTAGTGGGCGTAATAGGCCCACCTCCACTATATTCTGTCCTTGGGTCACTCAGCTGCCTCTGCTGACTAGATGCAAGATGGCAGCGCTTCATGTTTCCAGCATTGTCCCACACCAGCAGCTCAGCCTGGACTGAGCAACAGCTGGAAGTATAGTTCACCCACAGGGGCTCCGATGAGCCCAGCTCCCACCCGGACACGTTCAAAGGGGCGTCACGCTCCACTAATGTGACCTTGTGCTGGACTTGTTGGTCAGGATGAGCCTCACCCAGTTTACCCCCTGTGACCGGTGGGAATAAAGTTAAAGTCCCTTGTCCCTTGTGTAGTTGGAGAGTGGCCAGGCCGGAACGGCCGCTGTCCGACACAGCCAGTGACACGCTCCAGGTGGACTCATTGCAAGCTGGAGAACAGGAGGACTGCAGTCGAGTGGCCGAGCATGATGGAGGAGATGTGTCTGAGTCCTGAAAGGGAGATGAGATCCAACACATCAGGGGTGGTCTAAAAAAACATCCTCTGAGCCATTTGAAGCATTTATGCCTTCATCACATCTCCAGTTGGTGCCATATGCTGCCGCTCGCCTCTTAATACTGGTTCACACAGCAGCATAATTAGGGACAGCCTAAAACGCTTAATGTAGAAAAGTGTAATGTGGCTCCATGTCAGAAAATTATGACCAATCATCAAAATGCATAGTCATAATTTTGCCCACTTCAACCTCTGAAAATATAAAAATAAACATAATTACAGTCAAACCTCGGTTTTCATCCATAATCCATTCCAGAAGGCTGTTCGAAAACCGAAATTGTTCGAAAACCGAAACCACGCTCTTTAAAAAAAAAATGTTGACTGAACAGTTTGTTTGAGAACCGAAATTTGTTCGGCATCCGAGGCCAAAAAAACTCGAACTTTTTGGTCGATAACCGAATTGGTCGAGAACCGAGACGTTCAAAAACTGAGGTTTGACTGTATTTTGGATTTTATGGGCATTAAGTCCTTTCTTCACTGCAGAGAAAAAGCTTAACGTGGCATAATGTTCGAAAACTACAACCGATGGCACCAAAATTCATGTGTACATCTCCACTTATGCCCAAATCAATGTCTGAAATTATCAACATGTTCGCCTCCAACAGATTAGATAATACTCACAGGTGGGACCACTGTCAAGTAGGCCACCGCGTAGTTTGTGTCTGCAGAGTCGAGAGCGTACACCGAGAGTGTCAGCGTAACTGTCGCTCCGGCCTGAGCTGAGGCAGGTGTGTGAAGGCCCACCTGACTGTGGAAAGGTTTGTGGCTAGCAACATGGAACCTGATGGGAAGAATGACAAACTGCTTTGAAGTCAGCTTTTATACACCCATCCATTTTCTCAACCGCTTATCCTCGCGAGGGTATTGGGCGTGCTGGAGCCTATCCCGACCATTTTAGGGCAGTATTATGTGGCAGGATGACCAGCGACGGAACAGAGACCGTATCCAACTAAAAATATTTCTTCACCATGCTGTTATGTATCATGCAGTTTTTAATTTACCAAACACATAATTTTGTTGATCAAAGTGATCATTTTTGTCACTTTGTAGGCTCCAGCACCCGAACCCCCCCCCCCCCACCCCCCCTCGACCCTTGTGAGGATAAAGCGGATCGGGAAATGGATAAATAGTTAATGATATTCATTTGTGTGAAGACACTGATCATGTTCATAATTTATCACAATAATTTGGAAAACGGGAAATGTAATACGGGACATTTTTATTTCTGTCGATCTTTTGCAACATTCCTAGAAAATCACAATGTGCCATCACTGGTGAGCTATTTTTAGAACAGGCCTGCGGGCTACTCATGTAATGCCTGTGGGATTACCTGTTGCCCATGTCACCATGTTGGTGACCCCTGGTCAAGAGGGGTTACCTGTGAGGTCCTTTCGTGTGGAGATATCCAGAATCATCCTCAGCTGTCAGACTGAAGAGTCTGTCCGGGCCGTGGTTCAGGATGTTGAAATCCACAGTGGTGCTGTGACCAGGTGCCAGAGCGGGTGTGGAAAGGACCTAAAGAGAGAGAAAAAGGAGACAGCATAACAAGTTTTAAAGGTCCTATGCCACTCCTATAAACAATTTAAATATGGAAATAGCCGATGCTCTGGTTACTTGGACGCCACATCTCAGCGTCTTGTGGCAGCATCATGGCTCCTTACTTACCTGTATCTGAACACGAGTGGGCTGCACCATTTCCGTGGCGACCCTTTCCAGCTTGTTTCCCCCGCCGTCTCGGCCCGTGAGGCGGACGCAGAAGGGAGCTCTCGGAATTGAGTCCACCCAGCCAATCAGATCTACCGTGGCATAGCTTGACAACACAGAGGACAAAGAGGAGGAGGAGGAGTTGAGCAGGACCTTCTTCAGGCTTTCCCCTTCTGCTCCCAGCAGCGTCACGTGACTGAACGAGACCTCCTCGTCATAAGGAGACAGGCCAGTCACGGCCAGAACAAGGAAAGCAGGGACACCTAAGGAATTAGAGAGCATACCAAAATATGGACATCAAGTACTGCAAGTCTGTCCTGGCATTTTGACTCAGACTGTTAAAATGAACAATAAATAAAAGACCCTCACCTGACACAGGACTGCCCTCTACTCTGGCCAATCCAGGGTGAGTCTCGTTCGTGACAGTGGCAAAATAATACAGGAAATCCACACTGCTCTTAGCTGAGGGGATCCAAAAACAGTCATGTTTGCCACATTTGAACAGGTGTTCACATTATTCTCATTCAATTCAGTACCTATTATGTTGAATGTGACATGTCCGTCAGCCTGAGCATGCAGGGACCACTGGCCCGGCTGGATAGGAGGCAGAAGACGAACACGGTACAGACCTTTGAAGACCTCGAGAGAGGCCAGAGAGCCTTGCTCACTCAGCAGCGACTGAGTTTGGCCTGGAGGGAAAAAGGTGTACAATATCCAAGGACTGTATATAGCAGCGCTTCTCAAACTACCTCACATCAATTACCTCCTAAAGAAGTCCCAGTATTTAGCTCTCCAAGTACCAACATAAATGACCGACATTGAAATGTACTGTAACAGCACAGTAGGCCTAAGTCTTCATCAAAAACAAGACCGAGGTTTTACTCCTAAAAATCACATTTTATATTATTTTAACCCACTGCAACATTATGTACAGTCTGAGCATTAAGACTCCACTTAAATAATGATTAAATTCAAATGTATTGCACATATGTAAAACTCTATTAAAAAAAACTTGACCTAAATGAATATTTAAAAACAAACACTTCTTAAAGATGGCATGCAATTGAAATTCAAAGTTAAATATAACTGAACTGTATACAGGAAGCGATTCTTTGGTGAATCCCACAAATTCACTTTGGTGACCCTGCGACTGACAGTGATTCTCAAAGTGTTGCCCGCGGGACCGCATGAGTTGCCCACGGGTCTGTTCTAAAAATAGCTCACCAGTGATGGGACATTCTTTTCGGGAAGTCGAAGGGATCATTTGAAAATGTAAACACTAGTAGAGATTTATGGAAATAAAGTGTAGCATATGATATTTATCGCTTTCCTAATCTTCAACATGATCAGCGTTTTCACATGAATTCATGTCGTTCGTTATTTATGACCTGGTTGACTTTAAAATCGCTCAATTCATGCACAAAGCACACAATAACCTCCTTTTGCCAAAATATCCAGAAACTTTTTGAAATTCGAGAAATTTGTTATAAATTTAAGGGGTACTAACCTATACAAAAAAATCCAAAACACGAATAAACATCAAGCAAAGGAGTATATCTGTAACAGGTGTAAATCTGTGGAATAATTTCGAAACGGACCTGAAAATGAATGACTCGCTTGCTGAGTTCAAAAACAAATTCAAGAGAGTAGTACAAGAAAACTACACAAATCAGAATTAAGCCAATAAAATTTGATACGTTAAAAAATATAGAAATACATTAGAATTACATTGATAAACGAAATGAAATGCAGTATGTTATGAATATGAAAAAAATCGACATATAAATGGGCTAGAATGAGTATGTACAACAAACCGAAAGTTGTATAATTAGATAAGTATAGCACACAAATAGGTAAAAGTATTTGTTGATATGTAGACTATTTCCTTTTTTTGTATTGATAAATGATCAATTCATATATTATATAACAGGGGTAGGACTCGATACGTTTTTTACTTCTTCCTACTCCTTTGAACATAGAATTTGTGATGATGACTATTTTCTTTTATATCTTGCTTGCCTTCACTTCTTGCCAATTGTTGCTGTATTATATATTTAACATGTTCAATAAATAAACAAACAAGTTGCATTGTATGTGACGATTCTCCTCTGTCTACCTGAGGGATCGATGAGGATGCAATTGCTCAATAGACCAGTCATGTGTACGGTGACATCATTAACGGCGCTGTCGACCCTGAAAGAGTGCGAGGACATCTGCTCTTGGTCTGTCTCAACATGGAGGAGAGTCACCTGGTAAGGAAGAAATTGAAGTCACTTATAGAAGGGATATATATGGGAATGTGTTTGCTCCTTTCTGGTTCACGTAACATTCACACTTATTTTAACACCCGCAGAAAACCAGAGAACAGATCAACTCCGCAGAGGAAGATGCGAGCTGAAATTCAAACCCTGATCCCAAACACTGTTGGGCAGACATACGAAGCACACTACACCATGCAGCCCAAGAGATTCCTTGCCCAAATGTGAAGCTGAGAGTACTCCTGGCTATCTTACCTTTTCTGCTGCTGTGTTGTCCTCCACTATCGCTGAGACGCTGTGGATGTCAGAGTTGCTGGTGAATATCGTCAGTCCTCCCGACGAAGACGACAGCGCCGAGTAGAGGGAGAAGCGATCAGCGGTCAAAGGTTCCGCCCTCCTTTTTCTCCTCCTCATTATGCTCTTCATGGTGTAATTAGGGTCCTCTGTTAGGAGAAATGTCACCTGTGAGAACATCAGATTAAGTGTTACCGACGTCCTTGTCGCCTTGTTGTTATCCTTGTTATTACTTAAACCCAATGCTTTTGGGTTTGCGTGTCTTCCAATAACAAGGCGTTACAAAATGTAGATTTCATGGCTAAATGCAACAGCTAGAATGGTTCGAACAAAGGAAACGAGGTGGACGTTAATGTATAGCATTGATCCAGAGCACAGGTGTCAAACTGCCCGCCACATCATTTTATGTGGCCCGCGAAAGCAGATCAAACATGTCAACTTCCATGATGCTTTCTAAAATGTCTCCCGAAAATTTTAATTCTCATATACTGTATAATAAATAAGACAGCATTTTCTTGTTACCAAACCCCTCATGATAGTAACTTAAATAAGAGTTGAATCAGAAGTTATTCTTGACTTCTTTATATGGTTTTAGTCATAACGGTCCTCCAAGGAAAACTCTAACAAAAATGTGACAAACGTGACAAAAATGAGTTTGACACCCTTGGTCCAGAGGGTTCAGAAATTGTCTTACTTTGCTCTGTTTTGTCAGTGCGAGGGCCTTCACCACGTCAAACAGGTGAGCGTCCTTGGGGGAGGCATCGGTGAACACAAAGATCTCTGAGAGTGGTGGGCTGTGAGTGAGGGCCAACTAGAAATGCGCAACAATTAGTACCTATACACACACACACACACACACACATACAAATATGCACACCTGAATGGCTGTGAAGCACATCTCTGGTTCATCTCCTCCTCCAAGGGCCATCAAGTTCTCCATGTGCTCCATAAACTGGTTCGGGTCGTCAGTCTCATACACCGGACCGACTTCTGCACACAGCAGTGACAGAGATCTATTAAAAGTTTGTTACCTTTTTTTACAGTTACTGTACTGTACTGTCATACTGGTTGTCTTCAATAAATAGTTTTACAGTAGTATACCACCAGGTGGTGCTGTTGTTCGACTGTGGAGCCAAGGCAATTTAGAAAACTCTAAAGGTCATTTGGTGCCCGACCCATACAGAAAGACTAAATAAGTTACATTCCTTCCGGTTTATTCATTTTGGAAACTCTAATTGTGTTGTGGTCAAAAATGAAGTACTCCGGTTTTATGGATGAATCCTGTTGACAAACAAACAGCAGCTACAAAAACATGCCTCTGTTGAGGACAGATGTAATAAATAATTGGTTTCCAGTGACATTAATAAGGATAAGAATATAGTAGAATTTTAAAAGTTGAACACAATCCTTTCTGTGTCTCTAGATGACTTCCCCAATTTTGTTGAATTTTAAAACAAATTTCCCTTTTGGATATGATGTCCTCTACATAATTATGATTTGCCACCTTACCTACTGTATATTCACATATTTTTTTTAAGGAGCTATTTTTTTATGATTCCCTTTTTAGTGGCAGACGGATAAAATTTTTACATAATTTTGTTTTAAACCACTTTTGGGCCACATTAAAAGTGAGGTACAAAACAACTGTGAGCATTATCCTTGCGGTGCTTCCTCACCGGGGTCATGGAAGGGTACCAGCAAGAAGCTTCCAGGTCGGCCAGAAAGGTCTGCTTGGTTCTGAATGATGGAGTAAGCCCGCATTCGAGCCGCTGTGATTTCCTCAAACATGCTCCCCGTGGTGTCAATGACAAAAACCAGAGCGGGTGCCTGCTTCACGCTGAAAAGCCTGTGGAGGTTGTAGGAGACTTGAGTAAAAAAAAATAAAATCAAGAAGGATTTCATGGACCTTATTTAGCTTAATTAAGAGATGAGATTTTTTCCCCCCTCAAAGTCAATTCATAGTTGATGATCAAAATCAGTGTTCAAAACCTTTGCAGTAAACAGATGAAAGTACCGTATTGGCCCGAATATAAGACGGCCCTGATTATAAGATGACCACCTCTTTTTCAAGACTCAAGTTTGAAAAAAAGACTTTTTGAACACCAAATTAATTTTTATACAGAAAATAATTACAGTACATCTGAAACAAATGATTATAACGATAGATTTGAAAGTAAGAGCATGTTATTTTGCCTCATTCAAATCTAAAGTGCAATCACATTCGTAAATGAATGGCTTCTGGACCCGGAATATAAAACGACCCCCAGTCTTATTTCAATGCAAAAAACACCGTCTTATATTCGGGCCAATACGGTATATTCAAGCACAGTTGCGAAATATTTGTTACTCACCACTGATTATTTACCCGACATGGTTTTATATTAGATTTCTGTATTCCCACCTGAGAAAGGTCTTGTGCCCCACTGTGTCCCTGAGATCTCTCAGTACAGTCAGTGTAGCTTCGGAGGCCAGCTTGGCTGCTTCCGCGTGGAGGTAATGATGCGGGGAGAAGAGAGGTGATGTGCTGTCTTTGTTGATGCCGCCTTTGGCCCCCATAGTGCGGCTGCTGTCCAGCATACCTCCATGACTGCATTTGCCTGACCAACAAGTTACATGTTAGTGTTTCTCCCTTAAAAAAATCATTTTTCATACCTATACTAATCAAGGCGTGTGGGCTCATCACGTGGTCTTTGGGGACTACCCGGTACCCGCAGGCACCACATTGGTGACCCCTAAATAATCTAATTTGTAACAGAGCAACATTTGTGTTTTTTAGATGGTTAAAGGAGGTGATAATCCAACTTTTTGGGGACCAAAAAATAAATAAATCTGTTTTAGTTTTACTTGCATACCTTTAGGTTTTTGAGGGAAGGTGCTGAAGTAGCCAGTTGTGAGCAGCTGTGAATCTCTCTGTGTACTTGTCAGTCTTGGGAGGAGGTTATTTCGACAGGTGGCGCTAAAGCACTCCATGCAGGTGGGTGTGTCACCTGTGGAGAGGACGCACAAGGACCAACACACTGAAGGGGTTGTTTTCCTATGCTTGCCACCAGTCACGTTTCATGCATTCATGTCTCTGAGGCTTTGAATGTACAAGGAAAGGGTGAAACTGTACAAATGTTCATTATTCTGAAAGTTATTTCTGACTTTTTTTGTACAGTTGTTTTGGATTGCAAACACGCGGGGCACTCCGGTGGTCCAGTGGTTAGAGCATCGATCTCAGAGTGGTGAGGTCGTGCGTTCGATCCAAGCTACGGCCTTCCTGTGTGGAGGTGTGAGTGTGAGTGGGGATGGTCGTTCGTCTCTGTGTGCCCTGCGATCGGCTGGCAACCGGTTCAGGGTGTCCCCCGCCTTCTGCCCGAAGACGGCTTGGATAGGCTCCAGCACCCCCGCGACTTTTGTGAGGATAAAGCGGATCGGAAAATACCCTCAGGGCCCAGATAGGGGGGACCAAGGGTTGTGACAGAAAGGTTAGTTGTCACGTTACAATTATCTTCACCACCAGAGGGCGCAATATTGTACTACAGTACTTTTCTTCGTTAGTGTGGTCAGGAGCTTATCCTAGCTCTCTTTGGGCAGTAGGCCAGAATTGAACCCAGAACTTTGGCACTGTGAGGCAGCCATGCTAAGCAGTCCCCACCGGGCCGCTCGCCCCTTGATTAAATACAAAAAAAATCACTTTAGATTGACTTTCTATCTGGAGATATTTGACATTTAAAGATGTCTTCTAATGCCTTGTGTATACATTTCCTCGAGTCTTTAAGATCTTTTTGTGTCTATTTATCTCTCTCCATCCCCTCTAACTGCCTTTCTGAAGACAAATCATGATTCTTCTTAGATAGTTTTGGCAAGACTTTTCGTCAACCATTGTAAAGATAATGTCGATACTGTATAAGTCTGCCTCACCTTCAGCTACAGGGATGGCTGGCTCCTTTGGCTGTAGCAGGTGGAGGTAAATGGAGCGCTGGCCCATCTCCACCCAGTTACTGTGACTGTAGAAGTCCTTGTGTTAAAAAATAAGAATAAATAAATTAATAATAATAATAATAATAATAAAAAACGTTGAATATTCTTTTGATATCTTTTTAGCTGTTGGTGTTGTGTACCTGTAGGGAGTGAAATAGTTGTCCCAAGCTGTGGCGAGCACTTTGGTACTCATTGGCCCGCACTGACAGTAGAGTATGAGCCCAGAACTGTCGCAGCATTGCCATTGCGCTCTCGACCCGTTCGGAATCAAAGTGGTACACGGGGTCAGACCTAGTGGAGCTTAGGAAGTCCATTTCAGCATTGGAGTGAACCACCTCCCCCACAGCCCTCCAGAAGCTTCGTCCCAGTCTGTCCTGAAAAGGAGACCGAATATAAAAACACAAAAACGTCTATTTTTTTTCCTCACCGAATTACAATGAATGTTTCGTTTCACCTCTTTCTCATCATGGTGACCTTGGTGTTGTTGCAGAGTGTCCAGGGTCAAATTAAGGATGGCCTGCTCAGTGATGTACTGGTGTGTGTACGAGTCCCAGGACAGCGTCAATACCCGTGACCAGAAGTTGGGGAGGAAGCATGTGCACGGTGAAGCCAGGAGGAGAAGGTAAGCAAACATAAACCAGTGCGTGCTCCGTTCATTGTCTTGCATTCTTCTTTGTCTTCCTTCTGACATCATGGCTTACACGAAAGGTCTCATCCCACCTGCAAGAAGGTTTCAAACCATGTTTGGATTCATTTGAATGGTTGTTAGATGGGGGCAGCGTTTTCTGTGGTGGGGCTGTAGATGATGCACCTTTTGCTTACAGCATGAATATGGAAATAATTAAATGAACAAAGTATCTAATTGTTTTTCCTTAAAAAAAAAATTGCATCTTTATACTTATTTGAAGGTGTGGTTGATGCTCAGTTAAGGTTGACATTTCGACTTTGCACGTCACTGTCACGGTTCTGTTTGTGACCAACAGGTGGCACTGTAGGGCTCCACCTGCAGCGGCACACCTGTTTATGCTGTTGGTGTTTTAGTCTGTATCATAAATTAATAATTTTTAAAAACTCAAATACTGTGGGATAAAAAAATAGCTAACTAAAGCATGTTTGTATTCATGTTATTTGCCATTTGATAATTGTTACGAAATAACATAAATTCAAATGATGTTTAAAAAAAATCATAGCTGTCACATAATTATGCTGATTACAGTTGAGCTATACCATCATTAAATTCACATGAATAAAGACTTATTCTTAGAAACAATTGGGTGCATGTATTTACATATATATTATATATAATATCTATATACATGTATATACATACATGCATTAGCATATGAATGTGAATGTTGAACAGTCTTGTGTTGCAACATCCAACCATACATGTGCAATGCAATAGCAATAAAATAAATTGCTGTTCGAGTTCTGTGTTGTGTCGCCCGCTCCTAACTCCCCTAAAACAAGACAACCTTCTCTTCATCTCTTTTACTTTTCTCATCTAGGTCTGTACACTGGCTCCAATTGTTCTCCATCCATCCATTTTATAATCCGCTTATCCTTACAAGAGTTGTGGGGCGTGCTGGTGCCTATCTCAGCTGTCTTTGGGCAGCAGATGGGGGACACCCTGAAATGGTTGCCAGCCATCGAGGGGCACACATAGACAAACTCACAGTCACACCCAGGGACACCTTAGAGAGCTCCGCATGTTTTTGGAATGTGGGTGGAAACCGGAGTACCCAGAGAAAACCCACACAGGCACGGGGAGAACATGCAATCTTTACACAGGAAGGCTTGAGCTGGAATCGAACTCTGGACCTCTGCACTGGGAGGCTAACCAGTCGCCCACCGAGCCCTCATTGTTCTTTTCATCGTTATTCCAATACAATACTTTTGTTCTTGTGGCTAGTGCTTTCGCAGGGATCAGGCCGAAACAAAGCACGGTTAACCTCCCCCCCCACCACCACCACCACCACAACCACCAAATAGTGCACCCTTAGCACTCCCCACCCTGCCAATATGTTTCAACTGATTAGTGTGGACACTCCTTGCACTCCCGAAGCGGAGGAGATTCTAGCTTAATGCAATTAAAACAGTTTCTCCTTTGCAACAATGCAGTGTTTGTCATAAAAGAAAAGCAATTTCTCTTTGAAATCTCGATCATCACTAATGCTGTAACAACTTCATTCAAGTTCATAAATTATCAGTGCAAATGAAGAAAAAAAACTTCTCACCCTGCTCGGTGTTTTTCTTCTTGACAGTCTGAAATCTTCACTCTTGATGCAGACAATCCCACGGTGCGCACCACACTCGTACGTGCATGTGGCAACAGACTTTCACCACAAAGCGACAGTTCCCACGACAAGCATTTGTACAAAATGTACACTTATCTGTATGTCTGCTCCCCAGCTCGAACGTACAAATAAAATGTAGATGTGGTCCCAAAAGGTAATTTTTAGGACTCACGTGAGAATTCGGTTGACACTCTGTGGTCATGAGTGTGTTTCTTGGGACTTTTAGTCATAGCCCGCCTTTGGTCCTGTGTACCCCTCCTTGAACCCCCCCAACTCCCCCATTAACGCATGGTGCATTGATTCCCCACAATAGGGCCGCATATATTACCATCCATAGACCTTCCCTAACTGCCCCCTCTGATCCTCTATTACTCTCCCCTTTTTTTCTCCTCACCACGGTTGATCACAATTACAAACGACACAGTAGTACCTTCCTGTCTCCTTGTTTGCCGTCACTTTTAATGGCCGTTGCTCGCCATTACCATCACATAGTTGGATCCAGTTGTCAGGAAAAAATAGCCCACAATCATTTGTCCACTATTTTTTTAAATTGTTTCAATTGTGGGGGCACTGGTGTTGTAATGATTCACTTAGCAGACGTTTTGCACATCTTGCATGATGGCAATACCCTTGCATTACTATAGCGATTCGAAAAAATATTGATGCAGCATCAAAATCACAGCAGTTGGGGGCATGCAGTAATATTTCCCGCTATGAAGTGCTGGATGTTGGGAAACGGAAAAAGACTTGCTTGGGTCCATGCATGACATTGACGGGTAAACTAAGATCTCTCCCTGCAGATGATGTATTTGGCTGTGAGTGTAACATGGGTAATTGGATTAAAAAATAAATAAATATATATATATATAATTTATTTTATTTTATTTTTGAAGACAATGGTGGTGTTTGCATGTTCTCCCCATGCCTGTGTAGGTTTTCTCCAGGTACTCCTGTTTCTTCTCACATTTCAAAAACACGCATGGTAGGTTAATGGAACACTGTCGATGTGGTTGTGAGTGCAGATGTTTTTTCGTCTGTGTGTGCCCTGCGATTTGTTGGCAACCAGTTCAGGGTGTACCCCGCCTACTGCCTGAAAACAACTGGGATAGGCTCCAAGATTGGAATGTGTGCTGGTCGCCATGGCCACCTCTGGCTACCACGCAGCTCTGCCCTTGCCCTGCAGAATGTCCAAAAGAAGACTTTCTGAACATGGATACTTGGATTTCATCACAAATTGAGCAGGCAAAAGTTTCTCTCTTGGGTGTGATTCCAAAGTTCCCTTTGTGAGTGGATCGTTCACCACAAACTGAGCAGGCATCTCCAGTGCAGTGGATGTCATGGAGATCATATGAATGTTTAAGCGCGTGCATTTGTTCACATCTGTAAACTACCGCCACATTAATACAAATAATTCCTTTCTTAACCGCGTTAATGAAAACAGATGTATTTGTTTGCCACAGTTTCTAGTTGTAACGAAAAAGAGTGAGAATGCAGAGCATTTTCAGAATAGGCTCTCTTAACGTTTGCTTTTAATTAACTCATTTGTGACGTAGCCCAAAATAAAAACCGAAACTCAAACTTTGGCGTGTTAGTGTAACAGGAATGTCAAGCGCTCAGGCAGAGTGGGCGTGGGTTTTTCCCTCTTTGCTCTTCCGGCTTGACTGCCTGTGGACAGCTAAACATTTTCTACGCCGCATAAGGAAGACAGGTGTGTTTTTGTGACCAGAATCTCAATTTACATGTGGATCGCTAAATTCACTCTGTCAACTGTAGTTATTTGATGAACTTTGTCATGTACATGTATTTTGTCATGTATTTTCCCTCTGCATTTTTTTTATTGAATACTATCTAATAATTGGCATCACAGTGGCACATATAGTTTGTCCAAGTCGAATTGCTGCACAATTCCCTGCGGCGGTGGAAATCTTTCCGGGTAACTGCATCTCAACCTTTATTGCATCCTTTTGGCACTGAAGATCAACAGTGGGCGTCACTCTGGGCCACTGGTTAGCACGCTGGCCTCACAGTGCAGAGGTCTAGGGTTTGATTCTGACTCCGGCCATCCTGTGTGGAGTTTGCATGTTCTCCTCCTACCTGCGTGAGTTTTCTTCGGTCCTCTGGTTTCTTCCCATTCTAAATTGTTCCTAAGTGTGAATGTGAGCGCGAATGGTTGTTCGTCTATGTGTGCCCTGCGATTGGATGGCGACCAATTCAGGGTGTACCCCGGCAGGCTTTCTTTTTCTTTTATTATGTCACAATACAATAACGTCACATCAAGCAGTTGTAATTGTGTCTTTTCTTTTTTGTGTGTAGCAAAACCAACATAAGGAAGTTACCTATTGACTCGTCACCATGGCTTGCCGATGTGGTCTGCTCACCGTCAACAGGGAGCCAGGTACAAGTTCAAATTGCAGTTCAAAACTAATGGGTGTTAACTAGTGATGGGTAGATGAATACCCCAAGGAGTGTATTGACACATGAGACAAACTGTGTTGACACTGTATTGATACTGTGTTGGTCAGTCAATAGTCAAATGAGTTTGAATGCAAAATATAGCAAATGTGTCTGTAATAACATTTATAGTTCAAACATTTTACTTCGAGTATGTATGGGATTTTGTGTTCCAAAGTGTTCAATCATATGAAAAAAGCACAACAAATTGATTCATTCATACATTTCAATGAGGAACAAAGTTTTTGAAGTGTCTTTCCAAGACAATTTCTCCTCCTGGACACCAGTTTCCGTGCCTTCGAAAACACTTGCTCACAGGGAATAGATGAAGAGGAAGATGGTGTGCATAAATATTTAAGTGCCAGTTGATAAAGGTGTGGCAATGGTAGAGGCACAGGTATAATCTCCATCTCTTTTTTCTGGAAAAAAAGTCAGACATTTGATTTTTTTTTTTTTTAATGAACGGTAAATAATGCCCATTTGGCATCAGACTGTATTATATTTCCAAACTTGTGAACATTTTCGAGAACGATCGAGGTCGAAGCAAAGCAAAACTCCAACACAGACACATGCAATGCCACAGGTACAGATGAAGGAAGTACATTTAGCAAACACCAGTATGAATGGATCACTGACATTTGAAACCCCGTGATCGGTTTGTGTCTGCGTGTGTGTCAGTTCCCCTGAAGGCCATTGAAGTTGAAGTGGAGGTAAAGGACCATGTGGCCAACGTGGTTTCCACGCTGCACTATGAGAACAAGGAGGACAAAGCCATAGAGGCCGTATTTGTCTTCCCTCTGCCTGGTGATGCTGCCGTCTGCCATTTTAGTGCCAAAATTGGACAAACTGAGATTGTGGCTGATGTGAAGGAGAAACAGGAAGTGAGTGAGTCTCCAAAGATGAGAGAAGAGAAAAAGACTGTGTGAATATTACGTTTCCTCTGCAGGCTCGAGAGGAGTACGACGATGCCTTGAGCTCCGGCCAGCAGGCCTTCCTCCTGGAAGAGAGTGAGCAGACCCCAGACATTTTCTCTCTGAGTGTGGGGAGTCTTCCCCCGGGAGAGAGCGCCTCCATCCGGCTGGAGTATGTCACTGAGCTGGCTGTGGAGGCTGATAGCGGGCTGAGGTTTTGTCTGCCTGTGGTGCTCAACCCTCGCTACCAACCTCAGGGTAGGACAACCCATCACCGCTTTCAACTAAACAGAGTCACAGAAAGGCATAGTAGTGGACGTCCTTGGAAATTAAACCACCTAATTTTGAATCTTTGTCAGAGAGCAGAAAGTTGTGAAAAGTGTATTGAAACATTGAAAAGTTGAATGCGCATTCAAAAGCTTGGAGAAAGTCGAATTATGTTAACATGTAAAGTTTGAAGTGCATTTCGGTTCATCCTGAAATTTCAACCGAAAGACCAGTTTTTCTAACTCTAGTCCAGGGGTCGGCAACCCAAAATGTTGCAAGAGCCATATAGGACAAAAAAAACCCAAAAAACAAATATGTCTGGAGCCGCAAAAAAATAAAAGCTTTCTATAAAACTTACAATGAAGGAAACACAGGCTGTATGTATGTAGGAGACTGGACTGTCGCAGAATTTTTTGTTACTCATTCCTTTGTTGTGTTTTCACAAACACCTCCATAGAATTTATTTTGTGATTTCCTCGCTTGATTTTTTTGTTTTGGTGCATTATTTTCGCTTTTCTTAGTGTCAGTGAAGTGATCATTAATTCCCATTTTTTGGATGATAGATATATTTTTAATCGTTGATCCTGTTTTGGCAGCTCAGACATATCTGAGAGGATTTAAGGAGGAGGTAAGAGAAAAATATTGCGATCGATAATTTAGAAAAAAAAGTTAAACAAGCCATATGTCTGTTTGTTAACTCTGAAAAAAAATACCATGTTTGTTTCAAACCAAGTTTAATGTGCATTTCATTTTTACATGGAGATGACATGTTGAGATGCTTATAAACTTAGAGTCATATGAAATGTGAGCTACTTGCAACGTTTCATCATTTTGTGGGATTTTACGTATTCATTCTTCTTATGACGATTTCATGTTTCCAGGAAGTGAAGGTCATAGTGTCCAGGTGACGTCTGTTCCTGCCTCTCAAGTGCCATACAGTCTGTCCTTCTCTGCGCGGGTGTCCTCACCGCGTCGGGTCTCCAAAGTGGACTCCAATTTTTCCCTGGAGCCCCTGCAGTACCTCGACAAGGAGCAAACTCATGCGGCCGTACGTAGAGCACTCATGTGATCCGCTGTCGTTCACACTTGAGGCATGCTGTTTATTCATGTTTTGTTTATTTGGGGGTATTTCAGGTTAAACTGGCTGCAGGACACATGTTTGACAAAGATATTGAGCTGTTGATTTACTATAAAGATGCCCACCAGCCAGCAGTTGTGGTGGAGGCTGGAAAGGCATCTGCCAAGCCTGGTGTGTTAAAGTCCTTTTAATTCAAATTGTTTGGATGCTTTCTAAATGCTTCAAATTCCCCTTTCTCATCCGTGTTGTGATTCAGGCACACTGATGGGGGACGCGGCGGTGATGCTCAGTGTTTACCCTGAGTTTTCCCAGGCAGTGATTTCTTCATTCACCACAAGGGGAGAGTTTGTGTTCTTACTGGACCGATCCGGAAGTATGGAAGGAGCTCGCATCGGCAGTGCCAGGGTAATCAAAAAGCACACATTGCTCTGCGGGCCTTTTTTCCAAAGAGAATTGGCAATGCTATCCATCTACACACCCTCGCGGTTTAGCGTTCCAAATAGAACTGTGGCAAACCAAACTGTACCCTACCCCCTGAATGGAAATGTGGTTTTCATTCATTCAGTCCTTCCCCCCCCCCTACAGTTTCCTTCATCCTTGATAACTCACTTCCACACAGGATACTCTGCTGCTGCTTCTGAAAAGCTTACCCATGGGCTGTTACTTCAACATTTACAGTTTTGGTTCCTCCTTTGAACACATCTTCCCGTAAGAATCTACCCGTTGTCAGTCCAAATAAACTACAACATCTTATCTGGTCTCGCAGCGCCTGTGCTTGTACTTGTGTGTGTTTGATGGCAGTAACAGTGTGGAGTACAGTGAGAAGACCGTGAACAAGGCTCTGAAGATTGTCAAGAGCATGAAGGCAAACCTGGGAGGAACAGAGATACTTCAGCCCCTCAATCACATTTACAGCCAGCCCTGCATTCCCAGTCAACCACGACAAGTATTACTTACAATAATCTCTTTCACAAGCACTCACCTACATTTACAAACTAAATTCTGCTGGCTGATGTAACCTAAAATTTGTTGGCAAAGGGATTTTTTTTCTTCAACCAATCACCATGGGCAAACTGGCACTTGTTGAGGACAGCATTTGTCCGTACTTTTAATTACTTCGTCACAGCAAAACTTATTACGGCCAACTTTGACAAGCAAAACAGACGCTTTTTGTAGAGCTCTGCACACATTAGTACTTTTGATAATAGGCATCTCTGGTGAGTATGAAACATGTTACAGTCAAACCTCGGTTTTCGTCCATAATCCGTTCCAGAAGGCTGTTCGAAAAACGAAATTGTTCGAAAACCGAAACCACGCTCTTTTTAAAATAAAAATGTTTACTGAACACGTCTGCTCACAATGGAAAGCAACCCGAGGAAGCGTCACTTCCTCGTGTGAGGAAGGCGAGAGGAGTCAAATGGTGCATTCAAGTGCGCTCAGTTTGTTCGACGACCCAAATTTGTTCGTCATCCGAGGTATAAAAAACTCGGAATTTTTGGTCGAGAACCGAGACGTTCGAAAACCGAGGTTTGACTGTATTTCATTGTTCTTGATCGATAAATGTTGATTCTGAACTGTTTTGGACGGTCACCATAGTTGTACTGCTTTATTGTATAGTATTGATGCTTTCTGGCATTCAGAGCTAGATTAGGTCTGGTCTTTCCTCAGGGCCTGTCACACCTACTGCTAATAATGGGCCGCATAAAGACATTTTAGTTTAGAACACAACAGCACACACAAACACGCATTCAAATTAGGTCTAACAGGCTGAGCAGGCACCGCTTGCCCAACTCTTTTGTGTGCACTTTGAAAAGGACTTTTGCTTCAGTCATGTTCTATGACACTTCTCGGGATTGATGGTGTGTCATTTTTAAACCAAATGTCAACTGTCCCTCCAGCTCTTTGTCTTCACTGACGGCGAAGTGGGGAACACCAGGGAGGTTACAACCCTTGTGAAAAAGAATTCCAGTTCCCACAGGTGAAACCACATGGTGTATATATATGTACCTCTCTCTCTCTCGCTCTCTCTCTCTTTCTCTATCTCTCTCTCTCTCTGAACTCCTCTGCCCCTACACACATGCCCGTTGCCTCAGGTCTGCGGACCAGACAATAGAGGTACTAAGAACTAAGCGGAGGCTCTGATGGAATCGAGCCTCTTCCGTTGCTGGTCCATCTCTACGGAAATGACCTCCCACCCACTGAACATTTGGCAAGCCCCCTCTCTGCCCAACTCGTCTCAAAATTCATTTCTATTCTTTGGCTTTTGACTCAGCATGACTCAGACTTGATTTATAGTTTTAATGTTTTTGCGCTTTCTACTGTAATGTATTGTTTTATTCTTTGTTGTTGTCTTATGATCTTTGCGCTTAAGATACAGCGATGGTTCTTTTAAAGTGCTCTATGAATACAGTTGTGTCGAGTTGAGTAGATGTTATAAATCGTCACTATGTGTTTGAACCCAAGTACAGTCAAACCTCGGTTTTCAAACGTCTCGGTTCTCGACCAATTCGGTTTTCGACCAAACATTTCGAGTTTTTTATGCCTCGGATGACAACCGAATTTCGGTTCTCGAACAAACTGAGTGCACTTAAATGCACCATTTGACTCCTCTCGCCTTCCTTACACGAGGAAGTGACCCTTCCTCGGGTAGACGAGGAAGTGACGCTTCCTCGTGTTGCTTTCTATTGTGAGCAGACGTGTTCAGTAAACATTTTTATTTTAAAAAGAGCGTTGTTTCGGTTTTTGAGCAATTTCGGTTTTCGAACAGCCTTCTGGAACGGATTATGGACAAAAACTGAGGTTTGACTGTAACTGTTTTGCAGGTGTTTCTCTTTTGGGATTGGACAAGGGGCCAGCACTGCTCTCATCAATGGTTTGGCTAAGGAGGGGCGAGGTCACGCTCAATTCATCACAGGCGCTGACAGGATGCAAGCAAAGGTTCACAAGACATCGAACCAAATGATTTTGTCAAATCCTAAAGCGCACCGCGGCTGTCTCAAGGACATCATGGAAGGCCTTGATTAAATCATGGATTTAATGTCATCAGGTGATGCAGTCGCTGCAGTTTGCTTTGCAACCGGTTGTGGAGGACATCTCGGTCATCTGGGATTTACCAAAGGGGGTGTCTGTCACACATCTCTCTCCGCCTCTCACGACTCTTTTCCAGGGTCAGCGGTCGCTCATTTATGCTCAGCTCACTGGACAGGTAGGCATCAGCTCTGAACTCCCAACCACATCCACTAAAGCAGGGTTCTTGTAGCTCCTTAAAAAAAATATGAAAAGTCATTGAATCCATCAATGTCAAAACAAGGTCAAATTTGGCATTCATTTGTCAAATCAAGCTTTTGAAAGTCTTAAAAATGTTAACACATGATTTTAAAAAAATTCATTTTTGTACATGATTTCCATTCTTGAAATAAATTAATTAAATAATAATAATAATAATTAAATGAATTAATTAAATAATTATTTTTTTAAATAATTCACCAAATGACTCGTATGATAACATCTCACAATCACAACAGCAGAACCAACAAAACAGTGATGTTGATGTGACTCTTTACTTCTTAAAAGCTGTTGCACATCATTTATGGACTCAAAACGACTTTTGGACATGCGACATTGGCAGTTGAGTTGATTACATCACAGCAATGATAAACAATTGTGCATGCCTTGAATAGAGTTGGGCATCGTCTGTCCAATGAGTCAGTATTTCAGGTCAGCCCAATATCGGCGAAAGCGAAACGGCGACGAGGACAGACTTCCCGGTACTATGTCACACGCAGGTGCCGCACACCTGACACCCAGCCAAATCCAGAAAAAATACGAAATAAAAGAATGTTGTATACCTTTCAGTCCCACAGAACTCAGTGACATACCTGTAGATCCAACATTGTTTTTATTTCACTAATCACCACACACTGCTTGTGTGTGTTTCTGTTGTTTTTATTTGACATTTTTTCTTCATGTCGGCTTGTGCAGCGCCTGTGTCTGACGTGCAAATTACATTCTCGATACCGATTGGCTGCCTGAAATAGTGACGGACTGACGGACCTTCCATCAGTCTGACAGAATGACCACCTCTGGCCCTTAACACCGCAATGTTTTCTCAGAGTTCGGAGGAAACAGATGGTTCTGTCATGGTGAAGTACAGCCTCGCAGGCCATCCATTCCAGAACAAGCTTGGCTTCCCTCTCCAACCCACAGAGGACACTGGGTAATGCAGGCTCTATTCATGTATTGGACACACTATTGAAGCACTCCTGCTTCAAAGGTGAGAGATTTTGGCTCTGAACCTCGAGTCAGCTCCAGCGTCCTCCCAAAATCCCCCAAAAATGCATGTCAGGTACGGTGAAGACTCAAAATTGTCCTTATGTGTGAGAGTTAAGAGTGGTTTGGGTCATCAGAAATAACCACATTTTTTTTTTGCCTTAGAACAGCGGTAGCCAACCCGCGGCTCGCGAGCCGCATGCGGCTCTTTGGCTGGTTCAATGCGGCTTCCGGGCTTTCACACGACAAGCGTCGGCAGTGGCGATGCCATTCAAACGAAGGCGCTAAATACACAGAACGAACTACGTCAGCCTATCATCAGTCCCTGTACTTGATTGACATAGAGGGCAACCAATCAGATGACTGCGTCACCGCTCATGCGCAAACAACGGCGCTAAGCGCTAAGCTAGTCAGCGAATTAGCTCTGATTTTAAGGCAGGGGTGCCCAATACGTCGATCAGAATCGACCGGGAGCCAGCGAACTGTTCCCAAGTCGACCGCAAGGGGTGGGAGGAGGAAATGGGTGGGGGGGGGGGGGGGGGGGAAAGATTTGTTTGTTTGTATCTTTAGCTTTCGTTCATTTTCGGCCCGTTCCGACTTGCTCATTGTGGTGTGCGCGAGTGCACTGGTACCCGCTTGAGTGCGTGCGCGCGAGCACGCATGTGTGTGTGTGTGTGCGTGTGTGTGCGCGCGCGCGAGGAAGGGTATGGTGTGGCTCTTTGCAGTAACACAGTAAAAAAATTGGCTCTTCGTCTCTGACTGGTTGGCCACCCCTGCCTTAGAAAGGTGTCACGGCACTCAAGACAAAAATGTCTCTTGAAGTATACAGTATTTACAAACTGAAGTAATAATCTCATCACAAGATACCGTACTTACAAATTTAATTACTCAGTGTGTGTGCATGCCATGATTTATTCTGTTGTGTAAGTGGTAAAAGGTGGACATGCAGGTTATTTATACGGTGCTGGCATAGATAGAAGAAAGATACAATAATTATCCATCAAATATGAATAGAGTTTGTGATTGTGCTGATAGTTTGTACTGTGTACCTATTTGCTTTCTGCAGATTAACAATCCATAGGCTAGGTGCTCGAACTCTGATTCGCTCTCTGGAATCCAACCAGGGAGAGAAGGATGAGGAAGTGACGAAAAAGGTGGTGGATGTCAGCATCCAATCAGGAGTGAGCAGCTCCTTCACTGCCTTCATTGCCATCAACAGAGACAGCACGGAAGCCATACGGGGCCCTTTGCTACACAGAACTGTACCAGGAGTCCGTGAGTGCTAAAAAAAAAAAAAACAATCTATACCGTGCCATGAGAAAGTATTTGCCCCCTTCCTGATTTCTGTGTTCTTTTTATATTTATCACATTTTCAGTGCATCAAACCATCAAATGTTAAATTCCCACAGTTTCTAAATGCCAAAAGTTGACATTGCAAAATTGTCACTATTCTTTTGGCCACTGTGTAGAGCAGGGGTCACCGACGTGGTGCCCGCGTGAACCAGGTAGCCCGTGAGGACCACACCAATAGCCCACCAGTGCTCGGATTGTGATTTGCTAGTAGAAATTCTAATTTAAAAATGCAAACACTGGCAGTATTGTGAGACATCCTTAAGGTGATCAGAGCCTGAACATTAAAATCATTAAGTATGAAAAATAACACATTCTAATACAGTATTAGTAAATGTTATTTCAGACGTGTTTCAATTTGGTAGCCCTTCACACAATCAGTACACATGAAGTAGCTCTGACTCTCAAAAAGCTTGGCGACCCCTGGTGTAGAGGGGTAGGGATGGGATGTGGCATTTACATATTTGCACAAGATCATTTGAATGCATTTCGGTTATGATATGACATAATTACAAAGTGGTATTGTTGCCCACTAAATCCCATGTAATATTCCTGTTTTATTTTTCTCAAAGGTAAATCCTGTCCACCTTACACTATACCTTGTAAATAGCATCATGGAGACTAGGATTGCAGGGGTTGGGGGGAAATTGAGTGTGTTTCAAAACTTTTTCCTGGTACCGGTACTGTACTTTATATGCAATTGGAAAATCACTCATTTCCAAAATGGAACTGTGGATTACTATTTCTCAGACTTTTTTCCTTTGTTCATTTCCTCTTTTTTTAGCCCCATCCCAAGGTTATTCTCTTCAAAAGCAATACAATACAATACAATACATCCTAATTTATATAAAGGGAAGTAGCATCGTGCAGACAGGGATTGAAATAAATAATTCCATTTCTATCAGCTACCTATTGATTTCCTAAGGGTAACCGAGCGGAGGACAAGGCTCCATTTGTTTTTCCCCTTAGTTTTCCTTTGATGGTACAGGTAAACATGGCAACAAAGATGAACGAACACAAGTAGTGGCAACAATATAACAACAACAATATAACAATATAGTGTTCCAGATCAAAATGTGCATATGTATACACACTGTATTAAAACAGCAAGGGAAAAAGAAAACAACAACCAAAGAGAAACCAAACATACCATAATTAGCAGCTGAAGTTCTTTAACTGGAGAATTTATTTTGAAGGACTAACACAGATGAGAGCAGGGCAAAGAGAGAGATTATTTTACAATAATTAAAAAAAATTAAAATGTAATGAAAGTTAACCAGTGAAAATCACATCGTGCTTTTGAGGTGTGGTAAAAAAAAAAAAAAAACTTATTTTTAAAAACAGCCTCACGAAACAGGCCTGGACAAAATTGATGGTACCCCCCTAGAAACATTTGAAAATAATTTGACCATCGAGATGTTCAACCAACCCAACCATAGGAAATATGATACAGCTATTAAATTGAATATCATTAGATACCAGCTGTACCGATTGTGGTTCAATAGAATATATCAAATTACACAGTATTCACACACTTCGTTGGAATACCATTTTATTGAAAATTTGTATCATAGTCTTACAGTATATTCCTCACTATTTGCTCATGTGGTTTTCTTTGTTTCTTTTTTTTTTGTTTGTTTTGTTTTTTGTTGTTGTTGGGGTTTTTTTCCAAAGACATGTGTTGTCCCAGTGTACCTCCAACCAACAACAAAGCAGAATTTAATTTTTGGAATATTTAAATATTTTCGCCTCTTGAAGCAAATAATGAAGGTTGTATTCCCCCCCCCCGCCCCACCCCGCCTGTTCTTTATCCAAACAGAAGGTCGTTTTAAAGCGAAGAAACGAAGTGCAAAGTCTATTAGACCATTCGGTCTGTTAGATTCAAGGAAAGAAAAATCGTTTTCTTCCAAGGAAATACCTGCTGATTCTTGTAAGTTGTACATGCACACAGACACCACCAAGCTGCATTTTCTTCTATAAACACAGCACAAGTTTATATTCATTTGACCAAACGGTTTGGAAAGCTCTCTAAAGAACAAAACAAGCAAACCAACGCATGCGACACAACACCATCACATCTTCTAATTACTGCATTGCTTCTCATTTTATTCTAAGATGCTCCGAAATCAGTTCATTTCATTTTCACATTTAAAAGCAAACACTGTAGATGATCGTCATGTGGTGTGTCTTGGGCAATTAGACCTGGCGGCGCCCATCCCTCTCCCGGTCGGATGCAGTTTTACGTCATACCAAGGAGGAGGCAATGAAAGCTGCCGAAGACAGAGAAGGATGGAGAGAGCTGGTCAGCAGAGCGTCTGTGGTGCCCCAACGACCCTCTGGGGTTACGGGATGGACTAGACTAGACTAGACTAGACTAGACTAGACTGTAGATGATAAAAAAAACACACAAATCAAAACCAAAAAAAAGTATAATAAAAATCCCAAACTATTATAACTACCTCTCACACATGCAAAAATAGCGACTCACACTCACCAAAGAACTACACGCACACACATATACAGTACCAACACTCACACTTCCAAAAAACTCATACACAACAAAAAAATTCACACCTCAAGGACCCCCTCCCCTGACATATACTGTATACAAAAAGGCTCTCACAACCAAAAACACTGTCACACTCAACTCACCAAAAAACACACACACACACACACACACACACACACATTTTCTTTGTCTTTAGCTTTCCGGGCAGGCAGGTGGAACTACAGCACAGGCTTTTAGTACAGGAAGAACAATCAACGCACAGTGGAGGTGATGTCAACTAGTAATAAACTGATTTTTTTTCTTATGATGCCGACAGTGGATTGTTTCCCGCTGGAATTTTATTACATTTCTTTGAAGGAAGAGGTGTCACTGTACAGCATAAATAGATATGACTTATTGCAACCTATCTACGAAAGCCCCCCCAAAACTTGCAGAGCAACAAAGTTGACTATCTGACAAGACCTTCCTTTCCCCCCACAATCCAGCCAGCCAGACAACCCCAGACACTTTGCTGCAGTTGGTGTCTCTCCAGAATGCGTCGGGCTGCTGGGAGCTCAACCCGGATCTGGCTGCTGCACTGAACAAGACCAGAAAGCAGGTGGAACAGCCCAAGCCGGCAAAGGTAGGACTTTATTTTAAATGTGCTGTAATACCTTTTTCACTTGTTTGTTTGTGTAATCTGTTTTTCCTTGGTTCCGCCGAACTCAGGTGAACGGGAACGTGTGGGCAACCATTCTGGCTCTGGTTTGGCTTCATGGGTTCAAGTCGGATGCTGAAGTCGAATGGAAGCTTCTTGCTCGTAAGGCTGTGTCATGGCTGCTGGCTCAGAATGGTAATTACCCTTAGCGATTACCGCAGAGGTTTTTTTGTTTGTTGAGTGATTTTGTATGGCTGGGCATTTTTCCAAACTTTTCCATTCAATTTATTTAGATTGTGATTCAATTTGAATTTGATTCTTCTGGTCACAATTCGATTCAATATCAGTTTAAATGCTTAAATTTCGAGTCAATAAGAGTTCAAATATGGCATGTCACGACACATTTTTTTAGCAATAAAACATCTAGAAATAAATTGCATGTAAACTTAAATAATACTCTTGGAATTGAGCAGCACCGTGGTGGACTGGTTAGCACGCCTGCCTCCCAATGCAGAGGTCCGGGGTTCGATTCCGGGCCCCAGCCTTCCTGTGTGGAGTTTGATTGCTCTCCCCGTGCCTGTTTGGGTATCCTCCGATTTCCTCCCACATTCCAAAAACATGCGACGTGGGTTAATTGAACACTTGAAATGGTCCCTAGGTGTGATTGTGAGTGTGAATGGTTGTTGTTTTGTCTACGCTTGTCTGGCAACCAGTTCAGGGTACCCTGCCTACTGCCCGAAGACAGCTGGGATAGGCTCCAGCACAACTGCGACCCTCGTCAGGAAACAGAGGATTAGAAAATGGATAGATGGATGAAAAAAAAATATTGCAATGCTTTGATGAAATGATACTTTTACCCACCCCGATTATTATGTGTGTGTGTGTGTGTGTTTTTTAAGAACCATGTATCACAGAGTGTGTCCTGGCTGGAAACACTTTGTTGGGCTGCAACGTGCAAAAAGAAACGCTGGGTCTTTAACATCTCCAGTACAATGAAGAACCTTCTGCTGATTTACTCCCATTGCTCCGCGCCATTTGCCATTCCTCCTTATTTGGTTGTGGATTGGTTGATTTTTAGTGTGCATTTTATTACTGTTTTCCTATATAATGTAGTCAAAATATGTAAATGAGAAAATATATAATTAAATGGGTTGAATTTACAAAGGTTACAGTATTCTGGTCTAGACTACAGGTGATAACCGAGAAACCGGAACTACATTGTGTCACAAAGGACAATGTGTAGAGTCTATGTGTGTTTTTGAATAGGATTCTAAATTCTGTTTATGTTTAATTCATCTTTCCTATGTCTGTCTGACTGTCTCTCTGGCCACTATTAAATAATAAAGACTTCACTAGTAATGCTTTTTTTTCTTGAGGAGTATAGTCACTCATGTCCCTTTTCCCGTACATGGAGGCTACTTGACCCAGATGATGACTATAAGTATCACTGATAATTCGACATCGGTCAATTTGTAACAGATGGCTTTTTTGCTGGATGGCTCAGAAACTGTATTTACGTATATATTTATTTTTTTATCAGGAAAATTATATTAAATTGCATTTGAAATTGTATCAATTTGTTTTGGATAGCTCAGTTGATAACTGACCACAATCAAAACGCCCCTCTCTGCATTTGCCCATGTCTTGGTGGATGTCAGGAAAGCAACCAGACACAAATTGTCCAGTCAATGCAATTTTATTTATATACACAAGGCAACTCAATGTCCTTCACACAAGCAAAGACATAACTGCAAGCATTTCCAAACACTACAGTCAATGGCATTCTGAAGCAAGGCAGAGAAAACAAAGTCGATGACAAAAATGACCAGAACAAACACTTGACGCAATTACAACACATTATAAAAGCATTTAAAAAATAAAGAAATAAAAGTAGGTTTATGAAATAACTCAAAAATATAAATACTGTATGTATAATTGTTTAGAGGACCTTTATAAAAAGGTATGGCACACACACACAATAATTTAAATTGATGTATTTGATATTCTTTGTAGAGTTCTTATTTGCTGCTTGTACATTTTGTAGACTCACTGGCGTGTATTAAGTTTATAAGGTTATATATGTTTTATATTTGAATATTGTACACGGAGTTCCTCCCAACATTCTTATCTGTTTGTGAATATCCCCCACCCACCCCACACACACACAAGGCGGGCGGGCGCATTTCTGCTCCTAAATCGTAGCGGTCGAGCGGAGGGAGGCAGCGAGCAGCTCGAGGATGACGCCGTCCCCGGCTCATAGGGGCTCTCCGTCGGCCATGAGTCTTAAGCCAGCGGCTCTCTGGTGGCCGATACTGGTGTAAAATGCAGCGGGTCACACTGGCAGCGCTGGTCGGCCTAGCTGAGCCCGGCTGCTCGCCTCCGCCGCTCCCGTTTCAGCTTTAGTACTTGCTACTGCATTCTTTTTTTTTCTTTTTTTTTTTTAATTATCGCGGCGTTAATGTTTTCAGGTCAATAGTTTCCCGAGCGGCTCGTTTGGACTAAAAATGGCCGGAGATGGTGGCGCTCTAAAGGATATTAATGAGATTAAGTCGCAGTTCCGAACCAGAGAGGGCTTCTACAAGCTGCTCACCCTCTCCGACTCCCAGCAGCGGGGCGGGCTGCCGAGGGGTCCCTCCGCCGGGGCAACACTGGGCCCCGCGGCTGGAGCCGGCCCGATACCCGGTGGAGGGGTTGGACTGTTGCAGGGGCCCGGTGCCGCCGCTGCAGCAGCTGCTGCAGCCGTCGCCTCCTCATCGAATGCCGCAGCTAATTCCTCCCCGGCGGGTTTCCTACCGCCGGTGCGGGTCTCCATGGTCAAGCTCCAGCCCGAAGACCCAGGCGAGGAGTCAGAGCGGGTGTGCTTCAACATCGGCAGGGAGCTTTATTTCTACACGTACACTAACATTAAGAAGGTGAGCCCCGGTCCGACGGCCCTGCCCGCCCAGGTCACGGGAGTGGACTGTCGGCGTTAGCCGTGCATGCTAACTAGCCTAGCAGTTAGCTTACATTTCACGACTTCTGGGCGAGCTAGTATGTGGCAGTTTCCTGCTAACCAACACCACATTTCATTTGTTTTAGTTGTCTTTGATGTCACATGGTGCTACAAATAGCACCAATTGTCAAGAAGACAACAAAATTAGCTTTTGGAGTCCTTCTGAGGATGAGTCATGTAGCAGAAAATGGACAGAGATGGTCAAGGTGGGAGCTGCAAGATGTCAAAAGATGCGCTTCAACTCAACTAATCTTTCTTTTTATGAGTCATCTTTGCTGGGTTAAGTGAGGCAGTAGTCTAAAACAACACACATGTTCGAGTAAGGATTTCTTGGGTTTCAAACAAGAGATACTGTTTCAAGACTTGGTTTGGGGGTTGGTTTTTTTCTATCCAAACCTCATTAATGGTTTCAGGCGTGGGTAAAGTGTTTTAAACCTGGTTTGCTGTGACAAAGCAGGGTTTTTAAATAATTATGGTTCAAGACTGTGTTAAGACCTCGAGTCGAAGTTTTAAACAAGGATGAGGGTCTCAATGCTGGTGTTCAAGACCAGAGTTAGGGTTACAACCCCTTGTTATGTTTTCAAGACACAATGCTATATATTTATGTCATCGTGTTTTATTTGGTGTCATACTGTTTTCTCAAACTACTTGTGTGTGTGCACACCAGGCAGTGGACCTGAGCAAGCCAATTGACAAAAGGATTTACAAGGGCACGCAGCCCACGTGTCACGACTTCAACCAGTACTCGGCGTCGGCCGACAGTGTGGCACTCATCGTGGGCTTCTCGGCCGGGCAGGTGCAGTACCTGGATCCCATCAAGAAGGAGACCAGCAAGCTCTTCAATGAGGAGGTACTAAATGTGACTTCAAATGAGGCTTTCATGCCAGTTTTGGTTTTTTTTACAAAGAGTTTCAAATCAGGTTTAGCATTTCAAGGGAAGGTTAGGGTTTCAAGCCAGGGTTTCCAACAAGATTTAAGCAATTTGAAGTAGGATTTTGAGGCAGAATTATTAAGATGTCATTTTCAGTTGAAGTAATTGTTCAGGCCACTAATAAAACGTTTTGTCTCCTGTCATGCATGTGCAGCGTCTGATTGACAAATCCAAGGTAACGTGTCTGAAATGGCTCCCCAAGTCTGAGAACCTGTTCCTGGCCTCTCACTCGAGCGGCCACCTGTATCTCTACAACGTGGAGCACCCATGCGGCACGGCTGCGCCTCAATACTCGCTTCTGCGCCAAGGGGAGGGCTTCGCCGTGTACGCCTGCAAAACCAAGACACCCCGAAACCCTCTTCTACGCTGGGCCGTGGGCGAGGGCGGCCTGAACGAGTTCTCCTTCTCGCCCGATGGGGTCCACGTGGCATGCGTGGGCCAGGACGGCTGCCTGCGGGTCTTCCACTTTGACTCCATGGAGCTCCAGGGCGTGATGAGGAGTTACTTTGGAGGACTGTTGTGTGTCTCATGGAGCCCAGATGGCAAGTACCTGGCCACGGGGGGCGAGGACGACCTGGTTACCGTGTGGTCCTTCGCCGAGAGCCGGGTGGTGGCCCGCGGGCATGGACACAAATCCTGGGTCAACGTGGTGGCCTTTGACCCCTTCACCACATCCCTGGAGGACGAGGAGCCCATGGAACTCAGTGGGAGTGAGGAGGACCTCCACCAGGGAGGGGCGCCCAACAATACTACGCCACACTTTGGACGAGTGCGCACCAGCAGCACCCTGTCACGGCTCTCCCGGCACAGCTCCAAGGGCGGCGGCTCAGCGGCTGTCACCTACCGATTTGGATCCGTCGGGCAGGACACCCAGTTTTGTCTGTGGGACCTAACAGATGACGTTCTATACCCTCGTCTGCCGCTTTCGCGAGCCTTTACAAATACTTTCGGACCCACGCTGCCCAACTCTGTGGGTGGTGGAGTGGAGGGCCACCACCACCCACCTGTTGTGGGCACTTCCAACCCGCCCACGCTGCCTCTCCCACTCCCTCGCTCCCTCTCCCGCTCCAACTCACTTCCCCACCCAGCGGTCGCAAACACCTCCAAGAGCCAGGGCGCCACGGAGGGCGGCACTGGGGGAACAGGAAGTGGGACCGGTACCGTGGGGAGTGCCCCAGGTAACACCGCGCCGTTCAGCATCGGCCGCTTTGCCACGCTTTCCCTCCAGGAGCGCAAGTCGGACAAGTCGGTGGTGGGTGGCGGGGTGGAGAAAGAACACAAACGCTACCACAGCCTGGGTAATATCAGCAAGAGTAACGATAAGATCAATGTGGCACCGCGGGGTAGCGGGCGCCTGGACGCCGCCAAAGTGCTGGGCACCACGCTTTGCCCGCGCATGCATGAGGTGCCACTGTTGGAGCCACTCGTGTGCAAAAAGATCGCCCATGAGAGACTCACCGTGCTAGTCTTCATGGATGACTGTATCATCACGGCGTGCCAGGAGGGGCTCATCTGCACCTGGGCCAGGCCTGGCAAGGCGGTATGTAACGGCACAGTCACAGGACCATGACAGGCAGGAACTTATCCACGTCTTCCATCTCAATCTGAAAGCTCGTTGTCGAAGTTACAAGGTCTTTATTTTGATGCCCGTCGGGACAGTCAAAACCTGACGGGCATCAAAACCTGTCAATATTTTGATGGTACAGTCAAACCTCGGTTTTCGAACATCTCGGTTCTCGACCAATTCGGTTTTCGACCAAAAATGTCAAGTTTTTTTATGCCTCGGATGACAAACAAATTTCGGTTCTCGAACAAACTGAGCGCACTTGAATGCACCATTTGACTCCTCTCGCCTTCCTTACACGAGGAAGTGACGCTTCCTCAGGTAGACGAGGAAGTGATGCTTCCTCGTGTTGCTTTCCATTGTGAGCAGACGTGTTCAATAAACATTTTTACGGATTATGGACGAAAACCGAGGTTTGACTGTATATTGTTATAAAAGCACATTACATAACATAGATAACAGGGGTGTCCACATTTTCTCTTCAAAGGGCCACATCCAGAGAAAACAAAATATGCAGGTCTCTCATTACATGTTTCGTGATGAAACCAAAAGTCTAGTATTTTTGGTTGGTCAGCGGCGCTGTACAGTATTCTACCAGAATTGATCTGCCCCCTGTACTGAGCAGCAGCAGACCTCCACATTCAGAAACATAACTGCAAAACTCTCCTTTATTCAGAGCATAAAGTAAAGCAAACAACACAATTCTCACCATTTGCTGCTGTCACTAAATTCTCTCAATGTTACTCTTTTTGTGATGTTTGCTTGGTGGAATATAAGGAAGTGAAATTCATATGAAAACTGATTCCTTCCTCTCCTGCCTTGCGACAGTAAACACCTTACATCTGTCGAATAATACAATATTACAAAAATAAATGAGTCCACTGTGCATTTTTATGTTCCTGTATCAGCAATGCCGACGCCATAACAAGGATAGCAACAATGCCCTCCGGGTTGCGGGAAGGATCAATTCTTCACCGATTATGAATATCATTTCAGCCACCAAGTATGACGCTCTCAAGCCCCTTAGATTTGTTGCTGTGTGTGGAAGTCCTCAATAATTGTTTCGCTCCTGCAAGTTCCCCTCTATTTTCTTTGGAAACACTCCAAAGACTTGTTTTTTTTAATGCAGGAAAGGGGAAAAAAACAGTTTTTAAGCTTCATTAGAGTCATTGGAAAGCTGCTTACTGCATCGTGTGCAGAACAGGCTTGGTGGGTGGGAATCAACTGTTGCGTTAAATCCATATTTCAAGGAGGTCTCCTGGTGTTGTCTGTGAAATGCGCCTCGTTTTTTCTTCTTGGTCACAGGTTCTTGTGTTGTCTTCTCGCTGGAAAGAAACTGTCCAAATATGTCTGTTTTGTTTTTTTTTACTTTATTTGCTAGTTTGTGGCTAAAATATTAGTCATGCGACCAAGACAATTAGAATATTGATATGAGTTAAAAGTCCTTCATTGGCGAACGGAATGAAAAGAATCCGGTCACTTTTAACGATACAATATTTATATTTATAATATTCAGCCTCGGATAATAAATAACCAACAGTGCTTTGTTTTTTTAATTCTTTTATCTGTGCGGCCCAGTACTTGTCCGTGGCTATTTTCAATTTTTTTTATTTTATTTTTTTTGTTTTTTCGTGGCCTTGGAATTGCGTGTAAGTAGGTGGAACTTCCAACTCAACTCAACTGTATTTATAGAGCACTTTCAGACAGCCATCCCTGCATACAAAGTGCTGTACATGGAGCAACTAACATATACAACCAGATGCGCAAACAACAGCAGCTTTTCGCCTGCTGCCGCAGGGTGCACACAGTGTTTTTTTGGGGGGGGGGGTTTATTGTACGGATCATAAATACTGACAAATATTTTTGCCACATTAATCATAAATTTAACCCAAGATATATCTTTTTTTTAATTCTGTGGAAAAAAATTCAGTGGGTGCCGAACCACTTTTTTTTTTTTTTTTTTACTGTACAGATCATAAATACTGACAAATGTTTTTGCCACATTAATCATAAATTTAACCCAAGATATATATATATTTTTTTTAATTCTGTGTATGTGAGACTTGACACAAAAGGGAGTGCACTTACTCCTGCTGCAGTCTCAATTAATTTTCATTCTGAAGAAGAGCATGACGTTGGCTACTACCATTGTCGATTGAAGTAACCATTGTTGGACCATACTGGCCATTTCCTGGCCTTTTGAAGAGGTATGCCTTGAGATTTTTTTGGATTGCTACGAAATGTGAATCACGTACACTCAGCGGATTAAATTTTGAAACAGCTGTGGGGGTTTTTGGGGGGTTTTTTTGTTGTCATTTCATGGACAGCGTGGCAGCAGTTTGATGAACACTATACTAACTCTTACCTCTCGCCATCTAAATTGCTGGGTGGGTGGGTTTGTGTCTTTTCTTACAGAACTTAACAGCACAGAACGGAAACTCTCCAAGTGGCACGGTGGTATAGCGGCACCTTCATCACTCCTCCTACCATCCCTAAACGGAAGGCAACCGACAACACCCGACCACTTCACCAATGCAGTATTACCCTCTGCTCATCCTGCAGAAGCCACGGCCAGCTGTATTTAAGTAATTTATTTCATCATTAAACTGTCTAGTAATTTATACTGTAAATAGTCAAAGTACTCTTTAACGGCAAGGAGGCGCTACAGGAAGCAAGTGAACACATTGTACGTGGCAACGCACTGAATGTCTTTTCGGGAGTTCTGTCTTGATGTCACTGTCTCTTTTTGAGTTAATGCTGGTTGCTCTCGAGATGCTACAAGGGGCTCTGAAAGCGGCGTGTCAAATTCGGGTCCAAGTCACGTGACCACACGCACAAAACACACTGTTGCTGATGGGGTAGCTGCAGCGTCATATGTATGTCGTACTCATTCATGTTGCACAAAGGAGTATTACAAACCTGCTGGAGTGGTGCGGGAACCATACTATGAGGATGAAGATATGGGGGGTGGGGGGGGAATTATAGAAAATGTTCAACCTTAAAATGAAAATAATGAGAGTTTGATTTTTTTTTTCTTTTTGGCAAAAAGTTGCAATCCTTTTTAAAAATCACTCTTTTGTTCAAAGAAAAACTATGCAAGTCTTGGGGAAAAAAAAGTTTGTAAAAGTACATTTGAAAAAAGAAATTCTTCAAAAAAAATTCAAGAACACTTGCTTTTTTTTATGTAATTTAAAAGAAGGGGGTTTAAAAAGAGCATTCTCTAAGGGGAAAATAGTCATATTACAGTTAGGGAAAAGTTGCATTTCATTTTGAGCAGGGGGTGGTGGTGTGGATACGCAATTCTTGAATTATTTTTTTTCCACAAATATTGCAACTTTTTCCAGGAAGAAAATATACTTTTTGCGGGAGGAAGAAAGCTACAATCTTGAAAGGACATACATTTTTTTTTTTTTTTTTTTTGGGTGGGGGCAACAGACAAACGTGCCAATTTTTACGTGACTTTATTTTGTATACACAGTTCATTTGCTTTTCATCCAATTTTACACCTTTATTTTTATTTTTTGCTGTATTTGATGTTTTTTTTTCCTTTCCAGTGTGGCCCTGATACTCCTTGATAGTGTTGCACCTGAATTGCCTCTTGCAATAATTTGCACAGACCAAAAAAAAAAAGTCACCGTCTCTCCACTCAATACATTCGTGAACACATAAAAGCTACATTTGTTTCAAAGTCTCCTGTGATTATTTTATGCTTTGCAGCGATAATAAAAAAAACAAGCCAAGTATGTTTATGTCTCTCTCTCCAAGATGATCTCATTCAGGTCTTTTTCTCTCTCATTCCAAATCATGAAGTTGTTCTGATTGCTTTGCTCGATTTCCTTTTGGATGATAACCATGATAATGTGAACACAGCACACGTGATGATGAGGTTGATTATATTTTTTTAAAAGTCATTTGATTGCATGCTACCACACGACAACTTAAGTGTGTCAACAAGCTGTTTGCTTAAAGTACCTCGTAGCCATAAGGCCGACCTTACAAATGAACACCTTAGTCCTAAGAGTTGCCTGGCCCTGTGTAGTTGAGTAGATAAAATCCTTTGGGGAACACCTTTATGTGAGGAAATACAGACAATAAAACAGTTTTGTTACATAGTGACCCTTGCCCTAACAGCTGTCACAAGCAAATTATATGTTTTGCGATCACTGCTTGAGAGAAGGCCTCAAACCCGAAATAATTAAACCATTCAAGTAATTACATTTTCCCCAAAATAATGTTAAATTAGTACATTAAATAAAAACAAAATATTAAATTAAAATTTGTATTTTATCAACAAAAAACACTTTATTAACAATTGCATTTTTTCTTTTAAAAAAGTCGATTTTTTAAACATTTTCCCATATTTGTTTAGATTTTTATTGATTTTGTAACAATGTAATAAAGTTTACATTTCCAAAGAAATGTAAGGCAAAAAGTCTCAATCTTGAAAATATTTTTTTTCCCCCATCTTAAAAATATAGTCAAATTTAGGCTAATCTTTTGAAAAAAAATAAGTGAAAAGGAAAAACTAAAAATCTACCCGTGTGGAGTTTTTATGTACTCCCCGTGCCTGCCTGGGTTTTCTCCGGGTACTCTGGTTTGCTCCCACATTCCAAAAAACATGCATGGCAGGTTTACATTCGATATTGTCCTAGGTGTGATTGTGACCGCGAATGGTTATACTGTATGTCTGTGTGCCCTGCGATTGGCGGACGACCTATTCAGGGTGTCCCCCGCCGACTGCCCAAAGACAGCTGGGATAGGCTCCAACATGCCTCCGACCCTTGTGAGCATAAACATACTGATTTAAAAATGGATGGATGTAGTGTATAGCTCAACAGTCGAGGGGGTGGGGTGGCCCTGAAATCCGCAGAAAGTGGAAGAAATATCAAACCACAGAAAGTGGAAGCTGCTTGTTTTCTTAACAGAATAAACCATATTTTAAATCAAAGTGCGTTCGAACTGTAACTGTTGTCTTAAATATAGTAAGTCATGTTTAGTTGATCCTTGCAACTCCATCTAAGTGAAAAAGTTACATTAAAATGAATACAGAAACTGGTTTGGTAAGTACCTGTCAGTTGAACACATATTACTGTACTCTAAAGCAGAGTTGGGCAAATGTGAACAGTAATGTACTTGATAACGAATTAATGTCGATACAAAAAACGATTAGTGGGTCAGATTAATGAATGGAGTGGGCCATACATTGCCTAGCCCCGCTCTCAAGTGTGCATTCCTCGTGTTGTACGATTAGATAGGAATCCTCGTGCTCTTGTGTGCCGGTAAATCCCTGTAACACGATCTCCTGTTGACTCTGAGTCTGAAAAGGTACAACCGGAAACACTATTTTTCTCGGACACTTGACACACGTGTGGCGTGTTTTTTAATGAACATGCCTGACAAAAACAAGCCAAAAGACACCGGATATATCGCAACACCAGTGAACGATAACATGGACGACGCAGACGAAGATAATGTGACCGTCAAAGGGTAAGATTTTTTTTATCGTCAAATGGTGCCTTCGTATTTTCCTGCCGTGAGTGGAAACTTTTGGGAAGCACAAGTCGAGTGAAGGCAGCCCGACGGTGACTTCTCACCAAATTCATAGATGGTGGTTTATTAGTTTCTGACCAATAATCGGTCACTAAAAGCCAATATGTGCTTATTGTGGTCATTTGTGGTGGTCCCTGCCATGTGTGGTTTTAGTTTATTGCAGAAACTTGCCCTCTTTGCCCTTCTTGGGCGCATTTGGTGAGTCGTTCTATGCACAAGCAGAACAAAATGACATACGGAGTCCGCTTGTTGCACCCAAAACATAACAATAAGAATAATAGTAATGTTGATGTTGATAATAGTACTAGACAATGAAGTTCCGGCAGCCTTGAGATCGTCAAGAAATGTGGTAGAAGTAGGTTCGTATTCAAGATAGCACTTCATATGGGAATGTTGTTGTGAAAATGGTGGGAACAGTGCCTCAATGAGCTGAGAAGTTGGAATATTTTGAATTCGTCCAAATGTTTCATGAGACGGTTATGTAAGCTATGTCTTTATTTAGCAATTTTGACGAGTGTGGAATTTTGGAGTACAGTATTTGGAATGTTATAAAAAGAAGACTGTAAACCCCCTCGCCCATCCCCCTAAAAACGTTGTGAAGGGTAAAACAAGGCCACCGCAATGGCTGATGAAGTTGCACATGTTCAAATGTGCCTATAACAAATATGGAGGTGAAAATTACACCACAATAATAGTTGCACAGATCAAAATAAGAGTTTCAAATCTGAAGTTGACTGTCAAACAAAACATTAAACAAAGCAAATGTCACGTTGTGTATTTGGCACAACCACAACACTTCACATGTGCCTTTGCTGAATGGTAGCACACTATGCAAACTGCCATAGACGGTTAAGAAAAAGCATTTATGTGGCGGTGTTATTATGCTTCAAGCGATGGATATAGAACACAAACGGTGCAGAAACACATGCAGACACACAGTGTATTAATACTCACAAGCATATATCTTTAGCGTTTACAAAAAAAAAAACAGCTAAAATTACTGCAGTTCACTCAGTCATCGAGTTGTGAAACTCGTTTGCATTTGTGTATGAATTTGTTATAGGAACTGTCAGTGGCCAAGGCACACACAACAGAAGAAGCACAAGGGCTGGAACAGATTAAAAGTATTTCACTTCACTTTGAGGGGATAAGCTGACATGATTTATGAGGGTTGTGAGTATCATCACGGAACGAGTTAAACTCCTAAGTAAAGGTGTCACTCTACTCAAAATCGCTACAATTTGAGCAGGGACTAACTTAACCCCTCAAAAGATGTACAAGTTAAAAGAAGACTCCATGTATTGTAAATCCTTAAAAATTGTAGAGGGACTGACTACTTTACGTACCAGTTACATCAGGACCACCTTGTCTCACAACACTTGCCCATAAAATAAGAGATCAAATGAGACGACTATGAATTTCCCCAGTTGGGCAAATTGAAAATAATGCTTTCTTAAATCTGCAGGTTTAATTGTTAACTACTGTAAACCACCAAAAGTTGCACAGGTTCAATTACAAGTCGAAGTCAAAATGGTGTACAGAATATGTCTCAATCTGTATAAAAGATGCCCGTTTTAGGACCAGAGTCTGTCTGTTGAAACCTTCTTATCCACAGTAAAACAACACACACACACACACACACACACAGACCAGCGTGCGTACTTCCTGTTTTGATGAACAGCATGTCCCAATCAAAGCAGGGCAAAAGTTTAATCTCTGCCTCATGTCCTCTCCTTAAAATGAGTTGTGTGCATATGTGCGTGTGTGTCTGTGAGCACTTCCCGTCTCCCATTCGCAAGACACACTAATATGAACAAGAGCAGCTTCTCACTTTTTGCATCTCTCTCTCGCTCGCTCGCTCTCTCTCTCTCTCACACACACACATGAACACAAACACGCGAGCCAAGTTGCACAGTGACTAAGTGTTCCTGCATGACAGCGAAGGGATACTGTAGTGCTGCACATGCACATACTGTACTATCAGTTTATTGCGCAATGCGTGCACAATGAACTGAAATTAAAGTATGTTGTTGTCCTGTCTGCGATGTTCTCTGGTTGCGGGGGAGGAGGCGGGGGAAGGACGAGAAAGGGAGGCATGGGTCAAATGGTGAGTATCTAATAGGTTGTCAACAGCTGAGAAGCCATTTTAGAAACGTTCGCTTCTCTTTTGGACTTACCTCTCTTATTTTGGCAATCCAAAGTGTTTGTGCAGCAGAAGGATCGTTTTTAGTGTACAAGGGTAGGAAAAAGGGTTGGGGTCGTGTTCATGAAGTGGTCTCACTGCAAGCCCAGGGGACATTTTTTACATTCCTGCACTAAGGCTTTTAAAAGGAAAAAGGCTGCATCGGTGGTATGCAGGGGAGCCGGTTTATTTTGAAGGGCTGCATCAGGTGGAGGTGTTTTTATTTGGAGAGCTGCATCAGCGAGTGCACTGATTCTCAACAGGTCGGGCGAGACCCAGAAGTGGGTCGCGGACCCATGACGAGTAGGTCGCAGACAGGTAGTAAAAAAATTACAGCGGTTTCCCAGTTTACGACAGTACCGACATACAATGTTTGAAGGTTACAAACGGCGTGCCATAAACCACATTGCGCAGTGGCATAAGAATATGTGGCCCTGTAGCACAAAAAGACATGCTTAGTGCCGCGCAGAGACTATTTTGCGCCGCTGAGCCAATACGAACACATGGCAACAAAATTACTGCCACATTCCATTTCTTTGTCACTGATGTTATCGTGTACAAAAACACAAAAATATTGTGATTTAAAAAAAAAATCAATATCACAAGCTTTTTTTTCAACTATTGTGAGTTTTTATACTCCACTGTAAGATATTTACCGGATTGGCCCGAATATAAGACGGCCCTGATTATAAGACCACCCCCTCTTTTTCAAGACTCAAGTTTGAAAAAAGACTTTTTGAACACCAAATTAATTTTTATACAGAAAATAATGACAGTACATCTGAAACAAATGATTCTAACAATATATTTGAGAGAAAGAACATGTTATTTTCCCTCATTCAAATATTAGTATCTGAACATTTAAATATGTAAACTAAGTGCAATCACTTTCGTAAATGAATGGCTTCTGGTTTTTGAAATGTAAATGACATCATAACTTCTCCTCAGCTGCCGGTTAACCTGGCCGATCTTCGACCCACTTTACTCCAGATTGTCGCTACGTTTCTCCATTTTCTGTTATCTCTTTTATTATTTTCTTCTCTTTTCTTTCTTACCGCTATTTTTTATTTTTATTCTTCATGCTACCGCTATTTTTATTTTTTATTCTTCGTGACAGGGATTCGCTTTGGCCTGGGGAGTCAAGTTCAGCATTCTCTTCAATGGTATCTGGCGCCATCTAGCGTCGTGAATGGATATAATGTCTAGACCCCGAATATAAGACGACCCCCACCTTTTCAGTCTTATTTCAATGCAAAAAACACCGTCTTATATTCGGGCCAATACGGTATATCAAGGACCTCCCCACAATATCGTGACAATTATCATGTCATGAGTTTAGCGTACAGTATTGTGACGTTTGGATATCATGACATGCATAGCATTTGGTGTTGTCTTTCTTCCTGGTTCAGGAGCTGCTCTGAGCAGAGGAAGTTGCGTTCTCGCGACGCGGCTCGCTGCAGGCGAGGTAAGGAGACAGAACTATTTTATGACCTGGCTCGAACCCTACCACTGCCCAGACGCGTCTCCACACATCTGGACAAGGCGGCCATCATGAGGGTAACCCTCAGCGTCCTTCGTATGCACCGCCTTCTCCATTCTGGTAGGAAGATTCACTCCAAAATGTCCACTTACCACCAAAATGGCTGTTTGGACCTTAATTCAATTTCTGGGTCTCAGGGACCGAGAGTCCAAAGGCATCTGAGGAGGTGGATGACGACGACGATGAGGACCCGGCGGATGTCCTGTACACTCAAGCGCTATCTGGCTTCATTGTGGTGATTACGGCGGAAGGAGACATCATTTACCTGACCGACAATGTCAGCAAGCACATTGGCATCCCGCAGGTAATAATGCTCCATATATTACAAAAAAACATATGCTTAAAAAATGCGCAAATAAAAAAACGAACTAAAACAAAGAATGTAATGTATTAATAACGTAGAATTAAATAATAATGAATAAAACTAATACAGTCAAACCTCTGTTTTCGTCCATAATCCTTTCCAGAAGGCTGTTCGAAAACTGAAATTGTTCGAAAACCAAAACCACGCTCTTTTTAAAATAAAAATGTTTACTGAACACGTCTGCTCACAATGGAAAGCAACACGAGGAAGCGTCACTTCCTCGTCTACCCGAAGAAAGCGTCACTTCCTCGTGTAAGGAAGGCGAGAGGAGTCAAATGGTGCATTCAAGTCCGCTCATTTTGTTCGAGAACTGAAATTTGTTTGTCATCTGAGGCATAAAAAAAAAATCTAAATTTTTGGTCAAAAACCGAATTGGTCTAGAACCGAGACGGTTTGACTGTACCATAAAAATACAAAGAAAAAGAAAGAAAAAAAAAAAAAATCCAACATTGTGAAATATGACATGACGAACAGAAATATCCCTCTCCCGTCCTTCCTTGTCATTCTTCTCCCTTTTTCCTCTTTTGTTCTTCCATCTTCTTTTCCCACTCCTCCTCATTTTCCTCCACTCCCTCCCTCTTGCCACTCTGCTCTTCTTTTGTTTCTCCTACTGCCCCTTCTCTGTGCCTTTGTATATGTCTATCAATATATCTGATTTTGTCCGGGTGTGTTTTCCAGTTGGAGCTGCTGGGTCAGAGCGTGTACGACTTTGTTCATCCTTGCGACCAGGAGGAGTTTAGGGACCTCCTTATGCATCCTGGTTAGTTACACCCAATTATAGAGAGAATTATTCATATCAGCACAATGATGATGACATCATTGTTGATGTAGTGGTATATCAGATGAGGTCAGCTTGAAACAAGCATTATTTGGCTTTGTTTTTAGTATGCAGTAAAAAACTGAGCGGGGGTCAGCTGAACTTCTTCCTGCGAATGAAGAGCACTTTAACCAGCAGGGGGCGCACGGTTAACATCAAGTCTGCCAGCTGGAAGGTACTTGGCCGCACGTCCTCATGCATTCTCCTTGTGTGTTTTAACAGATTAGGCTTAACTAAATGTATCGTGGAAAGCCACTTATCAACTTCAACAGTGAAAAGTAGCCTTTTTAAAGCCTTCAATTGTCTTTCTCTGTCAGGTGTTCCACTGCACGGGTCACATGCGGGCACTGGGCGACTCTTCCGCAGCGCTCCCTGTGGACACTGTGATGACGCTGCTGTGTGAGCCCGTCCCCCACCCGTCCAGCGTGGACTTCCCCCTGGACACGCACACCTTCCTCACCCGCCACAGCATGGACATGCGGTTCACACACTGCGAGGGCAGGTCAGCACCAGAGCGCCTGTCTCAGACATTCAGATAGAAAAACAAAAGAAACTCCCATCAAGCACACATTAAAAGTGTGAGTTTCTTGTCATTTTTTTTTGACGGGAGTTTTGTTTTGACTTTTAGTAAAGTCCTCTTGCATCAATGGTGAGTGGGGCATCTATGTCCAATTTAAATGGTTTAAACCATAAATATTCCACCAACTGCGATCCCCAAACACACAAATGTCAAACTCATCATACAAAATTAAATGGCCGATAGATTTGATTGAGAGAGGAAACAAAATCACCAAAACTGTGAAGGTGCTGACTTGCCCGCCTATTATCTTGGATTTGACTCTGTCATGTTGCATTTCAGGCAGCGTTTCTCCCGCGTTCAAAATTGCGCGGCGGCCACCTCCATCTAATTTTGTTTTGTTTTATACAAATTTTACCTCTATGGTGGTTTAATTTTAAAGAGTATTTTTTTTTGTTAAGAACACAAAAGAGGTGGTAAATTTTCATTTTCTGTTCATTTGTTTTCTAGGTTGGGCGACCTGGTGGGATACGAGGCGGACGATCTTATCGGCCGCTCAGCGTTCGAGTTTTATCACGCAATGGACTCGGTTCATGTCAACAAGAGCCTGCACACATGTACGTTCTCCTGAGCTCATCTCGGGGGAGAGGAAAAAAAAATCTTGTGTTTATTTCGCTTTTACTTCATTTTTTCTTCTCCGTGCAGTGCTAGTCAAAGGGCAAGTGAGCACCAGTCCCTATCGCTTCCTGGCAAGTGGCGGCGGCTTCGTGTGGGCCGAGACACAAGCCACCGTACTCTACAACAACAAAACGTCACATGCCGAGGCCGTGGTCTGCCTCAACTTTGTGCTCAGGTACGCTATAGACCAGAGGTGGGCAATTAATTTTCCAAATTACCCAACTGTATCGGATGTCGAGGACCGCGCCATGCTGACCTCAATTGTGTTCAATGTGAAGTGAATTTGTAATGATATTCAAGTGTTTTCAGATTGTAGTTTGTGGCATGTTTACGTTTTTAACTATGAATGTAGCAATTCTAAACATTTTAGAGGGGTGTCATCGCTTCTGGGGTTTTTTTTTGTCCCTATTCTTGGCAGCGTTTGTCCCTATTATCTGCAAATAACATTGAATAACAGGTAAATAAATAAATAAGTTACATTTCCTTCTTTGCAGCGCTGTGGAGCAGTCGGACGTATTTTTCTCCTCTGAGCAGATCCGCGCCGGCCATCGCCTCAAAGCCGAGCGCCTCGACGAGAACACTGATGCAGGCGAGAGTTCCGGCAATAGCAGCAGCCCGCCGGAGATACTTCTTCCGCCCACTGCAGAAGACAAGGATGCCGTTGCTCCGCTGACAGGAGGTTGGGTGCTACTGACTCTTTTTTTGTTTTGTTTTGTTTTTTTTACATGAAATTTGTTGTTACTTGTTTTTTTTTTCCATACTCGTAAATCTTTGTAGAAACTTTTAAGAACACAATTAAACAAAAAACACAGTTATATTTTTTGACAGGCAGTGAGTTAGAAATCTACCTGCTGTTAAAAAATACATTGTTTTTAACCTAGTCACCTGCTGTATAAAACTGTAAATGAATCATAAACAATGTAAAAACATGAATACACCACTGCCAAATCAGCAGAAGTATTATAATGACTGCTAGCTTTTTTGAAATTGGAACCAAACCTTGATTTGTCTTTTTTCATCTGAAAGTTAAGAGAATTAAAGAAGTAAAGACAATCGAAGGGCATCTTCTATTCTCTTTTCATTTCCGCACTTAACTTCAAAATGACCAAAATGCAGTTCGCCCACTTGAGTTCTCAGTGGCTCATTTTACAGTGCATTCATAAGTGTAACAAACATGGCGATTTTTGTTTTGGAGCAGATCAATGATATTTCACTTAATTTCAATGGGGAAATCGATTTGCAAGTCAAATGACTATTGTACGCTATAAAATGTAATAATCTTTGCGCTTGTTGCGTATGTCGTAGACTTCATCACGCTTTCCTTCGCCACGCCGCGCAGCCTAAGCAACATCACCGAGGACCCTCAGGACCTATGCACTCCGCAGCTGCGCCAGCTCCTCCTTCCCATCTTCAACCCTGACTCTTCGTCCTCGTCATCATCCTCGCTGGATCCAGAGCCAGCACATGTAAATCCAAATGCTCGCCTGCTGAACGAGGGAAACGACCGTTGCTGATGTGGTATTTTTGTCCAGAGCAACAGCGGCAACGTGCAGGACACCAGCGAGGTCGAGAAGTTGTTTGCCTTTTGGCCAGAGGATGGCGACAAAATGCAAGATAGCATGCAGCAGGTGAGCTCGATAGTTGACTGTGCTTGTGAAATTGGATTGTATCATACTTGAAGTGGCCAATGTTTTTAGGTTATTTTGAAATATTTTTAAAATGCATATTTTGATTTGACAACAAATACTGTACCACTTATATAACGCTTTTCTACTGTTGGTACTCAAAGCGTTTATTATACTGTTTCCTCGTTAAGCTACTGATGACGCAGCATCCAGAGCAACTGAAGGTTCAGTATCTTGCTCAGGGATTTTTTAAATATTTGAAATAAAATGAAATAGACTATTGTAAATACAAAACATCAATTTAAAATGTTTATATTTTAGTTGTTGAATACACTTTCTAAAAATATGCTTCAATGAATATAAAAAATACCACAAATAACATAAAATCAAAGAAACTTTATTAAACATAAACCCATATGCTGTCTCTGAAGTTTTTTAATAATTCCTCAATATTTGCACTTAAAAAAAATTATAAAAGAAATAAATTACATGAATTATAAATTAAAAATGGTTTCATAAAAATTATAATAAATTACATCTATCAAAACAAACGATAAATACATATATACAGTTCTGGGAAATTTTTAAGAAACCAAAAAAATACTGGTCCTTTATTGGTATTTTCACAATTTTTCATTTTTAGCAAACAAATGCTTATGATAAGTAGCATTCCATTCATTGTAATACTTTTTTATGTTGTATTTTTGATATTTTTTACGATATAGATAACACAATTTTGTTTTTAACTTAACATTATTTATTAATTATATACCACCAACATTGTTAAGTATTATTTAAAATGCAAATAAAGCCCTCATTCCTCTATTTGTACAGTTGCTTTTTTAAAAGCCAAATTTTAATACTGGCTATTGCATAGTGGCTCAAATAAAGTGTGCTGTGAATGTATGTTGTCAGGTGACGGACGGCGTGGATCTGGACATGTTGGCTCCGTACATCTCAATGGACGATGACTTCCAGCTCAGTTTCTTCAGCGCCGTCCCAGAAGCCAACACTGACGTTAACACAGAGCCACCACCTGAACTCACCGCCATCAACAGGAAACGGTCAGATACCATTTGGAAACATGCAGAAGACAAAAAAAAAAATATGCAAGAGTGAAGTCGCAATATGATAAAAGAAGAATCTACATTTTGCATTGTTATTCCAAATATTTGTGTTGTAGAAAATACATTTTTACATCGAATTACTTTTTATTACATTATTCCTCTGATATAAAGTTGCAATGGTGGTTACCACGCTCATGTCATTCAGGGCTCACAACTCAGACGAGGACGTTCTGTCCCAGCTGATGGCAGCAGATGACAAGCGTCACAAGCATGACAGCCACGCCGCGTCCCAGGAAAACCAGCTCCTGCTCAGCCATGTGCTACTGGTAAGCGAGATGGTAATCATGTGGTTAGCCAGCAGCCAATTGTGATGGAGAATGTGACTGTTATAATATGTGAATGTTTTTGTTTGTTTATTTATTTTTTTAACACAGGGCTGCCTGGAGAGTCAGTCAGAAGAGGAGCCAGGCACCAAGGGGCGGAGTCATCTTCTTACTGACAGAGATCCCATCTTGGGGGGCATGAGAGGACTCTGTGACACCACATGTAGGTTTTCGCAACTAAAATGTTTAAAATCCAATGGAAACATGGTGTAATTCATTCATCCATCCATCCATCCATCCATTTTCCATACTGCTTATCCTCACCAGGGTTGCGGGGTACGCTATCATACATAAAATATAAATGTTACACAGACATGTGCACATACAAAATATTACCTACATATATGTAGAGACATGGCGGCACGGTGGGCTACTGGTTAGCACGTCCACCTCACAATGCAGAGTTAATGGGTTCAATTCCAGGCCTCGGCCTTCCGGAGTGGAGTTTGCATGTTCTCCCCGTGCCTATGTGGTTTTTCGCCGGGTACTCTGATTTCCTCCCACATTCCAAAAACATGCAATGTAGCTTAATTGAACGCTCTAAATAGTCCCGAGGTGTGATTGTGAGTGTGAATGGTTGTGAATGTGTCCCATGCGATTGACTGGCAACCAGTTCAGAGTGTACCCCGCCTGCTGCTTACAAACTTACATTTGCTGCATAGTCATTCATTATTATGATAGTATTACACATACTACATTACAGGTAAATGGACATTAAATTTGATATCCATAAAAATGCGATATTTATATGGAATTTTCCATTTGATATGTTTGGTAGCACTGATGATGGACATCTTCAAATCCGAGCCGCCCCCTGACTTGTCTCCGATGTCCTGACCATGCTAAAACATCATCGTGGTGGTCATTGTCTTCATCATGGTCTTCATCGTGGTCTTTTGATTTCTGCACATGCTCAGATGGCAGACAGCCAACCAGCTACATGTTAAGATCAGAAAATGATGACGCTTTGCTGCTCTGATGCACAAAAGGCCTTTCATTGACATATTTTTTATACTTAATTACCAATCATGTGTACATTTATCAACTCCGTACAGTGGCATGACATTTTGAGGGCATTTATTTGTATTTCTCTCGCATATGCTGGGTTAGTGATATTAAGAAGATCTAACACTTCTTATCGGGTCATTAGAATGTATGTATGTATTATCTTTTGGGTTTTTTATGCAACTGTACTCTACAATAAACATGCAGTAAATGAGTAGTGAGCTTAGCACCAGCTAGTTTTTAGACCTACAGTAGAAAGACCACACTATGCGACTTTTTTGAGGGAGCGGGGAGTAGTTTTGGAAAGGTTTTTCCGAGTCAGAATTTATAAACAAGGTTGATGTTACTTTCAATGATGTGAAAGATTGTTTTTAATATGTCTATTGAAATAAACTGTTTTGGCAACCGCAGAAATATTTAATGTGTCCACGCTAATAAAAACATGGTGAAAATATATTTTTAAAATACATTCATAGATTAATTAATTTATAGTATACAGTATATAAATGAAAACGCTACTGTTTACCCGTGACCAAGTAAGTGATTCGGAGAGCCGGGTGGATGAATTAAAAAAAAAAAAGATAGTTAAGTACCTGTATGTGGAACCTCACAATGATGCCTCCCCAAAACAACACTAGTTTTATCGTTACTGTGAGTTAGTGCATGGTTTGTGCAAGGCCGCAAAAGTTCAAACATATTCGTCAAATAGTTTCTCCAAACGTCTGTTACTTCAGCGTTTCCATTTGGACTCTGGTTTTTATATAGTTTTGAGTCATTTTTGTGGACACACGGTTGATTGTATTTTATTTTATATTTGTTCTTATATTTTTAGTTAAGCTTCCTGATGAGTTTGTTTCAGGGAAAAGGTTCGATCCTTCCTTTTTGTTAATTTTACCGGAACACCAGGTGACGCTAAAGCAGCTAAAACCAATGTCAGATGAAGACAGTTCGTGATGTCATCAACAAGCGACCACGTCAATCGCGCGGGGGATTTGAAAATAAAAATGCCGCACAAGACGCCAACATTATCCGTTCGAAAGTAAGTTGGACGTTTAAATGTCTCTTTCCCGATGCGATTCACTGAGCAGTCTTTTTTTTTACTGTGTTCTACATAAATTAACTGAACGTAAATGTTCTTCGAAAAAAATGTTCGCATTACGGAATCGTTAAGTAATTAAGATGAAAGAAATACAACCTCAGAATGTCATAAGAGTAGCCTTATGCCACTTCTATCAGCGTCACAGCTACATGGGCAACCTGTATCATTTGGTTTTGTTCGAGTTAATATTTGTGGCTCCATTGCTGGAGCCCATCCCAGCTGACTTTGGGCAGAAGACAGACTACACCGTGGACTGGTCACCAGTCAGTCGCAGGGCACATATAGACAAACAACCATTCACACCCACATCCACACCGTCACTGAGTTGGGAACCGATCCCATACCACCTACACACAAGTCAGGCAAGTGCACCACAAGACCAACTGCGACCCTAGACCAGGCCATTGTTTGTCTATATGTGCCCAGCCATTGTCTGTCTGGCAACCTGTCCTGAGTTTACCTCGTTTCTAACCCAAACTCAGGTGAGTCTTCAGCCCATGTGCGACCTTAATGAGGCGTTCAAACGCTATCGCTCGTGGATGGATGAATGGATATCTCTTGATTTCATGTTATGCTGGGTGCATTTGTCTTGGCTTGTGTGTATATTTAATCATGAATGTGTGCATGTTTGTCAGTGTATTGAAGCGCTGTGATCCAACCCTTCTGGCGCGGTGTGATGGCGGGGAGGAGCTGGACCCTGCAGGAGAGAAACTACTCTTTCTCCAGGTTTTCTTCTTCTTCTGAAGGTTTTGGTCACTGAAACATCCACATCCTCATTCATTGTGTGCATGTGTGTTTGTGCGCATGTAGGACAGGCGGCGTGTGCAAAAAGTTGGTTGGCGTCAACTGTTTGTTCTGGACTCCATGATGTGCGAGCTGGAGCGCGTTCAATCTGCTCAGCAACTGCTGACGCAGCCCTGTCCCCCACAGTCAGGTAGCCCCACCGACAGTCAATTTCGACCCATGGTTCCCAACCTTTATTTCACATTGGAGAAAAATTTAAGACACACTATTTCGCAAAACAACTGACAAAAAGTGGATACCAAAGTTAAAAATGTACCTTCTGTCATCTAGTGGAAGAACTTTGAATTGTTCTGCCTGTTACTATATGTGGTTGGCATAAATCAATTAAAAACAGCAATTTAGCTCGGTGAACACGATAGAAATGCTCTCATCACACTCGCTCCGCATTCTGTATTGAAAGGCACACTATTATTTTCTTTTGGGTGACATGTATAGTGTCACGTCAGGCACTACTCTGTTTTCTAACTGCAGAAGGCGAAGCTCGAGGCCACTGGAAGGCTTTGAAGGTGGAGAGCAGGACGACGGCGGAGCATACGGAGGAGCTGGTCGACACGCTGCAAAAAGACATCATTGACAAACGACACAAAGTCAATCAACTACTGCAACAGCTGCAAGCCAAGGTACACACCCAATGACACAATGACTAAGTGATAGAACAATCAATTATTAGAATAATCGTTCGGTGTGGCCCTAGCATAAAAAAATAATCTATTCAAATTGGAAGTGGTATTTTGTGAACCACACCCCAGCCCAAAAAAAGGGGGCTGTATCACCTAGCCCTAATACTCGCACACATACATGTGTTACGTGTTTGTGTGTTTCAGAAGCAGCAGCGTGAAGACTTACAGGCGAGCGTGAAGGAGGCACAGAAAGCGTTGCAGACACGTGATGGTCAGCTGAGTCAGCTGAAGGCGGAGCTTGAAGCGAAGCTCGGGCAAGTGGATGTCTGGCAGCATTCCAGAGAGGCGTAAGTGTCATTAGGTCACATGATCGGACAGGTGACTTGACACATCAAATGACATGGCTTTCTCTTGTTTGCAGCTTGCAGTCGTACGTGGCGGCCGTGCAGGAGGTGGCGCACGTCAGCCTGCTGTCCTTCAACCAATCGCAGGTGTCTCTGGAGCTGAGGCCACACCCTCCCGCCAAAACGAATCTGGCATTCAATGAGCTGGAGCCGTTAAAGCTGTCCATCATCTGGAGCCAAGACGACCATTTCACACTTCAGATTGATCCAGTATGAAAAACTCTTGAATTTCGTTTGGTGCCCTTTTGATGCCAAGGAGCTATGTTGAAGTGAGTTTTGGGGCTTCATTCAGACAAAAGTAGTGCTTTTCCGCCATCTGGTGGTATCTTTTGGCAAGTATAAGCTTTTTGAGCAGGGAATTGTCAATTATGCACAGATTTTCGTTATTTGTGTCAAAGGGGGTTAGGAGTGATGAATGATTCAGAATACAGTCATTGCTTTTGGCATCATTCACTTATTTTTGTGGACTTTTTCCTGAATTACATTGTCCGTTATATACATTTCAATACATATTTATTTATATCTTGGTTTTACAACAGCTGCAGCTGTAACAAAGAACATTTCTATAGTAATAAAGGAATAATAATTGATGTGTGAACTTGACTTGCTGTCATGTGATTAGGCGAGCCCGGCAAAGCACCTTCAGGAAGACGTGTCGGGCCGCCCCGCTGAACTCAGTGCCGCTCTGGTGGAGGTGATGGAGAACTATGTGGGTCAGGCCGACCTTCTGGCTGAGATCCAAAGTCTGCGATCCAGGTTGGGCTCCGCAAGCGACCCCTCTCCATCCTCCGTGACCTGACGCGGGCGCTCCCGCTTCCTTTTTCAGCTTCGCCATCGATTGGTGTCCTGCTCAGCGTGTGCTAGTGTACCTCAAGTCAGCATCCATCTTGTGCCACCTGGAGGTGCAGGAGGGGTACCCCAATGGCGGAGCCGTACGCCTGCGAGACGTACAAAGAGACGGACAACCTCTGAACACCGACGCATTGCAGGTGTGACGCTCAGCCATCATTAGCATTCATCATTTGCATCAATTATGAGCACTAATGTTTATCTAAAAAAAATAAAATAAATTGCGTCAGTCATTATCACCAGTCATTGGCATGTCATTGACAATTGTCACCAATCTATAGCACTAATCATTAGTATGTATCATGACGATCAATTATAGGGATTTTTCAGACAGATACCAGCATTGGTAGGCACCTTTTGAGTACTCACTGATACCAAGTAACTGATACCACTAATACTTGTACTTTTGATTCATAACATTTCAATTATACCAATAACATAATTTTAAAGACCTTTTATTTATTCCTGACCAAAAAAAAACCACACATAAATAACCCTCTGTGATTTTAGGATATGTTTGTAATGAAATGTCAGACATGCATGCCATTTACTTCCTGATGGTGAAACGGCCACAAGAGGGCGCCGGCACCTTAAGTATTGGTGACTGTTATCAAATGCCTTATGAGTACCCTATACATGTACAGTACATCGAAATACATCTGTTATCGACCCCATACCAATACCTGGTATTGATAATCAATTAATAGCTGCAATCATTAGCACATTAGCACAAATGATTAGCATCAACCATGTTTCTCAGTCGTACACAGCAATTATTATAAATTATTGGCATTAATCAATAGAATGACAAAAAGAATATTGATTTTTTTTTTTTTCTGTCTGTCTTTTGTTCTCCTTTTTGCCCTCAGCCTCGAAACCCTGATGGCAGCCTCACTGATTGGCTCGTTTTTCTTTGCACCAATCCTCTCATTTGAAGTTTTGATGATCATGTTCTCATTTGTGACACTCAAATAAATAAAATAACTAGCAAGAATCATAGTCATGTAATGGTTGTATTGATGTGTGCTGTTGCGTGTGCAAGGTCTAAAGGGAGGAAAGGAAGAGGTAGTACTGTACAATACATCCCGGGTCAGCCAAACAAAGTAATTCAATGCATTCTGGCCAATATCTGACAAGGTACTGAAGAACAGTATTACTCCAAGCATGAGGCAAGAGCCGTAATTTCAATAACGTTCATTTCATCAAGTGTTTTGACTTTATTTTTGTTGTAATTTAAAGTAACAAACATTTACGAGTTGAGAATGTTAATTAACACATCACCCGGGGAGTTATTGAATCTTTTATGATGTGACAGTTTGAGCCCGGAAAATCAACATTGAGCCACATGCTGCAAAATCATTAACTATTTCAATATAATGTTAAAGTGTCTCCCAGGTACAATCAATCCTCAATCCAGAAGTGAAGCGATTTTTTTTTTCTTAGTCATGCTGTAAAAGATGAATTTACCAATTGTGGGATCACCAAAGGCTCATTCTTTTCTCTTGTACTCACAACCCTGAATGTGGTAATATTGTACCTCTTTCCTCCTGATGCTGCTCTCTCTTGTGCAATGACTGGTCATGATGAACTTTACTCAAACATACTGTACGTCATGGTAGGAGAGTTTTTCCGTTACAGAGGCGTGGGTGTCTGTATGTGTGTGTTTGCTTGTGGGAGAGAGAGAGTGTGTGGGTGTGGGTGTGTGTGTGTGTGGACGCTTTACTGTAATTCAACTTCGTTTTTTTTCCGGACAAACCATATTTCAGTTATTTTATGTAGTGAACAGTTTAGTTACCAAAAGTGAGCTTTGTTAAAATATAGACTTTTTAATTCTTGTATTTGTCTGCTGTACCTCGTAAGCGGCAAGCGAATTCAAATCAGTATTTATTCATTTATTTGTTTGTTTGGGTGTGGGGGGGGGGCTTCCGTCATGACACCACATAACTACAGGTATAATAATAACTTGCTCAGAATTCCTCTCTAGATAAATCAATACTGTATAAGACATCTTGCTGTGTGTGTGTGGGTTCTGTTTTCCTGCTGTGGTGGCAAGTTCCACTAAATGAAACTTAAAACGTCAGAAGGAAAACTTGAAACGTGACAGAACAAAGAGACGTAAAGATATATTTATCAATTAAGTCAATAGTATTTACAGTATGGCATTCATAAAGAGAAAATACATTCAGTCTGCAATTGATCTACTTCATATAAATATAATCTCATACATTAATTAGAATCTGTTCGTGGATACAGTGGAACCTCTCAAGTCGCGATGGTTGCAAGCCTGGGTTACGATTTCAAATGAGGGTTTCAAGCCTGATTGGGGTTTCAAGTTTGGTTGAAAACTGGAGTTTCAAATATAAGCCAGAGTTTTAAGTGAATTTTAAATTAGAGTTTCAAAGTAGGGTTTTACAGTTGAGGTTTCAATGAACTGTATGAAGGCTTGGTTGGTGTTTCCAATTATGGTTTCAAGACAAGGGTTCAAGATTAGGCTTTCAAATCTGCGTTCGAGTTTCAAACCAGGGTTATTTTAATTAGCATTTCATGTTGGACCTGAGAGCTTCCATTGTCAGATGAGTGCAAACTGGCCAATCAGCTTTGGTCTGGACGCCAGCCCGCTGCGTCCAACCCAATACAACGGAAAAAAGTGCCAAGTCATCACATCCGGCAGCTGTCAATCGAAACTGCCTCACAGTTTTGTCCTTCAAACGTCCTTGTCGTCCGAAAGAGAAACGCGTAGCCGTCGGCTGTCACTCGTTCGTGATGGGACCTCTTCGTAAGAGGGTGGGGGATTGTCGGGGATGAATTGATCGCTGGCCGGCTCCCGGGCCAGCAGGAGCTGGGTGGGTCCTGGTGGGGGCGAGCGACAAGGGGGGAGGGGTTGGCCCCAGCTGCCGTACACCGCCTCCTCATAGGACGGCAGCGGCACAGGAAATCCTTCAGCCATCAGGTCCAGCTGTTCCGAGGACCGACGCCTACTGGGAAATGTGTCATGTGACAGACATCATGTGACACATTTGATACATATGACATACACCATGTGACCTGACAAATGCAACATGAAACACATGTGACGTGTCATGGCACACCATGTGACATGTGATGTATCATACATGTGCCACATTTTGTGTGATAATTTTGACATGATACAATTCATTCGAAACATGTCAGTTGACACATGGCACATCATGTGACATCTTGTAACAGATCATGTGACATGTAACAATGTTTCATGTGACATGAGTCATGTGACACGTCATGCATCATCAGAGATCACGTGACAGCTGTCATATTACATGTGACAGCAGAGACCTCACCTTTGTGATTGGCAGGGGCAGAGGCGGGACTTGACCACCAGGCAGGCGGTGGTGGTGAGCAGGAATATGGACACGCCCACAGCCGTCGTGGCCACGTTGGGCACGCCAAAATCTGCCCTGCCGTTGGCGTTAATGCGAGCATCCCCTGTAGAAACGAGCAGTAGGGTTTTAAGCCAGGGTCGAGGTCTAAAATAATAGTTGTGGTCAAATCACTTTTATTTTGAAATTCACCGATATTTGTGTAGTACAGTCAAACCTCGGTTTTCGTCCATAATCCGTTCCAGAAGGCTGTTCGAAAATCTAATTGTTCGAAAACCGAAACCACGCTCCGAGGAAGCGTCACTTCCTCGTGTAAGGAAGGCGAGAGGAGTCAAATGGTGCATTCAAGTGCGCTCGGTTTGTTTGAGAACCGAAATTTGTTTGTCATCCGAGGCATAAAAAACTCGAAATTTTTGGTCGAAAACCGAATTGGACGAGAACCGAGACGTTCGAAAAACGAGGTTTGACTGTAATTGCAATACCAGGAAATACATGTTTGAAAAAAACATTTTCATTTTTTAGCTATGATATGTCCACTGCAGTGTACATTGGAAGCCGATGCATGTGAAACGGAACTTTGTTGGCAGCCAACAGAAAATATCAAAAAGTCAACATGAGAGATTCTGCCACAATTTGGACTCTAGAATAAGAGGCCCAATACATTTGAATTTTGGGATATCCTCAACAACCCATGTAAATAGAACTCCCAATAAACGTCTCTAGTTCTTCAGGTCTGATATTTAGTGTCACTCCAGACGCAAGTAGTTCTCGTTGATTTGTGCACAGGGCCATTCCTTCAAACACAGAGTCATAAATGTATTGCTTAAAATAATCCATTGGGGCCCGGTTTTAGCGTGTCATAGCATCATTGCTCTAAATCATGGGAGGATGATCGAGTTGGGATTTGAATCTTTAGAATAGCAAATGAGAGATAAAAACCACATGAAAATCATTCTCAATAATTGCAGACACTATCTCATTGAATCTTGAATATAAACTCAATGTGTTCTTTGCATTCTTGGTTGTGCTGTGAAATTAGGGTTTCATACGTTTGACAGAATTATTTTCATTTCTATCACAGCATTGCAGGGCATCGTGGGTAAAAGAGTGGACAGGTATTTGATGTCTGTGCGGTTTGTTTGGTGCTTCCTGTCTATACGCTTCATGTTTATTCTGGTGGCTTCTTTCACTTCCTCTTCTGATCTCTCACTTCCTGTTTGCAGAACCACTGAGAGAAGACGACGACATGGTACCAAAACCAAAAACAGGATGATAAGTTGAACAAAGTGAACACGACATGCACCCTTCAGTGATGAGTAAGATTTTAAGACTGGGTTCAGGTTTCAAACCAGAGAGGTCTCAAATTTGCGTTTCAAGTTAGAGTTTTAATCATGGTTTGTGGTTTTGCGTTAGGGTTTCAAACATTAATCAACACAACTGTGTAAATGTGCCGGACTTAGCATAAATGCTAGTTTTCAGCCGTAGTCCCGAGGCACATAAACAGTTAACATAAAATAACAAAATAATATAACACAACACATGACATAAAACACAGACAGTCATGAAATTGGGGTTTCAAATTACAGTACTTGACTTGGGTTCGGGTTTTGAGTTGTGGTATCAAATTGCAGGTTGAAGCCTGGGTTAAGAGTTCAGAGTTTGGCTTAAAGTTATGGTTTCAAATGAAGGTTACAAGGTTGGATTCGGGCTTCAATTTAAGGATTCAAATTAGGGTTTCAAAGTAAGATTTCAAGTTAGTGTTTGATTTTCAAACTAGAGTTTGAAGGTAGGGTTAGGGTTTCGAACAAGGGTTTCAAACAGGTTAGGATTTCAAGTCAATGTTAGACCTTAAAACATAATTTAAGGCTACAAATTACATTTTGAAGGACTGTGGTAAGGTTTTGAACCAAGAAGCTTTTAAATTAGGCTTTGAAATCTGGGTTTGGGTTTCAAATGAAGGTTTTACCTGATTTTTATTTGTTTATGATATTCCATTGATCAAACAATTTACAAAACGTTTTCAAAATGGCAAACTGCATAATGTTCAGTATGTACTGTACAATCCATCCATCCATTTATGAATCCGCTTATCCTCACGAGGGGCGCGTGTGTGCTGGAGCCTATCGCAGCCGTTTTCGGGCAGTAGGCGGGGGACACCCTGAACCGGTTGCCAGCCAATCTCCGGGCACACTTAGACAAACAACTATTCACCCTCACAATCACACCTAGAGACAATTTTGAGTGTTCCTTTAACCTGCCACGCATGTTTTTGGAATGTGGGAAGAAGCCAGAGTACCCGGAGAAAACCCACGTAGGCACGGGGAGAACATGCAAAATTCACACAGGAAGGCCGGAGCCGGAATCGAACCATGCACCTATGCACTGAGGCGGACGTGCTAACCAGTTACACACCATGCCGCTGTACTCTATGCAATTCAGTGCTCGGTCTGTGGCTTGGCAGAAAGGAGGCGGAATCACATGACCTAATGAGAGTGAAACCAGCATTTACCCCTTGCGGAAGGACCAAAACAAGAAGGAAGAACTTTCAAGAGAAACTAGGTCAGCACGTTTAGATCTAGATCCATGATATGAAACACTTCAAATGTGCTCTCATCATATACAATAGGCATTTATGGCAAATCATCACATTTGTAACCATGCTCTGCTGAAAACTCAAATTCTTCACAATTCGTACGTAGTCCTCAATCTTGCAGCATTCAGACAAAATCTCTAGGACAGGTTAGTCTGTGAAGGAACCCTGGAAATAGTCTACTCATGATAGACATTTCTCCCAAGTATCATGTTGTAAAGTCAAACTGGCTTTGGGGGGTGAATTTTTCAAATCAGACAAAAAAAACAAAAAAAAGAAGTGTGTCAATAAGGAACTGGAAATATCTCAAATGAGTCTTAAATGGACTGTGAGTCAAAATGACAGACGTCATGCGTATTATTGGACAGACCTTCGAGATCAGAATTTTTTTGGCTATACTCATAACTACCAAATTTCATGTCGCTGAGTCAAACCGTCTTCAGAGGCTGAAATTTCAAAACGTTCATAAGATGCAATCCTGTTGTATGGCACCTCATAAAACTTCACCGCGCGAACGCAGCTGGGATAGGCTCCAGCATGTCCTCGCGGACAAGAGGACGGACACGCGGATTAGTTGCTAGGTCAAAATGGCTCCTGGAACTGAATTCTCCAAATTTGCTAGCAATCGGACAAAACATCAACAGCAAACTCCTTTTGACAAACACCCGTAAAAGGGCCGCTTTGAACCAAATTGGCCAGACTCCCGTGAATGCTCACCTCTGATGCGGACGCAGGCGGGAATGCGCGGCTTCCAAGCGCCGTGATTGCACCAGGAGATGGGAGACTTGACTGTGCGATAGCCGTCCTCACAGAACAGGTGCACGGAACTCTTGTGGGGGAAACCTCGACAGGGGGACGGCTCACAGCGGAAGCCCCCATGCTCTGGGATCAGGGGATGTGTGCAGTTGCTCAGACGGCCTGTAGGGGGTGCAGTGGCTGTGGTTAAAAAGGACAGTGGCATTGCTATCACAAATTGTGTTAATTTATTCCTCACAGTCTATTCTCTTGATTTTATAACCCCCCTCCCGCCCCTCCTCTTATTGGTTAATCAGAACAAAACTTTTTATAGCCATAATTTCATAGTAAAACACATCTCTTTTAATCTGCACATATGACACATTTTTCTCAGTTGCTTTGGTACATTTCTCTGAGCAAAAAGGTAAGTGCATTTCTCCAAAAACACATTTTATTTTGCTAAATCCTTAACACAGCTCTCAAAAGTAAATATTTGTGTCACCGAATGAACGGGTCACTGCCATCAGAACAACAAGTCTCTATGTCATTGTGTACAGATAAAACAGTCATGTTGTAAGTGGAAGAGTGTACTCTGGAGCGATGTTCTGATGTAAATACCCTGGAGATTTTGTCATGAGTATGAGTTGTGAGTATTCAAAATTGAAAGTTACAACTTTGTGTTTGTGGAAGATTGATTGGGCAAGATTCACATTACAGTTTAACAATTTCCTCAGTAATTTGTTGACAAATCATCATCTGATTGTGATACAGAAAGGAAAAGAAAACACTGCCTTGTACAAAGAAAGAAAAACTACCGTATTTTCACGACCAAAAGGCACACTTGAAAGTTTTTAATTTCCTCCAAAACGCACTGGGCGTCTGATAATGCAGCTCGCTTTGTGTATGCACCGAGTTCCAAAATCTATGAATGCTGTTGTGAAACTTTGATGAAGGGTTCGCTTGACTGACTGATGTTGTGCCGACACACTGCTTATATAAAGAAAAAGGCTGGCGTGATTGAGGACAGCATGCAGACGTTCAAGTGGGAAGGGTGGTCGTGAAAGAAGACGCTAAAGGCCCCCCAGTAGGTGTATGTTGTAAAGTCTGTGCCCTTTGCAAAACAACACGCTTACGAAGCAGTTTAAACTGTAAAAAAAAAAAAAAAATGGCAGCTGGTACTAGTTAGCCCCAAGGACTATGTCAGTAACCCAGTCCCATGATCTAAAAATAGCTCACCAATGACGGTATACAGTGACTTACTAAAAAAATAAATACAGAAAACAGAAAAAGAATGTTAATATTTATGGATTTAAACTTAACACGCATTTCTTCTGTAATAACTATTCTATATTTTGTTTAAAAAGAAAACGGATTGTCTTGTCTGGAAAATATAAAGTTTTTTGAAATTTGGTTAGGGGTGTGGTTACCTGCAAAGAGGCGTGGTAAGGAGGTCAAGAGGATGATGATGATGCATCGACATGGCCATGGAGACGACGACGCTGATGTAGACATTCAACTTCCTGTAGAGCATATGTCAATTTTGAGCAGCCTTTCGGTAAGATGCCTAATTCAAATCTTTGATCATTGAATTTCACATGTTTTGGGGGGGGTTTCGGCTAAGCAAATGGAAAAATGATGATCACGCGATGTAAAAAAAACCAACAGGATGTCAAGTCATGATGTTTCCTTCCATCAAGTGTCCTTCTCTTGTCCTTTGGAGGTTGATTGCGACATTTTAAGTATGAATATAATAAACAAAAAAATAGGGTCAGAAAAGTGAAGATCCAATACACACATCATTCATTCATTCATTCAGTGGTAGACAAGTAACAGAGCTAGTGTGCAAAAGAAATACAGTACTGTACGTGCTTTCTGTCCCACTTTGTATGTCAACTCTGATGTGAAAGAAAAAAAAAAATGCCCCTCATGGGAAATTCAACAAACGTGACATGCTTGTATTACACTGTGGGGCGGCAAGTAAGGAAACCACCACCACGAGCCTGCTCCCTGCTGTGTGTGTGGACTGAGCAATAGTGGTTGTTTCATAACTGAGGTGGATCAGTGGGTGACTCGGGCAGTGGATCAGCAGGTGGAAGCATCCCCACTACTCCCCTTGTGAAAAGTAAAAGAGCACAGTGGGCTTGCTCTCTTTTCCGAGGTCATGTTAATCGGTCAAAAAATGTTTTTTTTTCCCCCCTCTGGAAATTAATGGGTTTTACAAATGCGATAATTCTACCCGACGTACGTGCGTGCGCATGTGTGTACTTAAATTTGTGGATGGATGTATACTCTTCGTGTTTGTGTGTAGTGTAAATATATTTGTGTGTATGTGTGTTTTGTCAACAGGACAGGACAGTTGTGTGAGGTCAAGTCATCTCACACCCAGAGCTGGTAAGTGTCACGTGACCCTGTGCTGCGTGGGTGTGCAACATGTTCACCACTCAGGCTTGTTTGGGTATCACAACTTGTACTGAAATCAAGGAATTCACTGATTCGGGGGGGGGGGGGGGGGGGGGAAATGTAGAAAAACATAAATCATTTGCAGCTGGTAATTTGTTTTAGAACTGCATAGCGGTGGCTCACCGGCTATAGGTTGTCCGCTCCGGCTCTCTCGGGGAAGTCCACAACACAACTCACCCCGACATTTTTTTTTACAACTAATTTTGCGGTGACATGACTTAACGAATACATTTAAAATCATCACAAATATAGATAATAAATGTATCATCCTCCACTTGTTTATGTCGTCATATGTGTCAGAACTTCCGGAGCTAATATATTAGCGACGACATAGTTAAACCATGAACATCTCACCTGAAGGCAGCGGAGAGGTGACGAATGAAGCCGAAGACCGCCGCTCGCTGCTCGGCAACAGTAAGTGGCTCCTTGTCTTGTCAGTTTCTTGGCGCCTTGGCTTTTCTGCCCACCTCCGCAGCCGGTCCAAGATCAGCTTCGTAATGCGAACAGTCGTGAGGAGACTGATTGGCTGAGGGCGAGTAGTCAGCCTCGCCCCCACCGTGGTTGAACAGTGGTTGTGGTCGCGTGGGCGCAAGAGGCTGCTCGGAATCTCCCACTTGATGACATTTTCCATGTAAAAAACCCTTTCCTGCCCTTTCTCACTTTTTTAACAGCTAAGTGTTACCCTGAGTTTATTGTATTAAAATATATGTACATACGATGGGTTTTAACCCATTTAATCCCACCGGTCACATTTGTGAAGGACAACAATGATTTAATTTACAGGGCTCTAAATTTTTTTTTTTTTTACTGATTACTTTAAAAGGCTACCAATGACACCTGATTTTGACTTTTAAATGTCTGGGAAAAAATTGGGATGAAATGGGTTAAGACGGAAGAGGTTCATAAAGTTTAAACAAAATCTCGCGTCAGAAACTGAAATAAGTTAGCTCGTTGGCCTCAAAGAGCAGATATACATGGTTCGATTCCGGGTTCGGCCTTCCTGTATGGAGTTTGCATGTTTTCCCTGCGCCTGTGTGGGTTTTCTCCGGGTACTCCGGTTTCTTCCCATATTCCGAAAGCATGCGTGGCACGTTACTTGGAACACTCGAAATTGTCCCTAGGTGTGAGTGTGAGCGCTGATGGTTGTTTGTCTATGTGTGCCCAGCGATTGGCTGGCAACCAGTTCAGGGTGTACCTCATCTACTGCCCGAAGACAGCGGGGTTCGGCTCCAGCACGCCCCGCAACGCTTATAAGAATCAGCGGATCAGAAAATGGATGGATGAATGAAATGTACATTTTCAAATGCTCCGAGAATTAAGTATATTTTTCCCTGGTACATTTGACCAAATAAAATAATTACATAATACACAAGCCACATTTTACATAATTCAAAAACAACTTGTTTTATTGTGCAGTCATTAAGAAGTGATATGAAGTCATGTCATTCTGGCCACAAGGGGGGAGCAAACGACTGTATGAAAACAGACTCATAGCAATTGACTATTTGCACGCATCATTTTAGTATTTCGGGTCCAGGAGACGTGCTAACTTCCGGTCATTAATCGAACATGAAGTGATAGTGTCAAACTGTTTAAAATATTCTCGCAATCTGCTGAAATGACGTCAAATTACCACATATGACATTTATCTCATTTGCTCCAATTATCCAAGTGTCGGTGAATCGATCGAAGCATCATATCTCATTTAATGAGTCATTTCACAGTAAATACAGGTTATTTGAATCGCACATCCCAACTTTGTTTCGAGGGGATAACAAAGAATAGTCTTTTTTATCACGTTCTATGATCCAGATGGAACAATTTTAATTTTATGAAAATATAAAAGACAACCATCAATAAAACAATAGAAATGACTGACATATAGCACAAACTGAGGGTTGACGTTAAATATTCGCACGTAAACTTGGGATCACAACTGCATCTTACAAATGAGGTTATTTTTCCTTTAAATCAGGGGTCGGCAACCCACGGCTCTTTCATCCTTACGTTGCGGCTATGCGTGGCTTGGAAAAATAAGTTATAAGTGTCCGGTGGAAGTGAATGTGATTTGTCTTAAAAACGTGTATCACTTCTGATATATTCTCTAACTGTACACTAGGTGGCAGTGTGGCTATAAAAATATTGTTGAGATGAAAAAAGGAAGGAGAGGAGTTCTGTCATGACGACGAAAGTGAGTTGAACGACCTCGTTTTGTGCTGTTCATACAGAAGCATGTTAAGGTAATAGTGTTTAGTTACACTCTGGCACTTGCCTTCTTCAGAGACGTTTGTGAGCACTTGACGTGTCACCAGGCAGATTTGACAGTTCAGCAGCTCAATGACACCAAAACAGCACAATATATGGAAAAAGTATTTTATTTGTGTTGGCTCGTTTTGTTTAATTGTACTTGTAAATGGTAAGATTATTCTGATCTCAAAATATTGAAATAAAATTATTTATATATTGTTGAATATATTGTATATTTGTCATCACTCAAAATCTGTGTCACACTCTGCGACAGCCCCGTAAAACGCTGGATACATTCATCGAGGCTTTCAACAGTAGCCAGTCCAAAGATGGTGAAATCTAAGAAAAGGGGAACAAATCTGAAACAATAGAACTTTTAATGATGGCTGGGCAGATTCGTTTGCATTTACCAGCATGCCTAATTTGTGGTGAAAAACTGGTCTATTGCTGATCATATCAGTCAATGATATTGAGCGAAAGTACCATCTTGATGTAATCGTGCCAAAGCCTTTTGGTAAGTAGAGTGGCAACGTTTGCTCAGATTAGCATTAGCATTAGCCTCTGATAATAATGTTTGTCGATGCTGTCCGCCACAACGGTGCATTTACTGACAAGTGTGTTTCAGTGGCTTGGTGAATGGTGAAAGAAGCTGATGTCACCATAAGAAGTTTGATAAAACATCCCACAGGCATTTTGTTAACACACCTGACGACACTTTTAAATTGTGAATAAAAGGTACGTCGCCTTTGAATATTTGTGAGCATAATTTAGTGTCTCGCAGAGACATTTTCAACTTGACTTTCAACTTTTTATTTGAAAAGCACAAAACCGAACAATTGTCATGATCATTATTTGTGGTGTGATTTGAACTATTTGTAGTCGCCCCACACGCCCACCGTCTTGCCATCCCACTCGTTGGTGGACAGACACTTGACCATGAAGTGTCCCAGGTCGTGTTTGGAGATGGCTCGGCCCCTCAGCGCATTCTCTGTCGCAGCGTAGCTCTCCGTCAGAGGAAGATCATCTGTGTCATAACAGAAATGAAAATGAAAGGGGCAAAAAAATGGCGTGTTTATATATACAGTATATTGATTTTCCATTCGGATTCACCGATAGCTTGATACAGAGTTTAATCCATATGTTATCTCAAAAACGCCTCATTAATACTCCCCTGGATTTGAGTTTTATTCATAAGATTCTACAGTAATTGTTATTGGTTCATCAACACTCACTGCCAATGTGAGGGGGCATGACGGCCACGTAGTCCAAGCCAGATGACTTGAGGACGTCGTACATCCTGTCGTGGTCCTCGGTGACGGCCAGCAGGCGCGGCGGCACTTTGGAGCGGTCCCAGAGCAGGAAGGCTGACCCACGGGAGGAGAAAGAACAGAGATCATTTGGAAACATTCGGAAACGTACACAAATCGGATGTAAACGTGTTGTACCTGACATGCAGCCCACCACTTTGCGGATGCCACGAGCCTTCATGGCCTCCACAATGTTTTTGGTGCCTTCAGACATGATGGTGGTCGGGCCTGACAGAAGCACAACACAAACACATTTGTGAGTTTAGCAGTTGGACAGCATGTGTTTCTTGCATATTTGTGTGTTTTGTTCTCACTGAGGTCATTCCTAGTTCCCAGGATGATGATGACTGCGTCCTGGCCCTCCATGGCCTTCTTCACATCGTCTTTGTTCAGCACGTCGCCCACCACCACCCTGGAGGCCTTGTGGTCTGCCGGCAGCCTGGCAGGGTCTCGCACTAGCACCGTCACATTGTAGTCTGCAAGATAGGGAGCAGGTGAGCCATGGAGCGCCGCGGTAATATGCCCTCGTGTGATTGGCTGCACTGTCATAAAAAGGCAGTGCCTGGCATACCTCAAGAGAGTGGAACGTCCAATGCCACAAAAGCCAATTCGGAATTTGCTTTTTTTGGGGGGGCTTTTGTGTGTGTTTTCTTTATTTCACAATACTTGGTGACCTTTTTTTTTTGCACTCGATGAATACTCACTTTTCAGTCAAATCAAGCGTTTTCCAAAAATAAGAACAAAAACTAACAAAGTTCCTCAAAAGAATAATTAAAACTCACTTTAAAGAAGAAATAAATAATGAATAGGACTAAAAAGTGAAGTAAAACCTCTTGGGACGAAATATTTCTCTTGGGAAAAGAACCTGGTCTCGATATGACAATCAGCAGATGTACCTGACGTCTCCTTGTATATCACACACGCGCACACACACACACACACACACACACACACGCACACACAAATGCGAGTGCACACGCTTGCACGCCCCCCCAAATTGGACCTAACAGTCAGAGTGACATCGCCCCTCCTGCACAAACCAGATAACAAGCATCCATCATCACCGTGCCAACCTAACATGACTCAACAGTTTTTGCACCAGGATCATAATTGCTTAGTCACATTAATTAACCATTTAAGCAACTGATTGTTATTATTAATGTAACTGAAAGCTGATTGGTCTACATGTCAAATTAACGGTAACAAGTTTCTTTTCTTCTTTTTTTTTTGTCCAAGACAAAATAATGGAAATAATTTCCTTTTTTAATAAAATGAATATAGTATTAAAAAAAATCCCATCGGATACATTTGTTAAAGATCAAAATCGAATGCAAATACACCATATGTAGTAGTAGTAGTACTGGTATTTTCTATAAACAAATTAATCATAGACCTATGTTAATTCAATTATTCAATATATTAAAATCACTATGTCACCCATCTTTAACAAATACGTCATATTCACAATAACACAATACATACAAGTTCCATTCCAACCTCTCAATCTAGAACCACTTTTTTAGGATAATTATGATGTTAAACGAGTTTTTGGTCAGCGTTTTTTTAAAGTTTTTTTTTTAACGAGAGGTACGTCAAAGTGTGATGTCATCCGTCGTCTCTCACCTGCAGCCGCGGCGAGAGGCAGGGTGGCCAAGCCGGTCATTCCCGTCGCCCCCAAAATGAGCACATTCTTAACGGAGTCCGACATCGTCAACGGTAAGAGCGTCCCGAGAGTCAGAAGGTAAATTTAAAAAAAGTTTCAATAAACACAAAGTCATAAGTCGGTCAGGCTATGGTAAGCTTCCGCCTATCCTTGAGCTCCTCCCCTTAAATGCATTTAAAGATACAGGATCCCTCCCCTCGCTTGTTGAAACACACTTTCACAGCAAATTTTAATCAGCGATGCCTTCGTGTGCCCAAACGCATTTTTGATATTGGTTTTAAAAATGTCTTTACTTTTTTTATTGCACATCAGGTTTTTGATGTATTTTCATTTTTTTTGTTTTTAGGTTCGACCGATAAACGCCTGCGTAATACGGATTTTACCATCCGTTGTAATTTGTAGCTATGAAGTTCTACGAAAAAAAATGTTCCTAAACCCAACACTTCATTTATAAATATTCCTAAATATTATGTATTGTTATTCATGCTTATATTGTTATACTTTCTATTGTTGTAAAGTACTCTTGATTGAAATGCGGTTGTCAGATGGCGCCCTCTAGTGCACATTTTATGATCTGTCTCTCTCTCTCTCTCTCTCTCTCTCTCTCTCTCTCTCTCTCTCTCTCTCTCTCTCTCTCTCTCTCTCGGCCCCTCCTGTCACCGCTGCTGCTGCTATTTTCCGCATCTCGACGTTGAGGAGAAAGCCGAGGAGGAGGAGGAGGAGGTTTTGTCAGGTGGTAACGCTGGTGGGGGGGAGAGGAGCGGGTCCGTCCTATGGATGTCATCATCACCCTCCTCAGCAGCCGCAGCCAGGCCAGCACTTCCCGGCCCGGCACTTAATCGGCGGCATCGTCGGCTCGGCTCGGCTTGCACTTGCCGGTGCTAAGCAAGCCGGGGACGAGCACTCGATCGCCGGGAGACACAAAGGTCCGTCCTCGGCATTCGCGCGGAAGGTAAAAGCCAGTGAATGAGGAGAGAGATGGGGCTAAACTGAGGCGATGAGGTTACACTCGGACCGGTGGGTAGGAGAGTCAGCATCCGGGCATGCGTCAGGCTGCAGGGGTACCGTACCGCAGTGGTCCGTCCGTGCACGGTGCACATGTGATGGATTGGGCACGCGTGACGACTGTTGACGGTGCACGTCAGAGGGCGCATGAAAGTGAGAGCATCCTTGGTCACATAGTAGCAGCAGGCCTGATATAGCTGCAACAGCACACACTAGCTGCACTGCCCTTTCTTACTTTCTACTTTTAGTGACGTTGTGATGGGCAGCACTGTGGTCAGCACGTTTGCTTTGCAGCTCTGAGGTTCTGGTTTGAGTTTGGTGGAGATTGCGTGTTCTACTCGAGCTTGAGTGGGGTTTAACTCCTTCATTCCAAAAACATCCATGTTAGCCTCACTGAAGATTCTAAATTGTCCATACATGAGTATTAATTGTTGTTTCTATTGTTGACCTGCGATTGACTGCTGACCAGTTCATGCTGTAGCTCGCTACTCTTCTGAAAAAGTCCGTTTAGATTGGTTGAAGATTAAAAATTGCTCAGAGGTGTGAATGCTGGTCTTTTGTTCATCAGTGTGTGTCCTCTGTTTGACTCTGACACAGTCCAGTGTACCCCACTTCTCACCCAAAGTCAGCTGACATGCTCAAATTATTTTTTAAGCAATGACATTACAAAAGGCGGCACGGTGCTCGACTGGTTGGCACGTCCGCTTCACAGTGCAAAGGTCATGAGTTCGAATTCGGGCCCCAGCCTTCCCGTGTGGAGTTTTCATGATCTCCCCTTGCATGCATCTGTGACCCTCATGAGCATAAAATGGTTCAAACAATGGATAGATGGATGGATGGATGACATTACAAAGGAGTACTGTATTAGGAAAAGAAAAATTAAACGCAGGAAGGCACGAGCCTACAATAAAGTCACAAACTTCCGAACTCCAAGGGAGACATGCTAACCACTAATCCACCATGTTGGACGAAGTCGTTATATTACATGATATACAGTACAAATATGGATGGACTTGAGTGCAAAAACTTCCCAATAATACTATGACTTGATTAGCATATTGCCCTAGTGGTTAAAATATCTTCCTCACATGTATGAGGTTCATGGTTAAATGATACTTTCTACTTCTTAGTGGCTTTAAATTAAATTCAGGTATTGTGGGGTAATTTATGAGTCAATCTCAAACCTCAGAGTCACAAAATAGCACTACAAAGAGGGACTAGGTTCCTATCTTTAGCTTGTGCTAGCGCACTTGGTGCCTTCTTAGCAAACAGTTCATAAGAATCTTTATGAAATATAAATTAACAAGTCATTTGTTTATGGGTACTTTATGAGTTACCATGGACCAATTGCAATTGAGCTCGTCTGTCTCACCGGTTGAAGCTAACGGCTAGTGGCTACATCTAAATATACATGTTCTCATTCGACGTGCTGGGAGCTGAGGCCAGCTGTTGTTGTTCAGGTGTGCGCATCAATTGGATTTTGCCTTTTGACACTTTTGATGACAAGATGACAGCTTTGATGAGGACTCAGATCAAAAAGGGGGAACACGCCTGCAAGGAACAATGTGACTTGATTAACACTGGCATCTGTCTTGCTCTTTCTTACATGAATACTTTTTGTGTGTGGTAAGGCGGCATATGTGTCTCATTGTCCAAGTTTATTTTTGTCTGCTCTATACAGTATTGCTGTATATTTGTGTTGCACACGGCACACTGAACAAGATAACATGCATGCATGCAGGGAGAGATGGCAGAGGGAAACAGTGTTGCTTCACTTGAGCTGGGGGATTGGGAAGGTGCCTTGCTTGAGGGCAACTCGAATGTACCCAGAAAGCAGGCTAGCATCTCTTCAACAATTAGTTTCCATTTTTACATTTGCCTTCAGTGGGATTTGAACATTAACCCTCCGGCACCAAAACCTCAGTCCTTAAATATTAACATTTCCTCTTATTTATAATTAATATATTTTGGTATTTTTCTGCATTTTTTTGCATGCAGTTTTATTTAGTTAGTTAGGGTTTAGTTCAGTTTTGTATTTCTTGTTATTTAAGTGAATTTGAGTTTAGTCCGCCATTTTATTTTGAAGGGACCATTTGGGGAGATTTGGGCCATTTCCCATTTTAATTTAAAATTACTTTTTTTTTTCATACTTATTTTTACTATTATTTACAATTCGGCTTCTGTTGAGGTCTTTGTTCTAGCTAGATGTTAAAAACACATCCAATAGTGAGCATGTTATGCAATGTGTTTATTGCAGTAAACAGTATTGTGTGTGTTTGTGTGTGTGTGTGCGTGGTAGGGTGTTGGTGGCGTCATGGCGAATGCTTCGCCGGACCTGGACAACGCCGATGCCCAGCGCCAGCTCAACAACAACAACCGGCCCATCAGTTCGGCATTTTGGGAAACCGAGTGCACCAGCGCCAAGTTGTTTGAGTGCTCCCGCATCAAAGCCCTGGCCGGTAATGGGAATTATTCAACCAGGGCTGGGTGATATGGCCTCAAAATAAAACAATTCAAAAAGCTAATGACAATGACATTAGTCAAAACGAGGTTTGCTTCATTTCTCCTGATCCCAAAACTGCATTGAAAGTGTTTTTTTTTTCTTTCAAATAAATATAAGAAATATTTTTTTTTCTTTACAAATAAATTAAATGTTTCGTCTTTGGAAAAATGCCACTGACTCAGCTTTTATGAACTAGCACCGTACAACCATGTTGAGAGTGAAAGTTGTGCACATCAGTGGGGAAACACTGAATTAAATAATTAAGAAAAAAATCATTTAAAAAAAAGAATAATTTTTGAAAGGCCACAAAATTAAAGTCATTTAAAAAGAGAACATACAAAACCATTTTTAAAAGTAATGCAATTTAAAAACACATTTTTAAAAATCACTTAAGTTTTCTGGATAGTAATTGGAATCATTCAAAAAGTCTTTTAAGATCATTTTAATCAATCATTTAAATTGATTCATTGCCCAGCCCAATTTAACATTGTACTCTTGCCTACACCGAGTCCTCCTTGTCCCAATACGCTTTGTCTAAATCCCCACAGAGGAGCGAGATGCCGTCCAGAAGAAGACGTTCACCAAATGGGTTAACTCCCACCTGGCCCGAGTGTCCTGCCGCATCTCAGACCTCTACAATGACCTGCGCGATGGCTACATGCTCACGCGGCTGCTCGAGGTCCTCAGCGGGGAGCTGCTGGTGAGAGCCCGGGGATTTGTCATGCTAACATGGTTGCTAACACATGACAAGATAGCCAAATAAGAAAGAAAAGCCGAATGATATAAAATTAGCAGTGTGACCTTTCCCAAAAATGACAGTGTGTCAAAATATCCTAACCAGTCGCCCATCGTGCCCGCTATTTATTTTTTTGTTGGCCCCTACAGCCGAGGCCGACACGAGGCCGCATGCGCATCCACTCTTTGGAGAACGTGGACAAAGCCCTCCAGTTCCTTAAGGAGCAGAGGGTCCACCTGGAGAATGTGGGCTCACATGACATTGTGGACGGCAACCACCGCCTCACACTGGGCCTCATCTGGACCATCATCCTCCGCTTCCAGGTACCAAGCAAAAACACAACGTGCTGCAGGCCCGATGCTGACTATGCTAGCATGGTAACAGTAAGTTAGAAATGCTAACAAGTTAGAAACTTGAATATGGTTGGTAAAGCACTTAGGTAGATTTATCAGCATGATACACCCTACCGTGTAATTGGCCATGGTTTTAAAAGCCTAATATGTTTTAAATGCTAACATGCTAAGAGCTAGTGTAAGATAAGATAAGAAAACCTTTATTTGTCTCAAAATGGAGAAATTTACAGCAGCAAAACTAATGAAAAGGAGAAGTAGAAGAACAAAAAGTACCTTAGTGTAACAGAAGTGACCTTTTTTTTTTCTTTGTTAAATTATTATCCTTGTGAGACGACTGCTTTATTATTTACATTTCATTATTACGCTGAAGAGTTAATAAATGGGTTTTCTAAAGAAGAGAGAAACATTCGAACATTGTCATATTTCGAAAGGACCTCAAAAGAAAGCTACTATTAGGAGGCAGAATTTACATTCGGGCTGAAAAAATATTGTCATTGTGATAATGGCACATGCAAAAGAAAAAGGTCAATGATTTCATATGAATATTGTCATATCGCCAGTCTCTTAAAATAATGACCTAAGGCAAGTTTTGACAAAATGTATTCCATCCATCCATTTTCTTATCCGCTTATCCTCATGAGCATGCACGGTCGCTATAACGCTTGAATGTAAGAGCAGACTCGCTGTTAGTGTTGTTAGAGTTTAAAATACTGCAGCTTTAGAGAGCCTCCATCTGCAATTAAGTAAACTGTCATTGGTTTTTTTTTTTCTTTGATTTTTTTTATGTTGAGCTTTGATCTATGACCACCGCTACTGTGGAGACTTTAGTAGTAACCTCCCCCAAGAAAAACACAGATGCAGAGATACACAACCCCCACACCCACAATGCTGTAATGTTGACTGGCCATGTGGTGCCCCCAGGCTGAGCTGCATTAAGGGGCTCAAAACTGCCCCACCCAAAATGAATGAAATGAGCTGGCCTTGCAGCCACCCAATCACCTGCTTGGTATTTTATGAATGTCAATCATAGCTGCAGGGGTCATTCCAGGCCTCACACAATGCAAGGAGTCGTAAACACACACACACACACACACACACACACACGCGCACACACATGTATCGTAGTTTTTTCATCAAGAAAGTTAACTAGATAGAGGACATTTGTGGCTTTCTTTATAAGGAACGATTCCTTCTCGCACTTCTTGTTTCCGCCTTTCCTTTGTGCTGAAATCAGAGAGGTGTGGCAGTGCTCTGAAGAAGAAGACAAGGAAGATTAAGGAGAAGAGGAGGTGGAGGTGGAGGGAGTAACTGGCAAATGTATTTTTAGAAGAATACAGTGAATAGAAGTCCACTTGCAAGCATATCAAATACCAGCCAACCCATCAAGTGGGAAATGGAGCAGCAACCAGCACACGCACACAATTTTTTTCTCCACACAATCTTTCCAGGAGTCTCTCAAAGTTATCCGTCCTCTGTGTCCTATAGGGAGGGTTGTAAATCATCATCATTGTTGCGTTTGTACAGATCCAAGTGATCAAGATTGCCACAGCTGACAACAGAGAGACACGCTCGGCCAAGGACGCTCTGCTGCTCTGGTGCCAGATGAAGACTGCCGGGTGAGGGGGAAGTCCACTTCAGAGGAAACACAATTCAAATGTTTTTTAAAAATATATATATTAAATAAAACATTTGAAGATATATATATATATACACACACACACACAGATTTTTTATTTATTCATTTTTTTTCTTTGTAGGTACCCTGAAGTGAACATCCAGAACTTCACCAGCTGCTGGAGGGATGGCCTGGCCTTCAATGCACTCATACACAGGCACAGGTTGACATGACTTTTTTTTGTGGTTTTATTTTTGCACTTTACTGCGTGCCCCCTCTTGTACTGCACATGAGCTATGGATGTACAATATTGACAGATCCACCAAAAATCTAATATTTTGCCTCGGGCCGTCCATTCTCCATAATAGTCCTTATTATTTGTGTTTTAAGCCCCTCTTTCACTTGACCCTAATAGATGCCTCCAACCGTACCCCATCTTGGATTGAGTGGGAATATATAACATCCAGATCGGGATGCAGGTTTAACGGTCTTTTAAAAGTGAGGTGTGTCTGAAGAGCGCCCTGCTTTCTTACTGCAGACCGGATCTGATTGCGTTTCACAAGTTGACCAGGTCCAACGCTACTCACAACTTGCAGCAGGCCTTCAACGTCGCTGAGCAGAACCTGGGCCTCACCAAGCTGCTGGACCCTGAGGGTGAACTGGACCTCCCCTCTTGTCATTCATTCACATTAAAGAGTTCTATAAAGAATTCACATTGCTTCATGTGCAGATGTGAATACGGAGAACCCAGATGAAAAGTCCATCATCACCTACGTGGTCTCCTACTACCACTACTTCTCCAAGATGAAAGCTCTTATAGTGGAGGGCAAGAGAGTCGGCAAGGTAACAAGCGGTTTATTCCATCCCTTCTCCAAACGTGTTTTGATTCAACCGGTTATAATGCGCATCAGGTCCTGGACAACTGCATCGAGGCCGAGAAGCTGGTGGGCCGGTATGAGGCACTGGCGTCAGACCTGCTGGACTGGATTGAGAAGACCATTGCTGTCATTGGCAACCAGAAGTTTGCCAACTCGCTGAGCGGCGTTCAGCAGCAGCTGCAGGCCTTCACCACCTACTGCACCGTCGAGAAGCCAATCAAGTGAGTTGAATGGATTCCATTTCCACAGTTTACTTCTTTAAAGGGGGCATATTATTTAAAAATGACTTTTTAACAGCTCTGTGTGGAGTTTGCATGTTCTCCCCGTGTCTGATTTGAATCTCCAATGCCATGTAAAGACAATGGCGGATCAGCTATATAGCTTCAGTTTATGATTTGAAAACAGGAGTAAAACACCTGTGGTGGTTGTCCGAAAACATCCCTCATAGCATCAAAAATGATGTCCCATGTCAAGATGACTTTTCCTAACTGCAGGTTCCAGGAAAAGGGGAACCTCGAGGTACTTCTCTTCACCATTCAAAGCAAACTAAGAGCTAACAACCAGAAAGCCTACATGCCTCATGAGGGAAAGCTCATCTCCGACATCAACAAGGTGGTCTTACGAGATATTACCCTTTTGAAGTTTATTTATCGGTTAGCCTTACGTAGCTTCTTTCCAGGCGTGGGAACGGCTAGAGAAGGCGGAGCACGAGAGGGGTGTGGCCCTGCGTAAGGAGCTGATTCGCCAGGAGAAACTGGAGCTGCTGGCTCAGCGCTTTGACCACAAGACCACCATGAGACAAGCGTGGCTCAATGAGAACCAGAGACTCGTGTCGCAGGTACTGTGAAAAACAGCACCCACGCACCCGAGGCTTCTTGATGTTAAATCCATGTATCCATGTTTCGAAAAATTACATTTTATTTATTAAATGAACAAATTTTCTACAAAAACGCAGAGTTAAAATAACAAACACTTACATCAGACACTTTCCCAAGCCATGCAGAGCTGCAACATAAGGATGAAAGAGCCGCTTGCGGCTCCGGAGCCGCGGGTTGCCGACCCCTTGTCTAGACGTTAAAAGAAGATTCATCCCTGTATGACTTTCCATTAAAAAGTTATTCCCAACTGTAATCATCCATGAATAGCTGAAGCAGCTGAAAATCTTTGTTGGGACATTTCCCTTTGTCATATAAGAAAGCTCACTCATAAAAATGTCAAGGTAGCACAGGATGACTTTCAGTTCAACGGTCATTTCTATCTGTAACGATCCGTGAATGTCCGAAACACCCGAAATCACAGGCTGGATATTTCCCGATATCCAAGAAGGATCCAGGTGAATGTAGGAGTCAGATTCAGTCCTGCATAATTTTCTGTTCAAAAAGTTTTTACCAACCGGGGCAATTTGTGAATATCCGAGACAGACTAAATGACAATATACAAGGAAACAGGTGGCACCACTGGAAAGCTCACCCCTAAAAAATATCAGTGTTGATGTTGCATTTAGCTATGTAGGACTTTCTTACATCTTCGGGATTATTTCCAACGATATAGATCACTGGATAACTGAAACACCCCGAATGACGCGTTCCCAACATCTGAAAAGGATACATGTGGTACTATTGTGAAGTCCACTCCTAGAAATGTGGAGGTCAAAGCTGTGACCTTTAATTGTCATTTCCAATTCTATTCAATCTAAAACAAACTCAGTCCAAATCTTGGAAACTTGCCTATGTCCTGGAAGTAGGTGGGTAGTGGGGTAGAAGTTCAACAGGTCCAAAATGATCCTCAAGTTCTTCTCCGTCCCCTCTAGGACAACTTTGGCTATGATCTCCCTGCGGTTGAGGCGGCCATGAAGAAGCACGAGGCCATCGAGGCGGATATCGCCTCGTATGAGGAGCGAATTGGCGTGGTGGTGGAGCTGGCCACCGAGATGGAGGTGGAAAGCTACTACGACATCCGCCGCATCTCGGCCCGCAAGGAGAACATCCTGGGACAGTGGAGTCTGCTGAAGGAGTTGCTGGCGGGCAGGCGAACCCGGCTGGAGAAGAACCTGGCCCTGCAGAAGACCTTCCAGGACATGGTCTACATGATCGACTGGATGGAGGACACACAGGTAGTGGAGGTTTTAGAATGGGACTGGCCAAACTTTTATGCATCAGGGCCACGTTTGACTTTTAAAATAGAAATATGGTCCATCGGTCATTTGTAGAGGAGGTTAAAAAAAATGAAGTAAATATGAATAATATAAAACCTAATTACTTTTCTTAACTTAATAACCCATCCTAACTTTTTAAATTTGACCTATAAAAGCTCACGTGATACGGATTTTAGCATGCATCGTAAATTGTAGCTATCATGTTTTAGAAAGAAATTCCATCTGTTGCTGAGCCTAATCTTTAATTCATAAATATTCTTAAATATATGAATATATTAAATGTAATATTATTGTTATTTTACAATGTATTATGATTAAATGAAAAAAAAGTAATGAAACCTCAAACTGTGTATTTTATTAAGAGTTTTCTTTCTATTTATGCCAATAAATTATTTAAACAATCATTAATGTAAAAATGTACCGGTATATGTAAAATTGTTATTTTACAAATGTAATGTTTTTGTATTATTTATAGATTTTTGATTATTTTTCAATAGATTTATTACCGATTTAATGAGATATATTTATGTATTGCAAAATACAACAAATATTTAGAGTACATTTTAAATAACCAGTTTTAGGAAAAACAGCTAAATTAATGCAACTAATATGGTGAATGCTCGGTGAGCTAGAAAAAGAAAACACAGCGTTTGTGGTCCATGGGCCGTACTTTGCCCACTGATAGTCAAGAACCTTCTAAATCCATCCATCCACCGGATGTTAGAAAACATGTACCAATTTCCCTCCTAGGCCCAACTGTTGTCCAAGGACTTTGGGAAGCATCTTCTGGAGGTGGACGACCTGCTGCAGAAACACAGCCTGCATGAAGCCGACATTGGGGTGCAGGCTGATAGGGTGGAGACACTCAATGCTGCAGCACTCAAATTTACCACCATCGAGGGTACACACACATTAGTTCACCCACAAAGAGGATAGCAACCACAAAATGATGCTCCCGCATCCTAGTGAGCGACTTGATTGACTGCTTTGTTGTTTGCCGTCTCCAAAGGTTACCAGCCATGCGACCCGCAAGTGATCCGTAACCGGGTCAATCACGTGTCGTCCTGCCTAGAGGAGCTGAAGGAGTTGGCAGCCAAGCGACGCTCCGAGTTGGAGGAGTCCAGGCAGCTATGGGCCTTTTTCCAGGTTTGAGATGGAAGCTTGACTTATATACGGAAATGCAAACATGCTATCCATGTGTCCTCCTCCAAACAGGTACTGGAGGAGTCTGAGGTGTGGATTCGGGAAAAGAGCTCCATCCTGGGGGCTCAGGGCTATGGGAAAGACCTCAGCAGCGTGCTCAAGTTACTCCAGAAACACAAGACCCTCGCCGGAGAACTAATGGCCCACCGAGCCTTGCTGGAGGTGTGTGTTTCTTTGTTTGCGTGCGCGTGCTGTCCTGCATGTGAGTAGGTTCTCCCAATGCCTCTGTTCGAAAGAAGCGGAATAAGGATAGACGTTTTCAAATTTGAAAGCCAAACTTGATACCCTGACTCTGGCTGTTAACACTACATTGACCAAGCTTTTGAAACCTGAAACCTAGGCTTCAAACAGTAGACAGTAGTAGTAGATTGAAATCCTGACCCTGTTTTGACTGACTTGACATTCATTTAACATTAACCCATGCTTGAAACCTTAACCCTTGTTTGAAACACTAATTACAGTCAAGTTTATTGACTCCTCTTTAGGGATTGGGCGAGTATTGATACCAGGTATCGGTATCAGGTCAATACAGGTCTTATTTTAAGGTACAGTCAAACCTCGGGTTTTCGTCCATAATCCGTTCCAGAAGGCTGTTCGAAAACCGAAACCACGCTCTTTTTAAAATAAAAATGTTTACTGAACACGTCTGCTCACAATGGAAAGCAACACGAGGAAGCGTGCGTCACTTCCTCGTCTACCCGAGGAAGCGTCACTTCCTCGTGTAAGGAAGGCGAGAGGAGTCAAATGGTGCATTCAAGTGCGCTCAGTTTGTTCGCGAACCGAAATTTGTGAGTCATCCGAGGCATAAAAAACTCACAATTTTTGGTCGAAAACCAAATTGGTCGAGAACCGAGACGTTCGAAAACTGATAAAGACGAGTATCAGTACTTTGTAAGAATGAATAATAAAGTGCTTATCAATCACCCTACTCCCCATAAACCCCAAAACGCAATGACTCGGTGTGATAATGTGGTACCATCTCCAGACGACCATCGAGCGCGGTCAGCAGATTCTGAATGAGAAGAGCTTCGGCACAGTGGGCATCCATGAGCGCATCCTGGACGTGACGGATGAGTGGACGCGGCTAGAAGAGCAGGCAGCGCAACGCCTCGCCCACCTACAGGAAGCGCTCAACTTCTTCCAGTTCTCGACCGAGACTGACGACCTGGTGGTGTGGCTGCAGGACTCGTACCGTCTGGTCTCCAGCGAGGACTTTGGTCATGATGAGTACTCCACATGCTCGCTACTCAAGAAGCACCGAAGTGTCAGCGAGGACATCGACAAGCATCGGCTGCATGTGGTGGCGCTCCGCAAGCACTTGCCGTTGCTGCCGCTGCGCTACAGAGAAGAAGAGGTAGGCGCTGCTTTTGCTCCTGTTACCAACAGAGCGTGTAGTCTGTTCAAATAAGCGAACGGATAATTTAGCGCCCATTATGTGGGATCTCAGAAAATAAAAACCTTGTTATTTGGGAGAGTGTGGACCGCAAGTATTAGCTTCAAACATTAGCTCTAACTTTCGCTTCCAATGTTAGCGCTACCATTTAATCTGTTACTTTCCACCACTGTGTTTATTTATTTTAAAAATTAGTGTATTTCTGGAAAAAGTTATACATTAATAAAAATGATCCAATTGTGATTTTTTTTCCCTTTATCATACAATTGTGATTTATTAGGCGGCTATTTTTTTCAAGGTCCTCTTCCCATGTATTTTACAAGCAATACATTAATATGTATTACAGTAAACAATATCAGATTGATAATCGACACTAGTTTAAATGCTTTGTTCTTATAGGTTTAGCCAACGTGAAATATAGGCAAATGATGAATGAATTAAGATTGAAGACATTTTATTCATCGACTTCAATTACAGTTGTGAACTTGCTAAGCAATCTGACTTGCTGTGGTTTACGCATTCAAGATGACAACCTTTCAAAATTTAAACAAGTGTAAATATTAATCAGGAACTCACAACTCAACTCATGAGCAGGCTTCTTCATGTCAACCTTTCATTTTTCATGAAACAATGGACTTAACTAGACACGATAGAATTAAATCAGGATAAACGCCCTCATTAACTCTCCAATTTCCTTACATTTGTATTTAATTTTCAGGCTGAGCAATTAATCACATTCAAATATCGCAATGCACTGGAATGCAATTTTCAAATCGTTAAGGCTACAAATTGTGAAATGCTTAATTCCGGTTAGTCTATAGGCTTTATTTATTTAAACATGTGCATATTATCCCTGGGGGAACCCACGGGGTCAAATTTGGCCCCTATAAATTCTGCTACTCAAATGCTACCCTTAAATCCCAAAGGGTCAAATTTGGCCCTAATCCTAAATTAGGATTAAAGCATTGAATTTTTGAAAACACATATATTTTGGTGTTCAGTTAACATATAGCAGTCATTTAATATATAATTCATCATTTTCCAAAGAAGGAAAGGGTTCTTGGGTTCTCGAGGGTTTTTAATGAAATGGATTTATATGTTGCTCCATGGCTTTGGTGGCTTCTCCATGGGGGTTTTGTGTAGGACGTGCAGGTTCGGGTGGTGGAAGTGGAACAACTGTACACGGAGGTGGTAGAGGTGGCCGTCCTCCGCCAGCAATGGCTCCACGACGCCCTGGCTGTCTATCGTATGTTCAGCGAAGTCAACGCTTGTGAGCTCTGGATAGATGAAAAGGAGCAATGGCTCAACAAAATGGAGATCCCTGAGAACCTGGAGGACGTGGAGATGGTGGCGCACAGGTAGGGCACTGCCGGAAAGGGAATGAGTTTCTTGACAAACCCTACAGAAGCAAAACCCCAAAAAAAGCAACAGAAAACAAGAGCAGAATAAAACGATCTATAACTATGGTATCATTACATAGGAACTGTAATGTTACATGGAAAGTGTCATGTTATATTGGACGTCCTCTTTTTTTTTTTGTCGCAGGTTCGAGTCCCTGGACCAGGAGATGAATAGCCTAATGGGGCGGATCTTGGATGTTAACCAGATAGTCCAGCAGCTTCTGGATGGGGGACATCCGTCCTCCACGGAGGTCAGAGGCTGTCAGGACCACCTCAACTCCAGGTATTGATAGAAAAGCTACTTCAATGTCCAACATAGAACCACACGGGTTGGGGGAAAATGAGGAGCATGATGGAGTCATGGTGTGGATGATCTTAAGTTCAATGATCGTTCAGAGTGGAAAATCTTGAATGTGATGGGCACGGGATGGGGAGCAAAAGCAGAATGAATTTGTGGGGGTAGTCTGGAGATCAGGAAACGGATGAGGAGATGTAGTACAGTAGATCTGACACACACCATATGACACACACCATATGATCTGTTTACCATGTTTGTTCCTTGGCAGGTGGAACAGCATCGTGGGTCTGGTGGAGCAGAAGAAGAACCAGCTGGACAGCATGCAGCGTCTTCAGAACTACTTACTGGAGTGTAGCGAGATCAAGTCTCAGATCCAGGAGAAGCGCAAGGCCATCGACGCGACACAGTACGCCGGCAGCGATCTGGGCGGCGTCCTGGCTCTGCAGCGCCGCCTCTCCACGATGGAGGGGGCGCTGTCTGTGCTGGAGCCCAAGCTGATGCACCTACAGGTGAGGCACGACAGGTGGAAAAATATGCAGGGAGGTTGAGGAAATTGGAGCTGTCGCTCTTGTCTTCAAGGCAAGTTGTTGGCGATTTGCGGAAAAAGTAATCTCATTCATAAAAACGATTAATATTTCCATCAAATGTGTATATTTCTGACAAACTAGGATGCTTTTGAAAAATTCATGTATTTCTTAAAATTTGGTATATTTCTTCAAATGTTTTATATTTTAAAAAGTTGCCTGTATCAGAGAAATGTATGACTGTATTCAGAAAAAGTCAAATATATCCGAAAGTTGCATATTGATGTAACTTATATACTGTATTTCTGAAACAAAGTCATACATTATTGAAAAAATAAATTTGCTGGAAAAAAGTTACATAATTCAGAGAAAGTCACATACTGTATTTCCATAAAAGTTGTTTCCCAAAAACAACTTTTATGGAAATACTTTTAGTCAAGATTTTTTTATTTGGGTGTCATTTGTACATGAATTTTCATAATTCACAGGCGAAGAATAGGAGTCAATTGTATTTCTAAAAATATTTTTTTTTTTTTTAATCGTTAATCATTTTCAAAACGTTTTTCATTTCCAACAAAGTCAATTATTTCTGAAAAGGTCTTACATTGAGAGAAATAAGTAGTACTGTATACTTAATACAACTCAGATTTCTAAAAAAGTTTTACATAAAAAATGTTTTTGTCTGTTTCTGTATAAATCGTATATATTGAAATCATTATATAAATCAGGAGTTATTGTATTGTATACTTATAAAAAATAAAAAAAAATACCGTCAGTACTAATAGAGAAAAAAAGTCAGGAACGTTGAGGAACATTAAGCCCTTGATTTGTTTTTGCTGATGCAGGAGGAAGCAGAGCACCTCGCCACAGCCCACGCTAACCGGGCCACGGAGGTCCTGCTTCCCTTCGACGGCATCAGCGTGGAGTGGGAAGAGCTTAAACGCACCCTGCAAGGCTGCGAGGACTCGCTGATGGTGGCCAGCAGACTGCAAAGCTTCATCCAGGTCAGCAGATGGCGCTCATGCCAATTAACTGACAATTACTCAAAGGCGTAACAACTGTTGATTGATTAATGACATACACATGCAAAATTATTCATGCTCGAACCCATGTGTCACCTCGGGCCCTATTTTGCGAAACAGAGTCATACAATTACTGCAATGTGATCGTTTTCATGATAACAGTCAACAATGACTACAAATAATCCACAGAATAAAAAAATAATCAACAACACACTTGGGTGTGATTCATCACGACAGCTCTACAAGATGTTCTGTATTAGAAAACAATAGAATTCCCCTGTTGCTGCATCTCATCAGGACCTGGACTTGTTTCTGACCTGGCTGGTCCAAACTCAGACGTCTGCCGCCTCGGATCAGCTGCCTAATGACTTGGTGGAAGCCGAGAGACTCATCAATAAACACGCCGCACTCAAGGAGGAAATTGGACGGTGCGTACCTCGAAGCTGGACCACTATCATTTGTTAACAAAAAGTTATCATCAAATGACAAGCAGTCATTCTCATAAAGCGCCAACCCCCAAAAATTGGACCGTTCTTACATTCTCTCCCTTCCCTCATAGTTTATGCACCACGCTTGTCACAGAAGGTCCCAAATCAATGTCTTTTGTTGTCAAAAAGTGAATTTCAGTTGTCCTCCGCAGTTACGAGGAGGACTACGAGCGTCTGCAGGCGATGAACGAGCTGCTGGAGTCGGAGGAGGCGCCTCTTCCGCAGGCCGCCCTGCAGCAGTGGCTGCAGAAGCTGGACGTGGGCTGGAACAAACTGCTGGAAATGTGGGAGAGCCGGCGGGACGTCCTGGTGCAGGCACATATATTCCACCTGTTCCTGCGTGATGTCAAACAGGCAGAGTCCTTCATCAACAACCAGGTGAGGAAGGTTACGGGCTGAACCGAACTCAACTAGTCGATGAGGTGACTTTGCCGGTCCGATGTGAAGAAAAAGAAAATCCAAGGCGTTTTGTCTATTAAAAAGTTGGCCTCAATTATGCGACCACCAGTCACAGAAGCCCCCAACCAGTCACTTGTTGCCAAAGAGCATTGGCTATGTATCTTGTAGGAGTCAGCGCTGGCCCACGTGGAGCTTCCCACCACGGTGGAAACAGTGGAGGCTGCGGTAAAAAAGCACAAGGACTTCACCACCACCATGGAGCTCAACCTGCATCGCATCAAGGCTGTCATTGAGGCCGGCGAGAGCCTCATCAGCCAGAACAACATCTACTCGGAGCGCATACGACAGAGAGTAGACATGCTTGCCAACAGGTACCCCAGCGTAAAATCATCTTGATTGTTTTTTTTTTCCCCAACTAATTAAGTCATGTCCACAAGCTTTATGCTAACTTATAATGATAAACGCCATAGACGGGCTAAGGAATAGCATCAGTGGCGCTGTGTTATAATTATTCAAGCAACAGATATTTGAACGCAAACGGTGGAGCAACACCAAATATATTACAACCATACACAAAGGCATATATTTTTTATCCCCTGCGAAGAACAACTACTATTACTGTAGTTTACTGAAGAGCTGAGACCGCCTCCATGCACAGGATATCTGTATATAATAATAATAATAATTCATTTGATTTAAAAGCGCCTTTCATGCCACCCAAGGACACTGTACATACAATGAGGAGATGCAATATAAAAATAGATAAAAGAAATATTAAATAAAAACAGGACATAAAAACACAAGACATGGGAAATGGAAGAAATTAAGTATTGTAGGCAGTCCTGAACAGGTGTGTTTTTAAACGGGACTTGAAAGTGGAGAGGTGTGCAGTTTTGGAGGTCCGAAGGTATATATATCTGCATTACACTGCCTCAAGGATGCCCAAGAAACCAGGAGCAGCACAATGCCTTTTAAATTGAAGCTAAAATGTGTCAATAATAAAAATTATTCAGTTATTCATTAATAAAACATTTTAATTTCTTTTCTTTTTAATGATGCCATGTTTTTATGAAGCACCATATTATAGAGTGCAATTTTTCTGATGAAAAAAACACACCTCGGGGGTGAGACTGGGACAGATCAATGACGCACCCATTCATTTCAATGGGGAACAATGATTTGCAATGCGGGTTTTTTTGCGTTATGAGGTCACGGAATGAATTAAATCATATCTCAATGCTCTGAAATGATAAATAATGCAATTAAGAATGGCAATTGTCACTATTTGCAATCCCACGTAAATCGCGGGAATCCATTGGATTTTTTTAAGTATCTCAATATTTTTGTAATTAATAAAATATTGTAATTATAGTATTTATAATTATGGTATTTTTTTATATGCTCAATAAAAAAATGTCTCTCTCTAATTAAATTTTAAATCAAGATTATGATACCATTAAAGAATATAAATGAATTATCTTTCATTAGCAATACAAATCACATACACATACGAGGATCACCAGCCTGCATGTTATAGATGTTTTGTTTTGTTTTTCCCAACACACGTGTGCCAAATGATCAGGCTTCTGTAGCTTTTGCTGATGCGCTCATCATTTGAATGAGGTGTGTTGGAGGAGGGAAACATCTAAAACATGCAGGTTAGTGGCCCTTGAGGACCGGATTTAAACACCCTGCTCTCAGTGATTCAGGCTAATGTGAGTGCAGCTGTCGCATTGCTATTCAGCCATTAAACAACAATGAGCATCAGCAGCCGGGACACAACTAACATCTGCCCATGAAATCCATCTGATTGTGTGCATACGTGTGTGTGTGTATATGTGTGTGTGTGTGTGTGCGTGCGCACGCTCGCGTCTGTTGTTGGGGCAGGGATGAGTGTGTCGTCAGCTGAGGGGTTTGCCCATCCGCTCAATACAAGTACATGTGCCGTATATATTTACTATTCGATTGCAGTGAATTAAAAATTATAATAACCTTGCCCCCATTTATGCTGCACTTATTATTTGTAATGCCTTAAAATAGCATACACAGAATTTTAAGAAGATGATCACTGCGTATGATTTTCTTCAAAATCCTATACAGGTATATCTGTTTTTTGGTAATATTACAGTCTGAGGACATTTCACATTGTCGCTACTGAAAGATGCAAACTTTAGCGCTACAGAAAGTGTGTTGAATTGATGTGCTCATGTGTTGGGTTCAGGGGCAACCAGAATCGCGAGCAGGCCCATCAGTGGTTGGAAAAACTCAATCACCAGTGGGCTCTCCAGAGGTTCCTCCAGGACTGTCACGAGGTGAGTATGTCAAAGACCAGACTTGATTTGTTTTGAAATTTTCTTTCTCTGCTCCCATTTGGTTTGTGGGTTTGTAAACAATGTCTGCTTTGTTCACACAGTAAAAATTGCAAACTTGTCGAAACGTGTATCCACAAAACACGTTTTGTATCTAAGCAGATTAGATACAAATTCAAATCCTCTGTTCATAAAAATCTCAGACGCACCACACCAGTCACACACTGCAGAGGTGCAGGGTTCGATTCCAGCTCCCGCTTTCCTATATGGAGTTGACATGTTCCAAAAACATGCATGGCAGGTGAATGGAACACTCTAAATCACAAGTGGCAAACTCAAGGCCCAGGGGCCCTATCCCTCCCAACACCTCATTTTAGGTGGCCCTTGCTAAAATCTGTACCGAAATGTCAATTTGTCATGTGTAATAAATACCGTTGAGCTTTTGTAATAATTTTGTTACCCTGTTTACACTCACTTGAACAATGATTGAACAAACAACAAACAGATTTCAAAACTAGTAATCTATCAATTTGTTGTGTACAAGTAATAACACGGTGAGATGAATAAACGATTTCACGGTCGTAACGGCCCTCCGATGGAAGACTTTGCTCCAGCACAACTGTGTGCATGGAGTTTCTTTTCGTATTTTCAGAGACGGACAAAGTCAGAAAGGGGCGTTTGTGCTGTTGTGAGAGTGAACACAGCCGACTTATTTCCTGACCAATGAAAGCGGCGGCTCCACCCATTCTCTTCCAATTCAGCGCACATAATCTTTGACATTCCATGCGGAAGATCGAAGCGCGCAAAATACATTTATTATTATTATTATATAATTGTAAAATAAGGCGGCCCGGTAGTCCAGTGGTTAGCACGTCGACTTCACAGTGCAGTTCGATTCCAGC